>LPNX010587522.1:9635-49750 GCA_001517045.1 Pseudotsuga menziesii
CCTACTCGTTGCCCCGCCTGACTTCCTTGATATGAAATATGAGTGTATAGAAGAAACTACGAATACAGAAATACCTTTTATTCAAATTATGTAACCGTTGTAATATTTAATATGAATTTGAACACACAATTTCACAAAATATGATGTGCGAAAACAACTGCGATCCGTGTCTTCTCTATTGATCTATGTTTTCCAGCTAAATAGAGTTTTCGACTCAGTCACACTTGGTTTTTTGCGATCTACACTTTTACAAAGTAGGAACTTCACACATACAAACTATGGGTATCCTTATTTCCAGTACGCTTACTTGTTTTCATCTTTGTGTTTCACAGTCTAGCTCCGCTACATAAATATACTTTCTATGATCAACGAGCCATTGATACCCCAAAGAAATTTTTGAAGCTTGTCCAACTATTATTTCAAATCTTCTTTTTCCACAAGTGTTATACTTCAACTCATCCATATCTTGCTTATTTATAATATTCTCGACTTAAGAGATGTGTCTACTTGGTTAAGTCCCTTAACTTTGGATGATGTCCCACCAGAGTGCATCTTTAGCAAGTTAGGACCTGTGTCAATGTGCCACTATTTACCAAATCATCTTTGTGTATATTATAACGCATATATGCCAACACCCATGTGGGAATTTTTCACATATCAATTTGTTTCTTATGTTTCTTTACAAATCTTTGTACTGCTTACTAGATACTTTGTGGGTCTTTAATACATAATTTTATTTCTCTTTATTCACAAGTCTCGGAAATAGTTTATGTGCATTTTGTTCTATTTTCAATATTATTCAAACTATGTGATTATGTGTGCATTGTGGCCAGTGTCATGGCAGAATAATTGATTTCATGTGGCTTTGATCAATGCCCACACATCTAACTTTTGATCCTTAATTTTTTTACATCAATGATAACACATCTTACCTTTAATCAATGACAACACATTTGACATTTGAGATTTGATCAACACCTACATAATATTATTATATTTTATCTTTTGACATCAATGAAAACATATATTCAACAATACCCCCATTGTCATTAATTCCAACACATATATCTTCCCCCTATCAATGCTCCCCAACACATATAGGCTCCCCCTATCAATGCTCCCCTTTCATTGCGATGCTTTTTCATTTCTCATATTCTCTGCCCCTTTAACATTAATGGAAAATGGACCCCTTTTATTTGTTGTCTTCCCCTAGCTTGATGCTCACTCCTTTGAGGATTCCAAGTTGCAAAAAAACCCATAGTGAACATCTAGTTTAATGTATCCTACCGGAAATATTTTCTGGAGCTTCTGACACACGGTTTTTTATTTCCTTCAATAAATTTTTCTGTAATCACACATATATTTAACCTTTCGCATGCATGGAAAACGTTGATGTGCCCAATAAGTCATCCCTGTGGTGGGTTTGTACTGTAGCTTTTACTCAAACTTCATTCTTCTAAATCACCTTTTGTCCCACACATTAAATTTTGACTCAACATGATTCTCCTCGGGTTTTACAGCGGCATTAAATATTCAAATTCAACATACCTTCAATTTATGCTCAAATGTGTGATAAAATTATTCCCAATTCTATAAGTTGTTGGTAGTATTTTTATTATGTTCACCACCCTCGTTTGTACTTTGTCATGATTATCCTGTTATTTGCCTCTATATTTTCCATTCTTCAATCATGTTTCGCCATCATTTCTTATTTCCAACATTTGAATAATTCACTTAACACCCTTTGCACAATGGTTCAATCTTAGCAGGAGGACCTTAAACCGTTGTGGATAGACATAGGTATTTGCAGATCTAAGTAGCTAAGTCCAATTTCTTGATGTGGTGTCAACAGTCTTACTTTAACCAGACTACTTCATAGACGATGTCCAATTTGAGTAGGTGAGTGGATATTTTGGAACAACAACAGTAGCAGACATGCAATCTTCTGAGTCATCTTTGGGTTGATCCCAAGTTATCAACTTCGATACTGGATCTTATTCCCTTATTGCAGTCATATGAACTTGCAGATCATGCTCCAATGTTCTTGGAATTACATATTTCACCTCTACCTACTAGCCGTGTTGAAGAATTTGACCTTGAGTTGCATCTATGATCCACCTTCTGTCATCTTCACTTGTGTTGTGCTTCAATTTTTTACCTTAGTGCTCAATTGTGTCTTGATGTAATACAAGCTTTGAAGCTCCACTTTTTTGTAATCACATGTGGATATAATACAAAATCTACTTTTTCATAGTCATTTTGTTTTACTTGTACCTTCACTTACTTACTGTTTTATGTATGGCTGATTTGATTTAAGAAATACATAGTAAGTTCTTCAAATAAATTTAATGAACTCAGACTTACTTTATCAATCGTTGATTATTTGATGTACCTATCTTTGTGATCAAGAATATTGTAAATTCCTTCTGGATTAGCCATGCATGGAACAATCACTTGCTATTGATACTATGTAGTCACTGCTTTCATCATATGTATATTCTTAAGATATCTTTCTAACCCATATATTCTTATTAGGATGAATTTTATTCTCATTGAGTGTATTTTTTATGCATTCCTAAGACACATTTCTTTTCCAATCCTTCTCACGCACACTTAACCTTTGAATTTTTTTCCACATATTTGTGCCAACCAGGTTTCCTTTGCTGCCAAACTTTCAAGAAACATTGCAACGACTTGTGGCCATATTTATCACATACATAACACTTTATAGTGTGACAATATGTCACTATATGTACGACAAAATTACTTCTCCAACATATGATTGTAGTTTTGTGTATGGAAGTCTTCACATACCTGGTTTTCTCATTCCATATAGCCAGTTTAGGTTTTCTACAAAAAAGTACTCCAATGGTTGAGGCCATTTTATTTTTTGTCACATATTCTACTACTAGCTTCCACAAAACCAATACATGTCTTATATTCTCGAGAGCGTTGACATCTTAGAATTTCATCTAGGATAATCAAATTGCTTTTGAACTTATTTTAAGTTTTTGCGTCAATACTTATTTTGGCCTTTCCTTCAATTGCATTGACTACCTTCAAGTGTGAGGTGTATTGTTCTTTGAGCGCAATTTGCTTATATAGTAGCTCATTTATCAATTCTCACACTCTCTCTAAGACTTCTCAAGCGCACACTTGTTTTCTTATAGATCCTTAATTCTTTGTTTTGCAAACATTAATTCTTTGTCTTTAGCTACCATTTGTTTCTTCAAGTCTTCAAGAACATCCTTAATTTAGTTGGTATGTTTTTATGTTGTTTCAAATTATTAATTCAATGTTTTTACTCTTTTATTGAATTATTCAAATCGTTTAGAGTGCTAACAAGTTCACCTTCCTAGTCGACACCATAATTTTCCTCATCTTCATACTTTGAGCTTTCTTCAGAGCAACTCAGCTTTTCATAATTCGACAATGCTAGTGTAACTTCATCGAAGGAGTGTTTTTTGTCGACACTTTTATCCAACTTGAATATCTCTTTTGACCTACTTGATTTCTTCTTCTCATCAGAATTAGGAGAAGTGTTGGGTGTTATAATTCCTATATTAATTCACCTAATATTTAATTATTGATTGGGTTTGGTAGGCTTTGAGTTGCTACAAAATATATGCGAAGGTAGAGGGTGTCATGTAAATATTTTAACAAACAAAAGATTGAAAGATCTTTCAAAATGAAAAACCGAGTCAAACTCCTAAGAATGCAATTATTAATATAATTGAACCAAGACAAAAACATCAAACTAAAATAAGATCAATCTATATTACTTTATTTAACAAATGAGAATACAATCACTACTTTTTATGACAAAGTCTATTTAGTGACTTCAAAAACTAACTAAGCAAAGAAAGTGTACATTTGGAAATGCAAGTACAACAACTAAATAATTTATAAACAAATAACTCCTAACTAAAAAGGATACTATCAACAACCACTTAAAAGGATATGATGCAAAGAAAACTTAAATAAGTGAATGGAAAACTAAGTAACAGAAACAAGTAGAAACTTAAATAAAGAAAACTGAATAAGAGAAGTAAGTAGAAAACTTAATAAAGAAACTAAATTCTATCCTGCATGTCTCTATTGGTAATCACACAGTGAAAGATGAAACTATTCCTAAATATAATGCTACTAATCCTGAGTTTTACATGCAAATGGACAAATTAATCCAGAAGCATAATTATAAAACAATACAATAGTAAGAATAATAAAAAACAAATAAAAGAAAAAAAACATACCCTAACTCAAAAGCATGTTCAAAGGGAAAAGAGGTAGAGAAAATAATAAAACTTTAATAACCTAAAACAATCAAACTTATAGTCTAAATAATAAATAAAATTGTTATCTAACTATTACACTCAAAGCATACATCAAATACTAAAGAACCAAAACTTAAAACAATATTGAAACACATTAAAAACATAAAAAATAGAACTGTGGGCTGAATGGCATGCAGACTGAACTGCAGGCCTGCAAAACAGACTAGAAGGAAGGTCATAATGGTAGGCTATACAGACTGTGTGAATGACAGTCTATGTAAAGAAAACAATATAAAATAACCTAAATGATCTACTTCTCAACTGATTTTATGCATATGATGATGCAACGCATAAGGAATAGTAAATAAACCTATTTAATCATCAAATTTAGCAGTAAATTAAACTTAAACAAATTCATGAACATCAAGAATCATTGCTTATTAATAAACAAACTGAAATTCAAATTGCATAATCTTATAACAGAAAATAAATAAATAGAAATTAGTCTATTTAAATTGATAAAAAAATTTACTGTATCTTCTTATGAACAAAACTAAATAATAAGCTGGAAATGAAATGACAAAAACAAATGGAAAACAACTATGCGTGCAATCTAGCTATTTAATTATGGAAATAAAATGCATTACAGAAAGCAAGTGAAACAAACATTTACAGTAACTTAATGAAATAAACAAACTAGAAATCAAAACTGAATTAGCTACAAAGAAAAATAATGAAAAAAAGAAAAGAAAACCTCTGGTTGATGAGGGGCCCTCTCAACAATTAGGGGTGACTCCCGGCTAACACTTACATGAACAAAATCATGAACAACAGAATGTAGAAATTCTATTAAAAATACTGAACAATATTATAGCATTATTCTCTCAGAAAAATGACTATCTAACTAATGAAAAATGATCCACCCAACACTCACGCAGAGGCTGGTATTTATATTGTTTACAAGAGATGAGCAAGTCGACCCTTTAATGGTTGACTGCTCTCTAAATTTATTCAATCATAAAGGATGTTAACAAATCAGATCCCAGTGTAGAGGTATCTTCCTTCTCTTTCATGAGTCTGGTTCTCTTCAGCGTGATATGGCATGCAGGATCCTTCCTTATCATGGATGATGGAATGGTTTCAAGCGAAGGTAGAATACACGGTAGGTCTTCTAGAATGGAGTCATTCCACCCTTTAAACACGTGGGAAGTAAGTAGGTTACAAATATGTTCCATTGTTTAATGCATGAGATTGGTTATTAACAGTGCGCAGATTGATTAGCAATCTGGATGGAAAGATGAACAGGTGCTGAACAACGAGATGGAAGGTGAGCTACGTCGTGAGTTGGACATCAAGCTGGATCATGAGCTAGATAGGGAGCTATGTCGTAAGCTGTTTGTTTGTTTGCATACTTGTTATTAAATCGCCCAAACAGACTATATAACCTACAAACGAATATACACATTAAGTAACATATCATATATGCTTTAAATAATGTTAATTTAAATCAATAAAATCATAAAATGACAATAATAAATAGATTATATATAAACCTTTAATTTATTCATACCTTGGGCTAAATGGTGATCTGCGTGGAAGAAAATACATAAAAACATAACAAAACATATGTTTAAATGAATAATTTAATTGCAAAAAATGATAATAAATCTGGGTTCAATATTCCCTCCATCTGTCCAAAGAACTGCAGAATATCTCCATTGGGTATCCAGGTTGCTTTAAACATGATTGTTGGGAAGGGGTCTCAAAAATATCAACCAAAGCTATCATCCTCTCACCTAAGCATCACTCATGCAGTTAAAAACCTTCATAATCAGTGCCCAATCCTCTAGTACACTCCACCTTCGATTATAGGAATCCTCACCACCAGAAACCATCTCTGAGAGTTAGTGTGCTAAAAACACTCTTCCACAGAACTTGAATTGATTTTTTCAAGTACCCAGGAGTACATTCAACAAACGAAGAAGGGAGGGTCTAGTCTCAAGCAAGAGTTGGGAGACATTAGCTACCTCGAGGCACATCCAGAAGTCTACTAGTTCTTTAAGGATACTGGCTGCTATAAGTTTTGTGAGAAAATTCAAGTTTCACACCAGTAGGTGGCTGAGGAATTTTCTCTCTCTTTTGATGGCTCCAAGGAAATTATAGGTAAGGAAGAATTTCTGATAGATGAAACCCTAATTGCAAAAGTGACTGAACTCCCTAGCATTGGTGAGAAGTGGTTTAAAACCACCATTACAAAGGATGTAGAATTCATATCTTATCTGAAGCCTAAACATAGAGGGGTGGTGTGGAACAAAAGTGTCCCATCCTCCTGGCAAGAAGAGAGGTGGAAGAAATTACTAAAGGCCATTGTGGTCTACATAACTTGTGAAGGGAGATACAACAGGGCCATGATTTACCATTTCAAATTGATGAACCACTTCATAGGAAAAATACCACTGAATTTACCTTTCTACTTGCACAGGAGCTTGGAAAAAATGGCATAGTAGGTGAAGGATCAGCCAATCAAGATTGCTGGAATATTGTCTCATCATGGTCTTATCCAACTCCTGATCCAAGAATTGATGAAGAGTAGAAATATGGCATGGGAATATTTCTTGTTTTGGAATGGCTTTGAAACAAGCCTGCATCCAGAAGAAAAGGGGAAGTCTCCTTCAAAAAATTCTAGCACACCAAGGAGTGGGAAAAGGAAGAGAAGGGCTATATCCCCAATAACAACATAATAGCCTTCTTCCTCTTCTAAAGTCAAGCAGGTCAAAAGAAACCTAGATTTTAGTGAAAAGGGCTAAGAAGTCACAACACATAGTGGGAACATTTTGAACCTGCCCTACTCAAATTCAAAAGAGGAAAGAGAGGAAGGTGTTGACCTAGCAGTGCAAGTTGTAGTAGATATTGAAGAACTCCCATCACCTACACCAAAAGAGAAAGATGAACCAGCAGAGAAGGATTCCTCTAGCAATCCCAAGACACAAAGGATAAATCATTTCAATGAGGCAAGTGTATGAAATGGAAATTTTAGAAAGAGAGATAAAGAAAAACAATGCTACATTGACCAGGAGGAATAAGCTGCTGCACAACTCTTACCAAGAGATGAGAGAAAGGTATATATTTCTAAAAAGAATAAACAAAAGATACTTGAAGGACAACACAATGTTGTATAGAATGATTAGGCTTCAAAGGCTACAAATTAAGGATGCCAAACCAAATCCTAGCACTCACCTCACATTGGAAACCTTACCTAAAGCTCTAGTAAGCCTTTAGCCTCCAGAATCAAGCTAGGTTGCTGCTAACCTTCCTAACATAGAGCCTGCTAAATAAAAAGATAATAAAACAAACTTGAAAGAATAATTTTGGAGGTGGCTTACGTATTTTTGAAGAACAGGGCTTTCGGTGGCTTAGGCAGACGCTGAGGCAGTTCATTAGCCACCGAAAGCAGCGCTTTCTACAGCTAACAGTTTAGATATTTTGGCCTCTTAACCACCGAAAGTAGAAAGAGGCACAGGATCAAATTTTGGCACAAAGGACCAGTTTTGGGAAAACATGAATAGCTCAGGGACGACACGGGGACTTCACTTAGTGAACATCTCACATAGCACGTGCGATCATGGGATATTAAAGAATACCCTTAATTTCCAGAGATATTGACCCAAACTCTTTTTATTGAAACCCCCTTCCAATACTTAAAACCTCCTCCCCACCCCTTTTTATACCTCAATCCTTATAAACCACCTTACCCACCCCCACCTTAAACCCCTCATCCCCCCAATACCTGCAATATATTGGTTCAATTTTTAATAATATTAAAACCCACACTATGAACTAACGTGATAGGATATTGGTCAACAACTGAATCCCCCATGAGGGACGAAGTATAAAGATGAAGGGCGCTGAAGAAAACATCAGGGGAGGTATGCTTCAATTTTGCAGTGACATAAAGGAAGAAAGCGTCACCAACACTAAATTGTCTAAGTAAAACAATGACTTATCCAGTAAAGGATGAGTGGCAGTTATTCCCAATACTCACTTTAGTTATCAGAAGGTTCAAACAGTGAATGAGTTCTGCAGTTAGATAGAATAGTAGTTAAATTAGGGTTTTTTGACCTAATTATGCAAAAACAATTATTTTGTCTATTTTTAGTAAATCAGACCCAATTTTTTAGGATCTGAATATTTCTGTAAAGGCTATAAAGCCTAAGACTTATGTTATTGAAAGGGTTCAACTTTAGGGACATGTAGACCATTACTATTTTCAATCTTCTCATAATGCTCATGACCTAATATAAGCTCTCTTACTATCATATGTTCAACTTCCATTTCTTGTCTATTCTGTGCTTATGCTTGAATGTGTTGTTCATGTTATTTGATGTTTGATAGCTGTCATCCTATTTACATATTGATTATTTGAATTACAAGTACTTTCCTTGTTATGATTAGCCATTTATATATAATTGTTTTATGTATGAATCTGCCAGCATGATAAGTTCTCCATCTCTACACCATATTATCAAACCTCTGAACAATGGTAGTTAGAAGCCTTATCCCTGATTAAGTTTCATGCATGTCTTGAGAGTGTGAGGTCCTGTAGGTCACCTGAATTAATCCACTTAGAAAACCATAAAAACATTTAAGTTACCAGGAATCCTCGAGCTGCAACCTAAAGGAGTTTCTTGGAGTGATAACAAATTGGTGTTGTTGCAGGGGAAAGGAGATTGAAGCTCAACTTCCTTGGGAGACGACATAGATCCTACTTTGATAATAGACAAAGTTTGGACACTATTATGGTTGTAATCATTTATCTGGTGACTCCATCAAAATAAGGTGGCTTCAAGAAGACCAAGTACCAGAGAAAACCCTCAAGGGCCACCAACAACACCTGTTTCAGATCCAAAAGAGATTCTAAGAAGAGTTAGGGCTTCACTAAGGAAGACTAGTAGTGTTGCAAAGGAAGTTACATCAGGTATTTCAAGAAATATTCATGCTATTATTTCTACTGCTGAAACATTTAATTCTTAGGAATTTATAAATACATCAGAAAATTTTAGGGTTTGGGCATCTTCAAGCACTGTTGCTTGTGAATATCCAATCCATGGTGACTCCACCGGGATAAGTTTACCACCATCACCCTTTCAGATACAACCTGCATCAGTAGTACCTTCTTCCAACATTTCCATACCCATTTCCATTATGGATGCCCCTCTGACCAAAATAGAAAGGATCCTGGTAGCTAGGTATGCCCCCCTAAATTTTCCTAACCCCCTCTCAGCCATGCCCACTACAGACTATCTCAAACACATGCCTAAATTTATAGGAGAGGGAGATTTCATAGCTAAAGAACATCTATAGGAATTCTACAGTTATGCTTAGAACATAAATATAGAACAGGAAGATGTGTGGAATAGGGCTTTTGTGTAAAGCCTAGATGGCCAGGCTAGGAAATGGTTAAAAAAACTGCCTGCTGGATCAGCAGCAGGCATTGAAGCCCTAGATGGCATCTTTATAAAGCATTGGGGATAGAGGAGAGACCACCTCTATTATATCACCGAGTTTAGCAACTTGCGAAGAGAGAATGGGGAGTCTGTCTCCAACTTCACCAAAAGGTTTAACAATATGTACAGCAAGATCCCCACTGAGATCAAGCCCACTGATACCTCAGCCAGAATAACTTATGCAAATGCCTTTGACTCTGATTTCTCCCTGCTTTTTAGCGAGAGGACGTATCCCTCCCTATCACTCATGTAGGATGCTGCCTTAGAGGTAGAATCTAACATTGTGGCATCTCAAAAGGTCAAAGGACATATAGATAGGAAGAAGCAGCCCGCAGACCCTCTTGGGGCTTCTTCATCACAGAACAAGATTGACAAAATGGCCAATTTACTAGATAATTTGTCTGCTGAAATGTCTAAGCTAAAGAACCGAGGGTAGATACCTGTGAGGGGTAAAGGGCAAACTGATTTTGTTCCCTGAAACCCAAATTTTGTCCCTTACAGAAGAGGCAACCCCCCGGTTCAAATTCTCAGAAGAGAAAGGGAGCAAGTGTAAGATTAGAGAATCAGAGCTTCTTTTCAGAATGTTGTACTAGAATAAGAATCAGAGTTCATTCAGGAAGAAGGAGAGGCTGAAGACAACATCCACTGCATTGAGGATGAAGTTGACTATTCCTTTTTGACATAGGCAGAATATGAGGATTCCCTAATTGATGAGCAGATCAGTGAAGAAGCAGTATATCAGGAATATGGTCAAGGAGGGTATAATCTGAGGTCTAGGTTGGTTTCTCCCGCTAAGAAGAATGTTGTTCCTGTAAAGCAGCTTGTTGCACCAGCTAAAAAGGCTACTATTTTACCAAAAAAAACGACTATCATTCCCAAACCATTACAAAAACCAACACATTCCTCAAGCTTTGATCCTATCCAACTCAAAGCTCCAATACAAGAGAGAAGGATTCCTGATAGATTGCATTATTCTTTCAACCTTGAGTCAGAGATTCAGAAATTGAAGATCCCTTTCCCATTAATAGAGCTAATGAAAAATGACGCATTCAAATCTTCCATACCGAATTCTCTTCAGCCAAAGATACATATTGATACTGACTTTGTCAATCTGCAAGATGATAAACCTGTTGTAACCCTAGGCCCTATGATTGAAGAGCTAAAGGATTCTTTCCCACCTTTCTACATATCCTTGAATATCGATGGTAATGTCCTTCATAATTGTCTGTTGGACTCAGGAGCTTCCCATAACCTAATGCCAAAAATTGTGATGGATGAGCTTGGTCTCAACATTACAAAAACCTACCATGATCTATTCTCTTTTGACTCCAGAAAGGTCAAGTGCTTGGGCCTCATCAAAGACCTTGTTGTAAACCTATATTCTCTACCCTCAAAAAGCATCGTGATGGACATTGTAGTGGCTGATATCCCTCCTAAATTTGGCCTCTTACTATCTCGATCATGGAGTAAAAGGATAGGTGGAACCCTTCAGATGGAACTTACATATGATACAATACAAATGTTTGGAGTGGAGACCAAGAGGCTTTACAGAGAGAATCAACTTTCCTACATCATAAGCAATGAAAAGAATTCAGTGAACCACCCCAACTATGCAGTAGACACAAAATTTGGGTCATGCATTCTGCAAATAGATGATTCTTAGCAAACGCCATTCCATCTTACTAATCCCACCTATCAGCAGCCCAAATAAGTGACCACATCAGTCTGGAAAATGTATTTTGATGGGGCTAGCACTCAAAACTCAGCAGGTGCAGGTGTAGTATTGATCTCTTCGTCCAAAGAGAATATTCATTTGTCTTATAAGCTCGATTTTAAAACCACTAACAATATAGCAGAATATGAAGCCTTGCTATTAGGAGTGAAAGCTACCAAGGAAATGGGGATCATGTGCATGAAAACCATACTTGACTTGATCCACTTAGAAAAAAATAAAAACATTTAAGTTACCAGGCATCCTCGAGCTGCAACCTAGAGGAGTTTCCTAGAGTGATAACAATGTCAAAATAGAATAACTTAAAGTTGTTATTTGTCCTTACAGTCCTTTCTTCTTCATAAAATATAAGTAATGTTCCCCATAAGCAGAAATTCCACTTACTCTTGAGTTATCACCAAAATACGTGGAAGACAAGTTTTGATAACAAGTACAGGATGAACTAGTTAATCCATAGGCATAAGGTGAGATTTGAAAAACATGATGATGAGAGTAGGTCTATCAAGAAACTGTTCAAAATAGAAAATCAGAAATATACATGTCTGAATCAAAATACCAAAAACTATATGAATCATAAAATTAATGGTTTAGAGTGATATATAGAGAATTGTTTTTAATTGTCACTATAAGCTGTAAATTTCAAAAGTACCCCAAAAAAAGTTAATATACTTGATGAGTGTTTTAGTGTGTGTCCCTTTTCCAAATAATACTCCATGAGCTGCTTATAGAGATAAAGTGTTTGTAACCAATTGCAAAACAAGTTGTTATATGGCACATATTTATTTATAAAAACATATATAACATTATAGAAAGGAAAAGAGTCACATGTACTAAGCTTATTAGAAATTATTCTTATTTATCTGAAAAAACAAAAAACATATTTACATAATATCCTATTCTACTTAGAAAGAGAGAAAACAATTATATTCAAGTGTATGAATCCTTCCAATGTAACCAATTTCGAAGCAAAATTAAAAATACACCTTTATCCACATACAAGAAAAATATAGCAGTGATTGTCTGGATATGAAGAACCAAGCAACCTGTTTGATTTAGTAACAATAAACATTGAAAGAGGGGATGGTACCATGGCTTGGTTGCCTCTTGGAACCATAGTTCAGTGTATCTTATGTATTCTAGGCTCTCTTGTTTGTTTGTTATGTCACGAGGTCTTTCATCAAACCCTAGAATGTATATAGAATCTATGTTTAGTGATGGGAAATATTCAGGTTCTAATGTTTGTCCTTCATCAAATGAGATGCATTCTATGTCGATCTTATCTTCTTATGGAAAATGCCAAGTAGAAACTTCATTTTCTTCTATATTTTCTATGACTGCTAGATTTACCACCTGTCTAGGTCTTGTATGAATTTCTTGTAATAATGTTGGTGAGGTAGGTGTGGGTAAATGTTGTAGTGCAACACTGCAAGCATATTGTACTTCTTTATTATTGTTAGAATGTGGAATAGATTCAACAGGAATGTGCATAGGGCATAGAGGAATTTTATGAGAAGGTGTTTGCGGCCAGTGCAATTGATTGGCTTGTGTAGTTAATCCTTCCTGGAAAATTTGTTGAAAATATTGTGGAAAGTGTAGAGAAACATGAAGTTTTGCAACATCCGAGAGAGTATCCCTATGATCATAAGATGAGACAGAAAGGCTTTGTGAATAAGGTTGATAGGGGTTAATATGAGGCTGCAACGACTAAGAAGAAGGTATATTCTTACGAGTCTTGAATTTGCCCCTTGAATACCTTCTACATAATTCAAAAACATTGTCATATGATAAATGAAATACATCACCTATTCCCATCAGACTAAAAATTTCTAAATATTCACTTTTTATGCCTTTGAGTAAAATACTTTTCAAGGTATCCTTCCTTGACTCTCTTAGTTTTGATCTCTGAAGGTTGTATTGAAAGCATTCGACATATTTTTCCAAAATTTCTTCTTCTCCTTGGGTTATTTTGAATATGTCCTCCTTGACTCTACAATAATATTGGTATCATTTTAAGAATATATGTTTCATATCTTCCCAAGTTTGAATGCAATTCCCACCTAGGCTCATGAACCATCGGAGGGCTGCTCCTTTCAAGGTAAGAGGAAAAATTTTCAGATTTTGAACATGATATCCTCTACAGAGTATTTCCAATTGAAATAAAAATTCATTAGGGTCTTCATTATCCAGTCTATGAAAATTTGTTAAGATGGGTGGGGGAACGCGATGTATTTGAGCCACTCCCCCTAGATCTCTAATAGGGAATTCAAAGGTAAAAACTTCTTCATCCTTCTCCCCTACCATATCTTCCCACAACATAGGTACTTATTCATGTATTTATATTGAGGTTCCTCTTTCGAATGTTCCTGTCAGTGTGTTAGTAGGATGGGTGGTGTTTACAACACCACTAAGTGATTTAAATGTTAAAATAAGTCACACACTTAAATAAACTCACTCTAACTCTTTGTATAAAATAAAGAAAGAGAATATTGAAAGGCAATGGGTGCGCGGGAACTAGTTTTAGTGTATCTACCTTTAGAATCTCTAGGTCTATTCATGAAAAACTAAACTAAATAAAAGCCTATGCTACTACTATTCTTGGATTTGGGGGCGCTTGTTATAACAGATGCATAGGTTCTTACCTCTTGTCTTACCTCTCCCCTACCACCAGCCTATTACTAAACTTCATAAGGAAATTCTATTTACTCTACCCTACAAAACAACTCCATGGCAACGACGCCAAAATGTTGGGTGTTATAATGCCTAGATTAATTCACCTAATATTTAATTATCGACCGGGGTTGGTAGGCTTCGAGTTGCTACAAAATATATGCGAAGGTATAGGGTGTCGTGTAAATATTTTAATAAACAAAATATCGAAAGATCTTTCAAAATGAAAAACCGAGTCAAACTCCTAGAATGCAATTATTAATATAATTGAACCAAGACAAAAACATCAAACTAAAATAAGATCAAGCTATATTACTTTATTTAACAAATGAGAATACGATCACTACTTTTTATGACAAAGTCTATTTAGCGACTTCAAAAACTAAGTAAGTAAAGAAAGTGTACATTTGGAAATGCAAGTACAACAACTAAATAATTTATAAACAAATAACTCCTAACTAAAAAGGATACTATCAACAACCACTTAAAAGGCTATGATGCAAAGAAAACTTAAATAAGTGAATGGAAAACTAAGTAACAGAAAGAAGTAGAAAAATCAAATAAAGAAAACTGAATAAGAGAAGCAAGTAGAAAACTTCATAAAAAAACTGAATTCTATCCTACAAGTATCTATTGGTAATCACACCGTGAAAGATGAAACTATTCCTAAAGATAAAACTACTAATCCTAAGTTTTACATGCAAATGGATAAATTAATCCAAACTTGCATAATTATAAAACAATACAATACTAAGAAGAATCAGAAACAAATAAAAGAAACAAAACATACCCTAACTCAAAAGCATGTTCAAAGGGAAAAGAGGTAGAGAAAAGTATAAAACTTTAATAACCTAAGACAATTAAACTTATAGTCTAAATAATAAATAAAAATGTTATCTAACTATTACAGTCAAAGCATACATCAAATACTAAAGAACCAGAACTTAAAACAATTTTAAAACACATTAAAAACACTAAAAATAGAAATGTGGGCTGAATGATAGACTGAACTACAGGTCTGCAAAACAGATTGGAAGGAAGGTCAGAATGGCAGGCTGAACAGACTGTCTGAATGACAGTTTGTGTAAAGAAAACAGTATAAAATAACCTAAATGATCTACTTCCCAACTGATTTTATGCATATGAAGATGAAATGCATAAGGAACAGTAAATAAACCTATTTAATCATCAAATTTAGCAGTAACATAAACTTAAACAAATTCATGAACATCAAGAATCATTGCTTATTAATAAACAAACTGAAATTCAAATTGCATAATCTTTAACAGAGAAGAAATAAACAGAACTTAGTCTATTTAAATTTATAAAAAAAATCTACTCTATATTCTTATGAACAAAACTAAATAATAAGCCGGAAATAAAATGACAGAAACAAATGGAAAACAACTATGCACGCAATCTAGCTATTTAATTCTGGAAATAAAATGCATTGCAAAAAGCAAATGAAACAAACATTTACAGTAACTTAATGAAATAATCAAATTAGAAATCAAAAGTGAATTAGGTACAAAGAAAAATAACGAAAACAAGAAAAGAAAACCTCTGGTTGACGAGGGGCCCTCTCAGCAATCAGGGGTGACTCCTGGCTAGTGCTTACACGAACAAAAATATGAACAACGGAATGTAGAAATTCTATTAAAAATACTGAACAATATTACAACGTTCTTCTCAGAGAAAACTGACTGTCTAACTAATGAAAAATGATCCACCCAACACTCACGCAGAGGCTGGTATTTATATTGTTTACAAGAGATGAGCAAGTCGAACCTTTAGTGGTCGACTGCTCTCTAAATTTAGTCAATCATATAGGTTTTTAACAAATCAAATCCCAACACACAGGTATCTTCCTTCTATTTCATGAGTCTAGTTCTCTTCATTGTGATCTGGCATGCAGGCTTCTTCCTTATCGTGGCTGATGGAATGGTGTCAAGCAAAGGCAACATACACGGTAGGTCTTCTAGATTGGAGACGTTCCACAATTTAAACACGTGGGTAGTAGGTAGGTTACAAATCTGTTCGATCGTTTAATGCATGAGATTGGTTATTAACAACGCGGAGACTGATTAGCGATCTGGACGAAAAGTTGGATAGCGAGCTGCGTCGTAAGTTGTTTGTTTGTTTGCGTACTTGTTATTAATTCACCCAAATAGACTATATAACCTGCAAACAAATATACACATTAAGTAACATATCATATATGCTTTAAATAATGTTAATTTAAATCAATAAAACCATAAAATGACAATAATAAATGGATTATATATAAACCTTTAATTTATTCATACCTTGGGCTAAATGGTGATCTATGTGGCAGAAAATACATAAAAAGATAACAAAACATATGCTTAAATGAGTAATTTAATTGCCAAAATGATAATAAATTTGGTCTCAATAAGAAGGAAAGTAAATTCGATTGTACATGCATTCATTTGCAGCTTTAAATGAACTGGTGGTAGTGTTGTTGTAAATCCTCACCTTGTGTGAACAGGAGTCTTTTCCCTAAATCTGAATGGTATAGGTCTAGAACAAATCAGAAACACAAAATGTTAAACTTCCCCTAGATCTGGTTAATCACTTGAATTTAATGTCGTGATACTTCTCTCAAAGGTTGTCCTGGCTATCCTTGAAGCTTTCTCCTCTGATACTATAGAAGAACCTATAAAATATGGAATATAACAAGAAAAACATGATAGCATACAATATAATAAACTAGATCTATGCTTGTGACCAAGGAATCAAACAATATATACACATGAAACCGTAAATATGGGAAAGAAAACATTTTTTTTATTAAGAATGATTGCAGAGATTACAACCTTCATGCCTTGGTGTTGAGAGATCCTTCCAATGGATCCCTTCCTCTAACTTCAACTTTCCTCCAATAGCTCAAGAATTATTTTGACAGAGTTTGGGTATTCAACACAATTCTTCCTCCTTTTTTCCCATGGTTGATGAGCCAGTATTTAAAGGCATGGGAGGATAGGGATGGTTGAGGATCTCATGGGTGAGGTGGAGAGAAGATCATAAAAGGGAGGATCTCAAGCTCTAGGTGGTCCTAAACCATAAGGATGAAGCTCAACAGAGGAAATCTTCGAGAAGCCTCTTGAATCTTCTTTTTTTGCCTTTAAAAATCAAGCATCGCACTTTTGTTGAAGAGAAAGAGGTGTTGAGGGGGTAAATCCATTTTAATGAAGCAAAATAGTGGTGGCACCTCCCTTTTCACATGTAAAAGGAGCGTTACTAGCTCAAAACAAGGAAAAATATCAAGGGAATAGTTTTGCTCTTTTTTTTTTCTCTAGGGAAAACTTTGAGGGATTGGAGCAGACAAGGGAATACCTATCTCATAACATGATGGTGACAATATTTAGGTGTAACAGGAAGCTCCTTTGGTTGTTTATTTTCCTACTATCATTTTCTCATCCTATTTCAGAGCTATGAGCAACACATCTCTTGGAATATCATCGTTATCTTCTTCATATGAAACACTATTCTGCTCGGTGTATAGGATTTTATTTCTCCTTAGAAATGTTTTATTTCTCACAACTTTGTTTTGTTCACACTTCCCTCTTTATTTTGACTCTTCCTTTCTTTCTCTTTCCTGGTTTTCTTTATATGTGCATTTAGAAGAAAAAATTCCAATTCTTCCAGATTTAAACCATTTAAAAGGAAGTTTTCCTTTGTACTTACATTTTCCTCTCTTTAATTTCCTCACAAAGTTGGACTCTTATTTGTCTAACAGATTAGTTGCATTTTTGCATTCATTTCTGTTGGATTTGGGAGTCATTGTCTCTTTGAATTCATCCTCTTTCTTGGATACATTTTGAGGTTCTATTCTCATTTCATATGCTATGAGAATTCCATATAGTTCATCCTTGGTTAGGTCACCCAAATCACTTTTGTCTTCTAGAACTTATACTTTTGGATTGAATTGTGTGGGTAGAATTATCATGATCTTTCACACAACACACTTCTCTTCAATAGTATCTCCAAGTCATGTTGTGGAGTTCGCTATCTCATCTACTCTTAAGAAATATGAGGCAGCATCTTCTTCCTCCTTCATTTTGAGAGTTTCAACCTACACAGATAATGTTTGTAGTTTATCCTTCCAGAATTTGTCATTTCCTTCATAAATGATACGTATTTTATCCCATACTTCTTTCGCAGTGCTGCACTACATCACCTTAGTGAAATCAACATTGACTCACTTGCAAAATATGGTGTTCTTTGTTTGTGCATTTTATTCATATTGTTTTCTATTTTCTAGATTAACTATAACTATTATGGAGTTTGTGTGCTATTCATTTTCTTTTGAATCATTTGTAGTTCCTGGGAATTCATATCCATATTCCACTAATTTCCAAATGTACATGCCAAGTGATTTCAGATAGAATTCCATTCTCATTTTCCAAAAAGTATAGTTTGAGCCATCAAATATTGGATCCCCATTGCTAGACAAACCTTCCTCCTTATCCATAACTACATTGTATCTTTTCTTCTAGATGTTATTTTATTACTAAGACACACACTCTGATACCAATTGTTGCTATTAAGTTATTACTGAGATGGGGTTGGATCAATAATTGCGTAGATAGGTATAATTTTAAGTTATGCATATTTTCACAAATTTAAATCTTTCCATCATTCACAATAATAATTAGAATACTGCACAAATACTTGAGAATATATATACATATACATACACACACACACACATACATATATACTTATACATATATGTATATGTATACACACACACACACACACACATATATATCAGTGGGAGGTAACAGTCTCCAAACATGAGCAACCACTCATTTCAAGTGTTTAATTGATCTCAAGTATAACTTGCAGGATGCTACAGGCACTAACCTGTAACAACCTTTATCTACGTGAGCACCAATCAATCCCTGGGAACTAACCTAAACAAATATCAGTATGTCTTTGCAAAATGCAACTTCCAGCTTCAACCTTCAACCTATGAAAAACTATGCTCTCCAATTCTGGAAGTTACAAATTTTGTTTGTTATGAATTTCCCACTAGAAGGAGGATACTACCCACTGAGTTTTGTCTACACTGCCAAAAAGGATGTTTCTACACCTTGATTATATTTTATAGCACCAACTAGAAGAAGGATTCTATTCCCTATTCCTTTCCTCGTCTGACCTCCTTGATATGAAATATGAGTGTATAGAAGAGTCTGCAAATAAAGAATACATTTTCTTTAAATTTCGCAGCTGTTGTAATATTTTGATCTACATCTTCATATTTGCATATGAACAGATAGTTTCCCAAAATACGATGTGCAAAAAATGCTGCATTATTTGTCTTCTCTGTTGATCTGCATTCTACATCTAAAAAGAGTTTCTGACTAAATCATACTTGTTGATCTATGATATACATTTTTACTAACAAAGACCTTCGCACATCTGAACTATGGGTATCCTTCCTTCTAGTGCACTTGCGTGTTGTGCATTTCTAACTATATTGTGCACTACATAAAGATAGTTTATGTGATCAATGAGTCATTGATACCCCAAAGAAAATTATGAAGTTTTTCCAACTATTATTTCATATCTTCATTTTCTTAAGATATTGAGCCATTGACTTAAGATATGTGTGAACTTGGTGAAGTCCCTTAAATTCGGATGACATCCCACTAGATTGTGTCTTTACCAAGTTAGGACTTGTGTTAGTGTGTCACTATTTCGCAAATCCTCTTTGTGTAGATTATGACGCACATATTCCAACATCCATGTGGTACTTTTACACACTTCAAATTGTTTCTTATGTTTCTTTACAAATATTTCTACCACTTACACACAATTTTATTTCTCTTTAATCATAACTCTCAAAAATAGTATCTGCACATTTTATTCTATTTTTTAGTATTCTTATAAGTGTATGATTATGTGTATGATTGTGACCAATGTCACAGTGGCATAATTTCTTTCATGTGGCTTTGGTCATCACCCACACATTTGACTTTTGATCCTTGATCTTTTTACATCAATGATAACACATATGACCTTTGGCCAATGAAAACATATCTGACCTTTCATCTTTGATCAATGCCTACATATTCTTCTGATATTTTATCTTTTGACATCAATGCCAACACATATTCAACACCATGTTATTTTTATAAATCGAGAAGCTTGGTTGTAATCTCATTTCTTGACTGTTTTAAAACTAATTTTGGAATCATTCATCATTCTTTTGCACTTGCTACAAATATTTAGCTAAAGTAGCCGCACCTTGAACACAAAGTAGGCCTTTCCCTCTTTATAAGGAGATAATCAATCTTTCATCATTTTTTGTGTAGTTGCTATGAATTTTTAATGAAATTGATAGAGCCTTTAATTTTGTGTAGTTTCTATGAAAACTTTATTTCAATGATTTCAATACATGGAAGAAGCTGAAATATACAACAAGATCACTCATTTACAATAATAAGGATCTATGGATGAATATTTTAGCAATCTATTGGTCATGACCACTCATGTCCAAGATATAACTGAAGAACGACTCCTCCAAATTATGATTGGTGGGATACAACAGAGCATTCAAAGCGAGATAAAATTATTAGATGTCAAAGACGTGGAACAAGACCATAAAAAATTAAAACACTGATCAGTTTATATACCACCCCACCGAAGAGTAAATGGGAAAAATGACGACAATCCATGTCATAAGTGTAATGCCCCTAATTAGCGTCCATGACATAAGTGTAAAAATAAGAATATAGTATTGTGAAAAAAAGTAATACACATGACGATAATGATGAAGAATCAAGCGACACACCTTCCTCCGATGTAGAGTCAGATAGAGATGTGCCTGGTAAAGAGGATGCTAATATCACACCAACGCTCTTAGTGGCTGCAATGACAAGTATCCCTTAACCCCAAACCCTCAAATTGTTTGGACATATAAAAAACACTAAGGTGACAATGTTGGTCGATAGTGGGAGTACGCACAACTTCATACACTCTAGGGTAGCGGAAAAGTTAAACATATTAATCTACCCTACCACCAGCTTTGAAGTATTGATACCAGGAAACAAGAATACACCATGCGATGGTAAATGGCATAAAGTAGAAATAGCTATAAAGGACTACATGCTAAGATCACCAATGTATGTTATGGAAATCAAAGGGGTTGAAATTTTTTAAGGTGGACAATGGGTGGAAATGTTGGGGACAGTCAGATTAAAATTATGAGAACAATTTATAAGGTTCTATGAAAATGGGAGGAAATATAAGCTTTATAGTATTAACTGCCTTCCTCCCCAAATTGCCTCATCCAATAAAATTGAAAAGATCATAAAAAAGGTAGCTCATGTCTTCTTCTTACACTGTATATTATGGAAATAACAACCGACGAAAGACAAAATACTGATCCATGTGAATTAGAACAACTCATGGGGGAACATAGTGACATATTCCAAAATGATGCTCATGGTATCCCACCCCAACATTCTAGGGATAGCATCATTGAGTTTATGCCCTGATCAACTCCAATTAGAAAAAATTCATACAAAAAATCTCACAGGAAAAAATCAAAGATCGAACGTTTGGTGCAAGAACTATTAGACACTGGAATAATCACACATAGTAAGAGTCCTTTCACTACACCAGTCATACTCGTTAGGGAAGAAGATGGATCATATAGAATTTGCATTTATTATCGAGCATTAAACAAACTCAACATAAAAGGTAAATCACCCATTCTTTTTTTTGACAAATTTCTCAATGAGCTACATGGAGAAAAATATTTTTCTAAACTAGACTTAAAGTCATGATATTACCAAATCCATATTCGAGAAGAAGATGTCCCCAAAACAAGTTTTTTCACCCTTGAAGGTTTATATGAATTTTGAATGATGTCGTTTGTATTATCCAACGCTGCAGTAACATTTCAAGCACTAATGAATGACTTGTTTCACCTTTACCTAAGGAAGTTCGTGTTATTGTTTTTTGATGATATCCTTATTTATAATAAAAAATGGAACTTGTACCTCAAGCATGTAGAAACAATATTGAAGATTCTGGAAGGAAACAAATTTTATGCTAACAAATCAAAATGTAGTTTCGGGAAAAAAGAAATAGAATTTTTGGGGTACATTGTTTCAGCCAACACCATTAAGGCCGATCCCAAAAAAAGTATGGTGATCACATAGTGGTCATCCCCGAAGTCAATTACATCATTAAGAAGATTTTTGGGTCTAACAGGTTTTAATAGAAGATTTGTTTGTAACTACACACAAATTTTAGAACCCCTAACATCACTATTAAAAAGGGATTCTTTTAGATGGGATAAGGATGCAAAAAGTTTTTTTGAACAATTGAAAACCCTAATGACCCCCACGCCAGTGTTAGCAGCTTCTGATTTTACGAAGACATTCATCCTTGAATGTGACACTTCACGGACATGTTTAGGAGTTGTTCTTATGCAAGATAGACATCCCATTGCTTTCGAAAGCTGGAAGTTAAAACCAAGTGACCAAACAAAATCCACATAAGACAAGGAAATGTTGGAAATAATGCAGGCCCTTGTTAAATTGAAACAATATTTGTTTGGGTCAAAATTTCTTGTTAAAATAGACCACAACGACATGAAGTATTTTATAACTCAAAAAATCTCCCTCCCAAATAAAGAAATGGGTAAGAAAAATCCAAGTATTTGATTTCTACATTTAGTATAAAAATGGTAAGAAGAATAGGGTTGCAAACAACTTATCAAAAAAACATGAGAGTGATGCCTCACTATGTTCCATATACATAGTTGTTCCTGGATGGATTTTAGAAGTCCAAAGTGGGTATGTGAAAGACCCAGAGAAAAGGAAGCTAATTGAAGAAGTTGAAAACATCAAAGCAACAAACTCCAAATATTCATGGAAAAAATACATAATATGGTACAAACAAAGAATATATTTACCTAGTTCATCAAAATTCAAAACTAAAGTCTTAAAAGAGAACCATGACTCCTTAACAATGGGCCATATTGGTTTCTTTAAAACATACCACAATACTTGCCAATCCTTCTTTTGGAAGGGAATGAAGACCGAAATCAAGAAATATGTGGCTAAATGTGATACTTGTCAAAGGTAGAAATTCAAAATGGTGGCTCCCCCCTGGTCTCCTACAACCCCTTGATTTTCCAGCCCAAAAATCATCTGAGGAATCCATGTATTTTATCACTGGCCTTCTTACATTAGAAGGAAAGGATGGTTTCTTTGTATGCATTGAAAAATTAACAAAATATGTAGATTTCATTAGTATTTCATCCAAATAAAAATCCTAGTCAAGTTGTAGATAGTTGTGTAAAGAATATATTTAAGCTCCATGGGTTTCCTAAGGTTATTGTTAGTGACAGGGACCCCAAATTTACCAGCAACTTCTAGAAATAATTTTTCCACCAAGTTGTGACTTCATTAACTCCGAATACCTCGTACCACCCCCAGAAAAATGGAAAAACAGAAGTAGTAAACAATTGCCTCGAAGGATACATGAGGAATTTTGTGAACGACCGAAAAGAACACTAGGTACAATGGATACACCATCCAAAATGGTGGTACAATAGTACATCTAATACATCAACAAAAATTCCACCTTTTGAAGTCTTAAATGGGTATCCACCACCTTCGACAAGAGAATATGTCATCAACAATTTCAAAGTTCCAGGAACAAGAGATTACCTAGCGACATATGATGAGGTCATCCGTAATTTGAAGAACCATATCAAACAAGCCAGAAACCACATGAAACAACAAGTAGAATAAAAAAGAACCGATCGAAAATTTGAAGTGGGCGATTGGGTATTTGTTTTCCTTCAACTATACAAACAAACTTCACTAAAAAATTCCAAAAGTCATAAACCTGCACCCAAGTTCTATGGCCCATATCAAGTTCTAAAGTGAGTGTGACAAGTGGCTTAGGCACTGGACATCCTAAATAAAGGAAAAATACATCGCATCTTCCATGTGTCACACCTAAAGAATAAATTAGGCTCAACTACTCACATATAAACTGAATTTCCTATGTTAGACGATGAAGGAAAATTAGTGTTAGAACAAGAATGAATTTTGGAAAAACCAGAACACTTCGCTCCAGATCAGTCAATGAATACCATATCAAGAGGAAAATCTTACCAGATGATGAAGCTACATGGGAAAATGAATATTTTCGTTTGCGCCACCCATCCTTACCAATACTCCGTTGACGAAGTATTCCATAGAGCGATGACTTGTAATAAAACTAAATAGTTTAGTAACTTAGTTAGTGATTTGTTATTTATTAATGAATGCCTTTTCTAGGTCACATCATTTAATGGTGACTCTTGATTTGTGTAAACCTGCATTGTAATCCTTGTAAAAATAATCAATTCAATAAATAAAATATATGTTTTTGGAATACATTCCACCATCTCCCTTGCAGTGATCTCAAACTAACCAACAAAGAATCTTGCGTGTCCATGAGTGGATTCCCTCTCTGAACTATCAACAACCTCCTTCATTGTGGATTGGCCTCCCCTCTTGAAAGGTTCCTTAGTCTCCCTACTAGTTGACTCTATCAGATGTTCATTAATTTCAATTGATGAAAAACCTTGATTAGGAAGGGTTATAAGCATGCTTTGTAAGGGATGCAATGTATTAGCAATTTGCTTGTGGCATGAATCCACGACACCAAATTCATCCTTAATAACTAATTTAGCATTAGAAGATTCTACGCTTTCATTTTTATCACATGTGGTGGAGAATTATTCAGATTGATGCAAGAAGACATTATTGCTACAAAAATCAGCTTTACCCTCATACCTTAGCTTGGTCTCTCCTTGCTTTTTCTGAATGCATTCACTAGAGGTACCACATGGTTCTTCTTTTTGAACATTGTTTCTCTTTTACTTTGATGGTTGATTGGTCCTTGGATCTTGATTCTCCAAATGAAAAAATGAATATTCCTCCTTAGTTGTCTTAGGATAAATATTCTTTGAGTCTCTTACTGAAGAGGATCCAAAAAATTCATCAAGTGGGAAGCAACTGCATCCAATGAAAATTCACCTTTGGTCCTCATTTCTTCTCCTTTACTATGAGAGGTGGGACAACTTGATTCATCTCTTGATGGCTTGTTTATTTTTTCACAAATAGTCCTACTACCTCCAAAGTATATAGTGTGAACCATTCCATTCTCATGTTCCATATGCATTCCACAGTCAACATACATGATATCATCATTTGAACACGATTCTTGTTCCTTGTCCCATTTAAAATCATTACTAACTATAAAAAGTCTCATGATTGCAAAATTTTCTTCAAATTGGGAGATCAATCTCCACAAGAGTAGAGGAAAATTCTATGATACCACCGTAATGAACCAAATTGATCATATTGGTCACTAACTCACTTCTTCCAAAAATTCAAAACAAACAGTGAAGACATAGGGGTTTTTACTAGTCACTTGAACAAAAGGAATAAGAAGGTAATTTAAAAACATGAAAGGGGATATATTTTTCATAGATTAGAATCCTTTTCACAGTTTATTGGGGCCATTTATTTTTTGAAAATCAACGAGGCTTAAGTCTACTTCAAGTCTCTTGGGAACCCTAGAATATGCAAACTAGATCTTAGGATTGACACTTCCTGCAAACCAGTGGTGAGGGATTTAGAATTAGGAATAATTGAAGAACTATGATTTAATTTTAAATACTCGTATCAAATTAAAATTTCAGGTTTATAAAAGGTTTGATAAGCTTTAGTGACCTCCAAAGATAAATAAAACCACGAGATTCCACAACTAGTTATGATTCAGGGATTCCCAAACAATGTATAAATTCCATGAAATTCCAACTTCAATCATGAAATATGTTAATTATATTATTAAATAAAATCCTAAAGATAATGGAATTAAATTCATTGGGTCTAAGCAGGCTAATACAAGTAATACTGAAACTTACTCAATTTTCCATGTAAATCTAGACAAGGTGTCAGAAATTCATATGAAGCACAACTTTACTGATTCACATTCTTGGAATAAATTCATAAATACATTAACATATCAATTAAACCCACTGGAATCCAAAATGAATCTCATGGGAATCTCATATATAGCATCCACCATGATAAACATCACTACTTATAGAAAAGACTGGGAATCCTTGGGAATGGGAATGGAAGACTTCCCAAACTGTACAAAAGAACTTGGAATTTACTATATATGGTATCAAAACCTGCAATATACCACCATCAATCGTTGAAAATCATCAATCCTCACATAACACTAGAAAAGTAGCAGGGGCACACCTCCCAACTGTGACTAGGGGCACATCTCCCATGTAAGAGAAGCTAGAGCTCTGAATTCTGAAATAAAACTCTCAAAAGATGTGATAAGGGAGAATTTATTATTTTATAATCATTAATTGATCTCTATATGCATTGAATATGGTAATCCATCTCACTAATGCACCCTCATTGACTGCTTTTAGCGTCTACAACTTTTACCTTTTTTTTCGTTGCTTGGACTTGTTTTATGCTTTTGGAAACATCTTCATTTTCCTAGATTTTCTTTGCTCTCCTCCTTTTTTAGTGATTTTTTCTTTCTTTTTCTCTTTTTATTCTTTTATGGACTTTCCTACCTTTTTGCATGCTTTATGATTTTTCAAGTTTCCTGCTTGTGGGATGACATCCATATTTTTAGTGACATTCTTGATTTTCTCTAATTTTCTTATAGTTTCCATTGTGGAAGAAATCTCATTGGGTCCACAAAATCTCTTATGTGACCTCATGGGAACATGATCAATTATAACTAATACAAAATAAAAAATTTAGTTAATAATAAAATATTCTAACCATAGGTTAATTTTTTATCCCAAGTATTAATTAATTTACCTACACTATTTATAGGCCAAAATTTAATCCCAACCACCTAATGAATTTTTACCTAGACTCGCGAGGAAGAATAGGTTATGGGAATGATCATGGATCCTCTAAAGTGAGGACATTACAGGTGTAAATGGTGTCTTTATATACCACCTCTCTTGTTGTAATATGTATTCTTTCTGCTATTTTATTTTCTTTTCAATTGTTCAAAGGATAGGTTCCCCAACATGAAGTTTTTAATAACTTTTTGGTTTACAATGACCTTGTATAGAAACCATCTAGACATAAAACACACAAGCTAAGAATAGATATTGGAGGAAAATATGGAGAAAACAAATTTACTAATTATTGCATTACACATGAAATTCAAATGCAATACATTGTTCCATATAGACCCCAACTAAATGGTGTTGCTAAGAAAAAGTATCACACATTAAAAGAAATGGATAATTGTATGACCCATGCTAAGGGAGTAAGTCTTCAATTTTTTATTGAAGCCATTAATTGTGAGAATTACATAGCCAAGTGCATTGTATCCAAGTCTCTAAAATATATCACAATAGAAGAAGTATGGAGTAACATTAAAGTAGATGTCATCCACTTCTGTGTGTTTGGTTGTGAAGCATGGGATCACATTCTCAATTAAAAACAAAAAGAGTTACAACATAAGAGTGAGAAGTGCATATTTGTTGGGTATTCTGAAGATGTAAAATGTTATAGACTTTTTCAACAAAAATCCAATGACAATATTATTAGATAAGATGTTATATTTGAGGAAAATATCTTTTCTTGAGAGCCTATTTCTGTGTGTGTGTGCCATCTATGGCCTGAGATCCATCTTTGGCACTTGCGCCACCTTATACTCCAAACTTATTTAATAGTGTTCCTACTCCAAATCCTTTTCTGATGATGACAATGAGGATTAAAATGCATCCTTCTAAGTCTCCTCTAGTTCCATCTGCACAGCCACTTCCTTGATGGGTCCATACAACATGTGACTGATATTGTCAATGATATTAGAGATCAACATTGAACAAATTCAAAGTTCTAGTGTATATCCTTTCTTTTGGCTCAATTTTTAGAGAATCGTGATCCAAATAAATTGGTAGAAGCTTTAATCCATTCCAAATTAGGATGCGAATATGGAATAAGAATATTGTTTCTTAATGGTGAACAATACTTGGGATCTTGTACCTTTTTCAAATGGACGAGAACTTGTCATATGTAAATGGATATATAGAGCTAAGTAGGCGTTTAATGGAAGTGTTGAAATATTTAAGGAAACTTTAGTTTCCAAGGTATTTTCCCAAGGAATTAATTACATTGAAACCTTTTCTTGTTCTTTCACTTACTTATTCACATAAATGAGAGTTCCATAAAATGAATATCACGTCTGATTTTTTTCATGGGTGTTTTCAAGAGGAAATTTACATGGAGTAACCTCATGGCTATGTTCAGAATTACTCCAACCTTGTTTGTCACCTTAAGAATTTTTTATGGTCTTAAGAAAGAAGCTCAAGCTTGGTATTCCAAAATGGATAATTTTCTCCTTGAAATTGGCTTTTCTAGATTTCATTCTAAATCCAATGTAACAACCTATCTGGTTGTACTAGAAACCCTCCAAATAGTTTAATCATCCACTTGACGATAATACCATAGTAAAAATATAAATTGATAATCTATAAATGATGATGATTTACATTGATAATGAAATCTGTATTAACATTCCTTCTTGTGACTATTTACCAAGGGGTGTATCTGTTAATTTACTTTAATTTATTACTTGTTTATATTTATTTAATTATTGTTATTATTTATGTTTGTTACATTGTCTTTCCCTTAACGGAAGCTTTGTCCACGGATCTTGTTTAGTGAAGGAACTATCCATTTTTCTTGTTCGTAACATCTTCTCATGTCTCTCTTGAACTGTAATTCCAACACTTGATGAAACATGGTGATATAATTTTCGAATCCTTGAACTAAAATGTTGCATTTCTTCAGAAGTGATCCGTTCGAGGTTTACATTCATTGGAGGTGACAGTTGGTCGCCTTGTTTGATAAATATTTATGTTTTCTGTTTAGGTTGTAGATTTTATGTTTCACATTTGAAAACATAACTTCCCTATTTATGTTCATTTTGACCCTGTCACTGGTCAAAATGACTTTTATAATTGGGGTGTCGATAAAGAGTTTTTATTGTTCGCTTTTCTGCTGGAATGACTTCTTTTTGAACTGTAACAAGGACCAAATTTGTTTTTGCTTCTTTTTTGTCAACTTGAATTTGTTTTTCAGAGAGTCTAGATGCTTCCATCTGGATTTGAGCGCTGTGAATCTCCTCTAACCTTTCCTCCTATGACTTTTTTTCCTCTTTTAACTTCTTGATTTGTTCCTCTAATTCTTGATTAAAACTTCTTAGGTGCCCTTCTTCTTCCTCTTTATTTAGTTGTTTTCACTTTGGTGTCTGCGCTTGATTGTTTTGTCTTCTTGGTACCTTTTCGCTTTTTTGATTTTTCCAACTAACATATTGTTATGGTTTTTTAATCGATATATTTCTTCAATGTTATTTGATAACGTGCTTTTGACAGTTGTAATATCCAATTTGTGCATTTTTATAATGTCATTCTCTTTATGTTTGTGTTCACTAATATGTTGCTAAAGTCAACCTATATCTGTTTCTTGGCTTTCTAATTTTATGCAAACTTGCGCCAATTCAATATATTTGTACATGATGACCTTGTTTAGACGCCTTATTTCTTCTTCTAAATTGTTATCGCTTCCATACGGTGATTCGTCATCATTTATTGAATTTCTGATCTAGTCTTGTAGGTTTTGAAAGTGAACTTTAATTTTTTTTTATTTCTTTATCCTTATTAGATAACATTTTCTCGGTATCTCTTATGGTTAGTTCTAGTTGTCGATTTGATATTTTAAGTGACAATTTTCATTGTTTCTATTGATTTTAACAAATCATGTGTCTTAACCTCAACTTGTAGATGTTTATTAGTCACCTTATATTGCTCCAATGCATCCAATGCTGCTTGTAACTGCAACTTAATTACTGAATATGAGTTTTCCATAGTTGCGATTATGAATTCACTTCAATTTGTCTTCTTTTATTCGACAGTAACTAGGTACAAAAGTGTAATAATCTTAATGTAGTTGCTTTTGAGAGGAATTATCCTCTTCTCTTTTTTTATACCCCTTCTATTTTTAAATTAAATTTATATAATTATTATTATTATTTTTAAATAATAACTATTATCATAGTAATGCATTGAATTTTTTTTCTGGTAATAATAAAATATTATTATTATTAATTCTCTATGAACTTGGAAGGCAATGAGGAAGTAGGTGACGCTGGTTTGAATGTAAACTTGTTGAATTGTTTGATCTCGAGGACTCAGGGAGTGTGAATAGAAGTGGATGGATGGAAACAAAGTTAGTAGTGGCATGAGGAATGGAGGAAAGATGTTTGTCGTCTAGGATATTGGCGATGCATTGGGAGGAACATGTGTGGAGGGAGTAGCAGGTGGAGGATGAGATGTGGAGGGCATGAGAGTGGTCAGAGCAAGGGATAAAGCATAGTACTGGGCAGGGCATTGGACAATGTGGGAATAAGAAGCAATGCATGGGGTGTGAGGCCACGTTTGGGAGGACAAAGGGAGGGAGGAGAAGGGCACACAAGGAAGAGTGTGAGGAGGAGCTACTAGGGAGAACAAAGTGTCAGAGGAGTTTGATAGTGGTGTGGAGAGGGAAATGGTAGACTAAGAGATGGGAGTTGAGGATACAGGAGAGATGGGAATCAAGGATGGAGGATATGGTAGGTAGGGGTGCAGGTGATGGAGGGAGGGTATGGTGCAAGAGGGGTGAGGAGGGTTTTGGCATACATGAAAGAATGGTGAGAGAGATATGTGAAAGGAAATCTAGGTAACATCGATGGATGGGGAGGATGAGCAGGAGGGAATATTACAGTGAGGTGTGTGAGTGGGGTATTGGAGTGAATGGCCAAAAGCCAAAAAAATCTTGTTAAGGACCAATTGCCATAAAAATTATGAAATGATGGCCAAAGGCCTGATCAAGCAACACGACTCTGATACCAATGTAACAACCTATATGGTTGTACTAGAAACCCTCCAAATAGATTAATCATCCACTTGACAATAATCCCATAGTAACAATATAATTCCCCAATATTTGGTAATTTATAAATGATGATGATTTACATTGATAATAAAAGTCGTATTAATAGGCCTTCTTGGTGACTATTCACCAAGGGATGTATCTCTTAATTGAATTGAATTTATTAACTGTTTAAATACTTATTTAATTATTGATATTATTTATGTTTGTTACACCCAATGTCTATATCAAGAATGTAGGAAATCATTTTATCATCCGTGATCTTTATACTGAGGACCTTATTCTTATCGGTAGTGACCAATACCTTTTATCCCATGTGAAATCAAGCCATAAAAGAAGAAATTTGAAATGACATACTTAGGACATTTACTATATTTTTCTTGGCCTCCAAGCCTTGCAAACCAAAGAAGGAATTTTCATTTCTCCACTAAATATGTGTGTGACCTTGTTTGTCTCTTTCAAATGGACAATTGTAAACTAACCCCATACCCCTTCCAATCGAGAGTCAAACTTGATACCGCTTGCACTACACCCGACATAGGTGCCACTTTATATCGTCAACTAGTTTTTAGTATTTTGTATTTGATTCATATTTGTCTTGATATTTTTTTGTTGTTGGTCGTGTTTTCTGGTTACATTTGCAAACATCCCATGACAGCCATTGGAAAGCAACAAAACTGATACTTTAATATATTCACGGCACAATTCTATTTGGGATTCATTATAGTTTTGCGGGGGTCATTTTTTGGGGTTGTTTCACTTATTCATATTGGGCCAGTGACCTTGATGATTGAAATTCTACTACAATTTATGTTTTCAATATTGGTACCAGACCTATCACTTGGGATTGCAATAAACATGAATATATTTCTCTTTCTTCAACATAAGTAAAGTATTGAGTTGCAGTTAATGGATCCTAGGAAGCCTTGTGGCTTAGATAGATCCTTTCAAATTTTGGATTCAAGTAACAACAGCCACCTATCCTTTGGTATGACAGTCAAAGTGCCATCAAGCTTGCCAAAGATCCAATTCAACATCAAGGAAACAAACACATTGAATTATAGTTGCACTTCATCGGAAAGCTTGTACATAATCATTTTCTTGGAGGGTTATTTTTCCTTATAGATTATCAAGTTGTATACATCTTCACAAAATATCTTACATAAGTGAAATTTTCTAAACTTTGGTCTATGTTAGGATTTTAGGAATTTATCATTCAAGGGGGGATAGGTCGTAATGCATCCCTCCTCCTATAGTGTCAATCTTGTAAATCCTTCAATCCTATCCCATGTTGTTCTTAAGGGGGGATGCTAGGATATTTAGACTCTTAAGATTTAGTTAAAATCAACTTGTCATAATTCCTCTTCAGGTAGAATGTGTTTCTTTAGGATGTGTTATTATGTATTTGTACTTATGTAATCTAACAATAATAGTATTTTCTAGATAGAGTGATGCGATGTTTCATCTTCACCTAGGTCTTAATGATAATGGATCCACGGCTTAACAATGGTCATAGTTCTCCCTATCTACAATGGTTACACCTTTCCCTATCTATAATGTCCATTATAACTTATAATGTAAATCAAACATGGAAACATAGTGTACATTGTTTTCTTCATGGTGTACGTGGGTTTTATTTTTTACGTAACTTCATGGAGAAAATATGGAGGAGTAGTACCATATGGAAGTTGTGAGACTTAAAGAGATGATGGAGTGGCCTTATATTGTTTAGTGGGAACTAGAAACATATGATAAGTCTAAGACATAGAGAGATGACACAATCGCCTTATATTGTTTATTAGGCACTAGCACCAGATCTATCACATTGTGCAACTACAAGGGAAACTGATAATCAATCTTCACATGATTAACTATTAGTGATCAATAAAATTATGTTATATCTTTCTATTAAAGCTTTACAATTTCATCATTTTATTTGAATTTTTACCATGAGTAGTTATAATCAATATTTTCTTTAACAAATTGTAAAAAATATTGTCTCATAAAAAAATAATACTTATTAATAATAAAAATATAATAACCATAATGCTTATTAATTATGAAAATATAATAACCACACTATGTTTTGTTTGTCTATGTAATATTTTGATTTAGACATTAATGTAAAATGTCATTCAAACCTTTTTCATCACATGATATGCTAGAACTATTGAGTTTAATTTTTACTTTTTATAACATCAATACTAATCTCTACATAATATTTACCATATGCATATCACTATAACCAAGATACTTGGATCTCATCATATAAACTCATCACCAAAACATTGGGTTAAAGGTATTATATGAAAGACTAGTAAAACTAGCACAAAAAATAATTTTCAACCTTTCTTTAAATAGTTGTCAAAACTAGAAGCCACGTGAAATACAACCAACTAGGTTCACAGGTCTCGGGACAATAACAAAACTACTTTAGGTAGTTTCATTAACCCTAAAATATGTAAAAAACAATGAAAAATGAGAGAATGTACGCCTATTATCCATGCTAATAATCTTTCATGAGAGTGCAAGCTAGAATAATTTAACCCTACTATAACTAAAAATACTAACAACATATGGAAAGTATAGAATTGGAATGAAACAATTCTTGTGGTCAAAAGCATCTAGTGTTTCTATGTAATTTCTATCCATTTTCAATTTATTTATTAGTGATAAGGTTGAAGAAGCTTGTGCACTATAGTGTAAGATTAGTGCTTGGTGAACCCTAGTCGGGATGTTAATGTAAAGTATAATTAACCATATACATTATTACCTAGGATGATGCAATACTTAGAATCAAACCCATATTTCCTATTTCTCTAAGAAATAATGCTTCTACAATAATAATTGTTTGCAAAAGGATATTCTAAAGTTGAGGGGATATAATTTGATGATTTTTTTCCTTCTTGTTAATTTTTTCTTATTTGTAGTGGTAGATTTTGATTTAGAGATATGTTAAAGCATTTGTTAAATTTTTCTTTTTTGTAGTGGTAGATTTTGATTTAGAGATAGAACATATGGATGTGAAGGAAACATTCCTACACTAACATTCATACACGATGAAGAGGATATTTATATGACACGCATGGAAAAAGGTAGAGAGTCGCTAAGTTTCAAATTAAAAAGTCTTTATATTGTCCTGAACAATTTGCTGGAATGTGTTACCAAACTTTTAACTCCTTTGTATTGGATTTGGGATATTTGAGATCCAAATAAGATAACTGGGTGTATTAGAAACATGATGTTGGTCATTTCCTTAAATTATCACTTTGTATTAGAAGACATGTTAAATTTTTGTAACAATAGGGACTTGATTCATGATTGAAACTAGCATCTTTCAATATAATTTGACATAAATGACTTGGGGGCTGCCAAATATATCTCAGGAATAAGACCAAGAGAGATACAAAAAATATAAATATTTCATTAAGCCAAAGTAAGTATGTGAAATATGTACTACAACGTTTTCCATTGAGTGTTCCAATTTAAGTAGGAACTAAGCTTTTAGTTGAACAATGTTGGACAACAACTACAAAGATATAGGATGCAAATTCTAGTATTTATGTCTTGTAATTAGTAAATTAATGTAGGCTATGATATGTACTAGAGTAGACATTGCCCAAGGAGTGGGAGTTTTTATTTGATTCTTGGCTAACCATGAAAATGAACATTGAGCTACAATGAATATTGAATTTAGGTGTTTTAGAGGTACCTCTAAGTATTATATCTGTTATCATAGTAATGTTTCACATGACCCATACTCAATGGGAATACAGGTTTATGTTGATTCTAATTGGGAAAGGTACCTCTATGTATTATATTTGTCTTTTATAAAAAAAAATATTATTAAACATAAATTGTCCACTTAAATTAAATTTAAATTCTTTAGAAATGCATATATATAAAACAACATAAATTAGATAAACTAAAACCATAAAAATTGGATTACACATTTTCACTCTAAAAAAGAGTTTGCAAGTTGAGAGATTTGATCCCTAGATTACACATTTCTACTCTAAAAAAGGATTTGCAAGTTGAGAGATTTGATCCCTCTCGGTGCTTGGTAGATCCCCTTTTAGATGGATCTATGCTGGTTTTAAAGCATTTGAGTGTGTTTTGGAGTGGGAGTAAGCTGAAATTTAAATGATTTGCACCGAAAATTCGGAAAAATATAGTTGAAATTGATGAAATGATAGTTTTGGGTTGTTGGAATTGCATGATCAGGGTACCCCGGGAGTAATAAATAGCAGTGAATCCATTTCTGCAATCAAAATTGCAATTTCCGAAAAAAAAGACATTACCAAATTCTAGCAAAAAAAAGATGCAAATCATGTTTAACTTAGTCCTTTGGAGTGTAGGGTTTTGTAAATCATTGCCTTATTTAAATTTCCACATTTCTTCTTCTAACTAGAAAATGTATTCCGCACCTCTATTTCTTTTCAATCTTGCCATATATTTCAAACACAATAAAACAAAAAATGGTCAAGATTGAGCCCACGTTAAAATATATGACATTTCATTGCAAAAATAATGAGCAATTGTAAGGCTAGACTCCATTATTTGGATTTACATTAAAATCTATGACATTTCATTGCAAAAATTATGAGCAGCTGCTAGGGTTGACTCCATTCATTGGATTTAATTAGGGGTATACTTTATCGAGGTTGAAAGAGACCATTAATTATAATTACACTGATAGGCGTATATATGTTATGTTTTGGTGATGGACTTGCTTGAGAAGATCATCAAGATCCACCAGAACATGCCAAGTGTATGACCGAGATGTCTTCAATCGTCTAATCTTTTTCTAGATGCGGATTTAGGAGTTTGTTAGGAGAGCCGATCACCTGATCGTCGATTTTAGGAGCTTAAGGAGTCTGTTAGCCACTGAGGAGTCTATTAGCATACATGGAGGAGATACCTAGTGGTGGAGGACATACGTGTCATAAATACCAAGGAAATCAATTTCGAAAACCCTGTTGAAGTAGTTGGCCAAAAATTGGAAGTGGTCTGTTTCCATACTCTTTCACTTCCGAATTTTTCAGGTTTGTCATTTCGCCATTCCAGTGCCGTCTTGGAGCAAGAAACTGCGGTCTTGGAGCAAGCAAGAAAATGATTCATTCCTATGCCGTCTTGAAGCAAGAAAGTGTGGTCTTGGAGCAAGCAAGAAAATGATTTTCCTGTGCATTAGAGGTAAGCCTCAGAATAGTAAATCTGATAGTGTTTCTACAAGCTTTCCATACGTATCGATTGCTTTCTATCCAAGCAAAAAATACCCTGATTTCCAATGCACCAGTCCGCCATTGTATCTTATATCTTCTATGGATTGGAATTAAGCTGTATTTAACCTGTGCATTATTGCCAAAATTGTAAACCCTATACTATTTCAAAGTTGTAATATAAGGTTTATAGTAAAAAGATTCAGTCGTCATACTAAACTCAGGTGACATATTTCATTCTAAATAGAGTTAATCGGAATAATATTTGAGAATTTATGTAGCATAACATGAAGAAATGATTTTCATTTTGACCAAAAATTGTTCTGTTCAGTTGTGATAAACATAAATGAATGCACATGGGCCTGCGACAGCATGCCTTCCACTTAAATTTCTTCTTCTTTATGAACAAAATCCTGTCGACTGCACATTATTATTTCTCTTGTTCCTAGAAATTTGAAAATAAGGCAGCAGTTGAATAGGTATTTACCATCCTAAGTTTGATTGTATATTAGTTTGCATTTTTTTGTTAACTTTAACTAAACTTTTCAAATCCATAATTTTATGTACGGTTACTATCCTAAATGGGTAAATACTTTGCTCGAATACTAGAAAAATTGTAAACAAGTTCTAACAGGAGCTGATTATATATATAACACTCTTAATTCATCAAAAATCCAAATAGTATTTAGTTTGATATAAATGTGTGGCTATTGGTTTTTATTGTATAGAGAGAAATATCAATGCATTCTGCAAACACCAAATTGAATACTTCCACATGAAAGTATGTTTATTAATTTATTATAGGAGAAGATAAAGCCTTCATAGTTTACTATTTTTTAAGAGTGGTATCAGAACAGTAAATATCTTGCCCTCATTATCACAAGGATTATAACTTAATCAGTCTCACGAGTAAGAGATATTGTGCCTATGAACTAAAGTAAATTATCTGAGAAAGATTATGGTCTTAAACGCGAGATGAGAAACATGTTTTTTTTTCTTTGATGAACAATGTTAGGGATGGGCAAATTGTACAACTACAAGAAAAGGAGTCTACCATTGATGGTTTAATCGTAAACCATACCGAAGGAACCATTATCCAAGGGTTTATTGGGAGCAAGAAAAGCCTCATACCAATCACAATCTCTTCTCCAGAAAAAGTATAAAAATAGTGGGCTTTATTGCTAAAGACACCTTTTCTTGATTGAAACAAAATTTGAGAAGGCCCACATTCTTGGTTCAAGATGAGAAGGATGGTCTTTTCTTCTTGAGTTTTTATTATTAAGTTATTTTAGTTTTTCTTACAAAGGAATTTAGTTGATTTTGTACTATGTGGTCGATGTTTGTGGTTATTTGGCTACCACTATAACCCTTGAGCAGCCTACTGAACCTTTCTGAACACGGCACAGACAACCATCTTTTTGCCCTAAGAGATTTGAACCTGTGACGTTAACAGTCCTGCTCCTTAATAGAACTTGGAGTGGCCAACAATATTTGCTCCTTAACAAAACTTGGAGTAGCCAACAGACAAAACCATTTAGGGTTTTTATTATTATGTTATTTCCCAAAGCTATTATTTGTAATCCGAAGTTATATTTCCGGTTTTGGTAAAGGATAAAAGCATTACAAGGCTTTGAAATGATGAACCTTGCACAAATTGATATGAACTGATATTCTTGGGACTCAATGAAATAAATATTCTTGGTCCTCCATTTGTCCCAATTCTCAGGCATTTGAAGGATACTTACAAAACCTAGGTTCACAATGCACAACAAATCTATACTAACACGTAAGAGAGTAATTACACATTCGATTTTCAAGCTTGTAATTACAAATTTCAGTTCAATTGTTACAAAAAAAAGTATTCTTTGTAACGATACCATGTACCAGAATCTAATCCCATCCCTTGTTGTTATCAATGCTTTCTAATAAGTACCAAACCTAAGCACAATGGCCAAGTCCAAGCTATTCAGGGAGAGACCCAAAAACAAGAGATTGCATCTAATTTTTTGAAAACATATAGTGCAGTTTTCCAGCACCTCTCTTGATGATTTTTTGAAAACATAAGATTGCTATTTGAAATCTTGGAAACCCTTGCAAATGGTATTTTAGAGATTCCAAAAAGAAACTAGTCTGGAAAACACGCTATTGCCTTTGAAATTGTTCCAACAAAACACCTATATATTGATTGGAAGATAAATAGAAAAAAACATATATTGATCAAATCTTTCCAAAATCTTAATATTAGCCATCTTCCAAATATAAAAGAATAATACAGTACTAAATTTCCTAACATTTCTTCATAATTTTGTCCTTCCACAAATCCATCTTGAAAATCTTCGAAAGAACTTGTAATGGCGGCGCCCTTTCTCTCCTATCTCCTTCTATTCTCCTGCTAAGATTGGCTCACTCGCTACCGTCTCAGCAACTCTTTCGGTCTCACAAGATAAATTGTCCCAAGAATGTCCAATTTGATCACTAATCACGTCAAGGGACCGACTCTCACTCTCAGTAGACTCATCCTTTAATTCACATCCTGTGAATTCATTCCTGGGATCTTCAAGTACCCATTTGAAAACATTTTCTTCATTCTCATTTGAATGTATTCCCTTGATTTCACCCACTGTATTCTCTCTCTTACATCCTCTGGTTTCATTCATGAAACCTTCAAATACCCACTTGATAACATTTTCTTCTTTATCATTTGAACGTATTCCCTCTATTACATACACTGTATTCTCTCTCTGCATCTGACGCTATTCTTTATATCAATGCAGCGCTTTGGACTTTCAGTAGATAAATCACTTCTCTGGCTTCCCACCATTCTGAAAATTTCTTGGTCAGAGGAACCCACCAAATCAGATTCAAAATAATGCTTCTTCTCTACTTCTTGGTCATAGGAACCCTTCAAAGCACATTTCAAATCATTCTTCTTCTCCACTAAATACCAGTTCATGTGGCGGGATTGACTCTGACTCTGACTAGTTTGCTCTTGATGTCCGATATCTTTGTATTTAGGGGCTGTAACTGCTAATTGATCTGAAGACGACATTTCCATGATGCTTGTACCATTATTAAGCCTTACGGTTGTTAAATTTGAGCATATAGATCTGTAGACAAACACACAACTCACAAAGAAGATCTCACAATTTACTCAGCCATTGAATAATGAAACAGTGCAAAAGGCTTGCAGCTGTGAATGCTTTCATTAATCAAAAAAGTAATCCAGATAATAATTACAATGATGTAAAATGGCTTTAATAGCCACAAGCAATTCGAATCCACATGAGGAAGTTTGAATTGATGACTCTACTTGACTGTAGGTAACCAAGACTTGTCTAAATCACAATTGGAGTTCTAAAACACAACTAACTGTTACATTTAGTATTAAATAATGGTTAACTGACTGTGGTAGGTGAGAAAAATGCCCCACATGTGTGCAATTAATTAAACCATTATTTAACTAAATGTAACTGACTCCTAACTTGTCTTGACTAGTCATCAACTGAAGTTAAGGACCCAGTAGTTAACTGTCCTTGTCTAAGTCATAACCGAAGTTCTAAAACACAACCAACTGTTACATTTATTGTTAAATAATGGTTAACTGACTGTGGTAGGTGAGAAAAACGCCCCACATGTGTGCAATTAATTAAACCATTATTTAACTGAATGTAGAGAGCTAGAACTAA
>LPNX010587524.1:0-10301 GCA_001517045.1 Pseudotsuga menziesii
TTTTCTTTAATATGCAATTTTCCAGAAAGTTGTAATTTATCTCTTCAAGAATTTTTCTTTTTTTTCCAATTTAAGGTTGATTTTAAAGTTTTGTTAAACAACAACATGGGATGTTTAGTCCATGGCTCTATTTTTTACCCTAAAAAAAAAACGTGTATACTGGTATCAACCTTTTCTATTTGGGGGGTGTTTTTGGTGTTTTTTTTGCAAAAATCATCGTTTTTATGAGTAGAGTTCTCGTTCATAGTATATAGTTCTCGTTTCATAGTATAAGTGGTTAAAACAGAAATGTATAGAGTTAGCTACTTTAACATGGTTCTTATAGTATCCTTTTACAATGGGATTGGTGAAGAAATCATCAACGGAGTTGAGATTCTGTCCAGCATTGCGATCCCATTGAACATATTGATCCTTTCCTCCAAAGTTCTCATAATTATTTTCCAAGCTAAGTATGAGTCTGAGACCATACTTGTGGGATTCATAGATTACAAAGTCCAGAGCTTGAACCAAAACAACCCCAAAAATCAGAAGAAAATCAAACGTGAGTATAGGAAAACACATTTAGAAATGTGAATATGTATTTTTGAAATGATCCTACCTGCCTCCTCCTATACTCATACATATCTCCATATATTTATATGTACATATAGATATGAGCATATTTTTATAAATATACAGATATGTGAGACTAATTTCATAAATATATAGATATATATCAATATTTTTATATGTACTATTATATATGCCATATCTAGATGTATCATATCTAAAAATAAATCTACAAACTGGAATATGTATTCTCATCCATATACTATTTTTGTTCTAGTAACTCTAGCTCAAAACTTACATAAGTGCCATATGGTAAACAAGTATTATCTGAAATAAAAGGAAAAATAGCACTAATTCATAGATCAAGGACATGATAATTAGATGTGTCATTCACAAAAACCTCTCTCACAAAAACCTCTCTCAGTTTGGCAACATCTATCATCGTTTGAGAGACTATTTTTTAGGGTTGAAAATATTTAATAATTTACTGTTTTAGTCACAAATTTTTAGCACGTCATCTGACCAATTGGAGAAGAATATTTAAAAAAATAGAGAGGTTTTTCTTCATAATGGAATCATTTAAAAAAACCTCTCTCAGTTTTCGCACAGGTGTCCCGGATCGAGAGATATGGAGGCGTCTTTGAGACCCAATTTTTCAGAAATTCTCCAAATTTCCCCAAAATCCGATTTGCTATTTTTGGTTAATTAGTCTTTAGGGATTTGAAGTTAGTTTGTAATTACTTATTGTAATTGTCTCAATATTAGACCTAAAACACAGTTATGAAACTGCTCTAGTTTGTAAATGATAAAAGTAGGAAAGTTTAGTGGAGTAGGGTTCGAATTTTGTTCAAGAAGGGGTTTTAGAGCTGGATGTATGTTCAAGCTAATGCTCACAACTCTCATGTAAGTGTTGAAGACTGAGACTGATATATATATATATACACACATATAAGCCATTTTATCTTTTACGTGGATTTTGTTTATGGCCTGTGTGGCCACACAATTTATGACTTCATTTCTTGTTTAATGGTTTTATTCATGCAAATGCTCATGTGTTGTGGACATAACTCATACTATGTTTATAATGTTCATGGTTTATATTCATATTTTATGATGTTTACATCTCAGTCCTTCATTCCTTTTCATGATTTAGTACTTGTGTTAGTTTGCTGATTATTTACCTTCTTGTGGATGAACTTTCCAACCAAAAAAATCACAAAAATCAATTTCATTTATGCTTTTGTTCTGAGATTGTACTAACTTGTTCCTTTGTAGTCTAGGAACAATTTCTAGCACAAACATCTTTGGTGCCGTTGTCGGGGATGGAAGTGAAGTATATCTTCCCTGGGATATCATTATTGATCTGGTTTTGAGAGGTGAGCAAAATTAGAAATATTTCAGACTACATTTTTACTAGACAGTGTTTCACAGTTGCTACTAGAAAGATTGGAACAAGAAGAAAACCTACTTCACCTTTACATTCGGGTGTCTCAAATATAGAGTAGATTTTGAAAGAAGCTAGAAAAATTCAAAGATCTCAGTATTCTACTTCTTTGTTTACTCTTGATTAGTTAGAGTCGGCATCCTCTTTTGCATATTCAGAACTTCAATAAAAAAATATGTCTTGACAAATCGATTGGTGACTCTGCCGGTTCAAGATGCCAAGGACCATGGAAGCCATTCTAGCTCGAAGGTTTGAACCTTTCAATTTCTCAGATGTTCCAGGTTTTCCAAATCCAATACCTATTATGGATGTTTGGGGAAATTTCCTTCCATGGTTTAGAGAAAGCAAAGAGGATAAACCATCAGATCACCTCATCAGATTTCATCAATATATGGTTCAGTTAAATATACAGCATGAAAATTTTCATGTATTCACTCGAGTGAGATGCACGAGAATGATATTTTTCTCTTCCCTCTTCTAGCATTTCCTCACTGAAAGAATTCCACACATGTTTCCGAAAACGTTGTAAGTATATGTTCTTAGCTGAATTCTTTTTTAAAGATTGTTGTGAGCAGGATGATTTTTATAATACAATTTCTGATTCAAAAAATCACAATGATAAGTATAATCAAGGATTCAAAACATGTCATGAAGAAGTTGTAGTTTCAGAATTTGTTGAAGACGAAGAGGAAACATTTTCAGAGTCTGCTGTCAAGGAAGAATTCCATGATCATTATGATAATCAAGTTGTTGTTTTAAGTCAGTTTGAAGATGATTCTGGTGATGAGATCAACAGAGATAGTTTGGAATATTCTCATAATGCTTCCAACAGTTTTAATAATCATTTGAATGCTAATCCTGTTGAAGATCAATCTCTTGTTCAACAAACTGTTGGAAATAATTGTTGTGTTAAATATCATCCTTGTAATGAAGAAAAACACGAACCTTCAACATCATCATTTGAAATTTCACATAATGCTCGTCGTTATGATGAAGAGATTGAGGTTCTAGGACAAGAATTCTGTGATGAATTATATTATATTCCTTTTTGTTTTGATACTCAAATTGATGAAATCCATGTTGTTGACACTTTTAACATCATATAAGAAGTTTCTTATATTCATGGTTATGATCAATCTTTTGTTCAAAACCATTAGGAAGATGCTCTAATTTTTTATAAATATGATGATGAAATTGAAAAGCAAGACCCAAAAATGTGTGATGTGTGCGATATGGCACAATCTGATTAGCAAATTCAGGAATGCATTTAGTCCATTATCCTTGAACAACGGGAGCGATTGTATGATAGTTATCCATTTGAAGACAGTGTGGAAAAGAAGGATCAACTTGTTGACATTATTGTTGACATTGTTCAAGAAATTCTGGAGCAAATCCAGGCTGATCCTGATGTCTTTGATCGCCAATGTCTGAATGATATTCATGGAGCAAAAGATTCTTATGGACAACCTATATTTTTCACAGAACAAGAAGAGGTAACTTTTGGTAATTTTTATGATCCAATGGCAGATTATTTAGAGTCAACACTAAATTATAAATCTTTTATCTTAGAGACAACATTTGATGAAAGTGAGTACGAGCTTCTAGATCTTTGCTCTTCATGTTTTTCAATATTTTTGATTATACATATATTCGGAGTTGGAAGCAAGTTTTGGTTGGTTGGTGGAATTTTTGCTTAGTTACATTGGAAATGAGATTACAACTTGATCAAGCAAAGTTTAGCTGGTTAGTATAGATAGGTGGAATAAGACTCCAATTTCTTAATGGAAGTTGCAGAATAATAGGGAAGTTCCAGTTTAGATTGCCGAAGGCACTGGTCTACAAGTTCTTGAAACCTCACAAGGAGGCTTTCATCCCCCAGTAGGAGCCAAATGTTAGGACTGAAATTGTACCTAAGTTTTGTGTGTTTTTTCTCAAATTTTAGTCCTTATTTACTTTTGATTTTGAGCTGGTTTTAAGTTTAATGATTTTAAATGCCTTTAGGTTATAGTTTTGGTTTTAATTTGTTTTATGTTTTTCTATATTTTTGTTGAAGGGGCTTATTAAGTAGTATATATTTGTCAAAAGTCTTCAAATACTGAGTTAATATTATTCTGATATTCATATCCAAGGTCTAACCTTTATTTGGAGTTGGTTTGCTTAATTTTTCTTCATGATGTGATATTCCCACAACGCAAAATCCAAGCTACATTCACTAGAACACTGTAGGAATTGAAAATCATAGAAAAGCGTGGTTGATTGATGCCAGAAAGTGACCCATTTGCATGCGTCGATGTAAGGAGACTTTAGACACATGTTCAACAAATTATGGACGTCTAGACATCTGTTTGATATATTATGATACACGTACTAATCTGTTCTAGGTATCATTGAGGAGATCGTGATTTTGAATTCCCATGACTTGAAGTTTGGGGATTATGCATTTCATAGCTATTGACACATATTATGAAGGTTCCCAAGGTTTTCAAGAAGTGAATTGACAAAGTTACAGTGAAGAAATGAAGAAGAGTGGAAAAATTAATAGATTCGAGCCTACAGACACTAGTTGGGCCATGAAATTTCCAGAATGTGCAGAGTTGTTTAGGGCAACAGGGTGATCATGTAAAGAAAATTTTGACCAATAAACAATTTAGTTTTGTGAAGAGATTTAAAAAAGAAGTGATTGAATATTTAGTACAAGATAGCCTTCAGGAAAATAGTTCATGTCAAAGATTCAGAGATCCCGGTGATAAAGATCGAGGAAAAGCATTAGATGATGAGAAAGAACACATTTTGGAGGATGAAAAAATGGAGAAGACATCTAATTTAGATCCTGAGGAATCCAGTAGCAAAAGAAACCCGAAAAAGAAAAAGAGATGGGTAGTTATGCTATGTTTTTCCCTGTTTTTGTCATTATCATTGGGAGCATATTACGAGGTGATGGAAACGAATTTTGGAAAGAAAAAAATGAGGTTTTGTCCACAATAGACTCATTCAAAAAAATGTCTCTCAGTTTTGCAACAACTATCATTATTTGAGAGATTCAAATTGATTTTTGCAGCCTATTTTTCAGGGTTGAAAATATTTAATAATTTACTGTTTTAGTCACAAATTTTTGGCGCATCTTCTGATCAATTGGAGAAGAATTTTTAAAAACCAAGAGGGGGGGTGGGGGGTTCATAATGGAATCATTTAATAAAATCTCTCTCAGTTTTCATACAGGTGTCCCAGATCGAGAGATATGGAGGCGTCTTTTATACCCTATTTTTCAGAAATTCGCCAAATTTCCCCAAAATCCGATTTGTTATTTTTGGTTAATTAGTCTTTAGGGATTTGAAGTGAGTTTGTAATTACTTATTGTAACTGTCTCAATATTAGACCTAAAAGACAGTTATGAAACTTCTCTAGTTTATAAATGATAAAAGTAAGAAAGTTTAGTGGAGCAGGGTTCGAATTTTGTTCAAGAAGGGGTTTTAGAGTTGGATGTATGTTCAAGCTAATGCTCATAACTCTCATGTAAGTGTTGAATACTAAGATTGATATATGTATACATATAAGCCATTTTATCTTTTATGTGGATTTTGTTTATGGCCTGTGTGATGACACAATTTATGACTTCATTTCTTGTTTAATGGTTTTATTCATGCAAATGCTCATGTGTTGTGGACAAAACTCATACTATGTTTATAATGTTCATGGTTTATATTCATATTTTATGTTGTTTGCATCTCAGTCCTTCATGCCTTTTCATGATTTAGTACTTGTGTTAGTTTGCTGATTATTTACCTTCTTGTGGATGAACTTTCCAACCAAAGTATCACAAAAACCAATTTCATTTATATTTTTGTTTTGAGATTGTACTAGCTTGTTCCTTTGTAGTCTAGGAAAAATTTCTAGCACAAACAGAAGGTGTAACAAGAAAATCCCAGTCACGTAGGAAAAGTAAACCACGCAGGTGGTGAAACAAGAGATCACATGGAGCAGCAACAAATATCAGAGAGAGAGAGAGCTCAGTCACGTTGGAGCAGCAGACCACGAACTGTCTGTCTCTCATGTTAAATTAAAACTTTAATTTATAATCTAGATACTCGTTAAGATAGGGTATCAAAACATTAATAAACATAACCTATGGACCAATTCAGAGAAAGGATCATGAGTCAACCAAGGGGGCCACAACAAAACAAACCACAAACCCACAATGTCAAGGTAAACTATATAAGGTGGACAAGCAACTCCTTTATAGGACCAACAAGACTAATAATCTGTTCTCTCTCTCAAGGTACACTGTTTTATATATTTTTTTCATTACTGCATAAGATTCATTAGCTATAGAAAGTAGAATAAAATAAACTTATACAAGGAAGATAAATGAAATCCATAAAAAGTAGTTAGCTTGGAAACTGCAATTGAAATCTATAAATAGGCATTCATGCAACTACAAATTTTGGAAACTGCCAACCAAATTTTGACATTTAAAGTTAGCAGCAGATATTTGATAAGAAAAAGGACATAAACCATGACAAACAATCTCAAACAGACATAAACCATGACAAACGATGACAAAACAGTACTAGAAACAAAATAGTATTGTTGTAACTAGACAAGATCATTTTAAAGCATAATTTCATCTCTTTCAACTTTAACACTCCCTAAGATCCCTATGTTAAAGCTAAAAAGCATACAAAGACAATAAATAACAACAGTAGTAAATCTAACTCAAATTACAAAGAAAACAAATAAGATAACCCACTAGGAGAGTTGAAACCTTCCTTAAACTTAGCTTAGCACACCCAAACAGTGCAACAAAGATATTAGTCCACACAAGTATGAACACATAATTTTCATCTCTTTCAACTTTAACACTCTCAAAGGTCTACATTCGGGAGTGTAAAAGTTTAAAGAGATGAAAATTATGCTTTAAAATTATCTTGTTTGTGTCTTGTCTCACTCTTGTCTATTTACATCTGAAAAGCATACAAAGACAATAAATAACATGAGTAGTAAATATAACTCATTTTTAACTGAAAGTACAAAGAAAACAAATAAGATAACCCACAAGGAGAGTTGAAACCTTTCTTATACTAGGCAATATTTTTTTAGATCAGATCTTGTCTATTAAGAGACAAGTCACTACAGGAACAATGGACATACCCGATAAAGAATAAATTCAGGTACTGTAGGTTTATTCAACTATAGTAGCAGTCAAGGTAACCCGGACGACAAGCAAGGAATCCTCAATTACTGGAGTAGCAGACAAAGAAACAACAGTCCATAAAATATCAGGTAGTGATGACATTCCACACACAAACCAAAGCTCATTTTGTATCCCATACAAAGCCCATGGCTTTCTTGAGTAGGTTGTGAGTTGTTTGGAGTTGTTTGGAGTAGGTTAAGAAACCATAACCTTGTTTGAGTGGAATAAGATCTCTGTTGCACGGTTTGAATGTTTGGGTCTGCTTGAAGTGAACCATAAGGAAACCCTAATTACTAGAGCAACAAACCCAGAAACAACAATCCATAAAATATTAGGTAATGATGACATTTCTGCACACACAAACCAAAGCTCAGTTTGTATCCCATACAAATATCATGGCTTTCGTACATCTTAACACACTCAAACAGTGCAGCAAAGATATTAGGCCACTCAAGTATAAAACCACGAGGGTGTCTTTGATGGACCAATACCATATCACGTCCATTCAAATTAGGGGCTTAATAATTAAAAAAAACATTATATTGGGGTCATATTTAGGGTTGAGGGGTTTATTTTATGGGTTAAAAAATGTAATATTTAGGGGTTTTTATTATAAAATGGGGGGATAAGCAGCGCGAGCGAGGTGTGGAGAAGAAACGTGAGTGGGGGATTATTGGGGTTTGGTTTTTGAGACTACCCACATACTCTTGAGACTACCTCGGACGAGACTACCCACAGGATACCTTGTTCACTAGAAAGGCCCAGAGACTAATGGATGGATAGATGAGGCCTTGGTTGATTACAATATCAATAGATTGAAACCTAGCTGGCGATATTGAGGAGACCTTTCAAGCAGCGTTAGCTAGATTGATTGTGGGAAGCACCAAATCCAACAGTTTACCTTATGCCAAGAAACAATAGTCCATAAAATATCAGGTAATGATGAAATTCCATACACAAACCTTCTTCGGTTTGCTTGAACTGAACCATGACCTTCTTGGGGATGGATGGAATAAACTATGACCTATCTGAACTTGCTTGAGTAGGCTATGAGTTGTTTCGGGCTGCTAGTAGGTCACACCCATAACAAACATAAGAAAATGGTTAAGGTACCACACTATGAGGGGGCACTAGCATAAGGACCAATCAAGGGTCAACATAAGATCAATAGTCAATAAGAGGGGTCATGAAAAAGTGTTAAAACAACCCCTACACCAACAAGACCAAGGTTTACCAATCAAGGTGGGAGAATAACTCTTTTACCCATATGACCAAGGTGTACCATCAACGTGGGGACGCAACCTTTTTACCCAGAAGACAAAGGTGTCAAACTGTTATATTCTCTCTCAAGGTATATAGTCCATAAGTGTTTCATACCACAACAATATGTTTTATCGTCACCGTATAAGGAAGGTCCATACCACAATAGTGAGTTTTAGAACAAGATATTTACACACCTTAGCCATCTTTTGAATCAACAACAGTCACAATTTCCTAACGAGTTAATATGCACTCCACACAAACATAACAAAATTAGAAAAGACTTTCACTAGAAAATTTTAAGATCTGAAACCATAAACATCGAATGGACTATCAAATTTAAACCTAAAAAATTCTTTGATTTCTCAACTTTGTTGTAAACTGCTGAACTATTACCATCAACATTGTTGCCAATAATATATGAAAAAACTTCAATTCTTGTACAACATGAGACTGAAAAAGAGATACCTTTGATTTTAGTAATCATACAAAACTTGGACTTTGCTATGCAACTTCCATGACCTAATAACACATAGTCAGCTAATAAGATTTAAAAGCATAATAAAAAGTGAAGCAAAACTGTAAGGCATGCTAAATAACGTGTAAATAACGAGCACATCAAAATTAAGTGTGAATTAAATATGAGTCTCACAACTTTAAGGCAAGGATCAACAGGCCCACAGAACATCATGTGGCAGTAGGGATCACACCTATAAGGAGACAAACCTGAAGGTCTAAACATTGCTGGCATTATAGAGGCAGTGGAGACTTAACGTGAAGCTCAATACCAATACTTGACAGTTTCAATTTCTGACCATTGAAACCAATATCATCACCATGTTTAGAATTTCCTTAATTCAAACTCCATTTTCTCTTCTTAGATACATCTTCAAAATCTTCTTAGATTCTACAAGCCTCTAGTAATAACCCATCAAATATAAGATATGTTAGGCTAGGTCTTCCAACTAAGTAATTTTAATTACAACCAATAATTAAAAGAAAAACAAGCATACAAGTAAAATTTATTTATATAATTATAATACAACAAACATTATAATCTTGATTGACTCTTGCCATCCTCTTATAGCAGCATGGGGAATTTAGAGATGATGAAATACTCTAGGAGGTTTTGAAATAGGGTCTTTCTTGAAATGTTTAAGGATAGCTAAGCTTTGTGACACACAAAGTTTAGAAGGGTAAAATTGCCTTCAAAGAAACCTACATACAAAGAGGATAATAACTCAACCTCTTATAGCAACATGGGGAATTTGGATATCAAGGAATGCAATTTTCTTTGATATCAAGGAATAACTTAATAGGAAACACACGAAATATCGAGAATATGCAAGTCATGTGTTGGAGGGTGAGTAAGAATGTCAATCACCTCGTTTTTTATTCCCTTCTCATACTTAATCATGACTGGTGCAAATCTTGTATGTAAGATGTCAATGTATATATGGCTATATTCCTACAATTTAGGTTCGTAATTGAGAAAAATAAGAGCATAGCAATTAGTGGGAAGGATGGCATTCTTACCTAGTATATAATGGCACCATTTCTTGAGTGCCTATACTAAATCATAAAATTATTTTTTCATGTATATTGTAACTGATTTTAGAAACTAAGAGTGGTTGATGTTGATATGCAATGGGATTTCCTCATTATTAAAGTATGGGCCAGATAGAAAAATGAAAATCATTTGTTTCTATCTCAAAGAATAATTTCATAATCAGTAGAATAAGAATCAATTAGGACTGTAATTCAAATATGAGATTATATAAATATTGATCCACTTCTACATAACACAGGTCAAATATTTTTGGTTGGATATTTGATGTAAAAAGTGAGCAATACAAG
>LPNX010587524.1:10601-21957 GCA_001517045.1 Pseudotsuga menziesii
TCCAAAAATTTATAGTTAGGGACATCGTCTTTTCGAATAAATATGCATAAAGCTTGAGCAAGTCCTTCAAGACCTAGTAGACCATAGCTACAAAACAATAAACAAGTATCCTTAGTTCAAAAAATATTTGGATTTGTGTTCAATAAATCCCACATAAACAATATAATTTTTTCCAAAGACTGTATTTTTAACATTGGTTTTCAACAAGTGCAAGAAGACTCAAATAAAAAGCTTGGTTTCCAAATCCTGCTTGAGATGTTTTTAACTAGATAAACACATATGTCCTAAAAAATGTCATGAAAATTTTGGTTTTATAGGCTTCCTTCAATCAATGGTACATATGTACTCTTAAGTTAATGAAATCAACACTATTTCTAATAGAAAAACATGGATACCAATTGATTTACCATGGATGTTGTATGTTGATAGCAGGTAACAGATATAAGATGTAACTTCGAAAGCAATAACAAACACTTTCTTTGAGAGGCTTGCAAAAGTTTTGAAATTACCTTTACTACAACTCTTGTTAGAATGAGATCATGTATGCTTTAATTCTCTTGCAAGGAAACACCAAGGAAAGTGCAGCACAGTCTTCCTACAAAAACAGGAAAAAGAGAGAATTAATGACCTTACTTGTAGAACTTTTGGAAAAATGAAACATGCCATCAAGTGAATACTTGTTAAAACATACCTGAGTAGTTATTGACAATTTAGGCAAAGTAAAGTGGCCTTGAGGACGATCCATTTTGCAGGCCTGATGATCATCAATTCTGGCTCATGACAAATTTATAAGAATGGTGGTCTCTACAAACCTGAAGAAAACAAACCTGAAGGTGAATTCAATGACAACAACAACAACAATAAAAACATGAACAAAAGAAAAACACAATATGTAATAAAGAAAAAAAATTAGAAGGAAATAAAACTGAAGGTCTAAACATTGCTACCATTCTAGAGGTAGTGGAGACTCAACATGAATCTCAATAACAATACTTAATAGTTTCAATTTATATCCACTGACACCAATACCTAGTACAGTCATGCTAACAAAGGACACACAGTCATGCTGGGTAAGGATGCAGTGACATAGTGCAAAGACACACAATCATACTTTGCACAATCATTCTTCAAAAGCCACATTCCACCCATAAATCAAAAGTCATTGTCACGTCAGGGAAAACCCTACAATCAACATAAGGAAACAAGCTCAGGACCATGATGGGGAAGACCCCACAGTCCACCCAAGAAAACATGCTCACAACCACGCCGGGGAAGACCCCACAGTCCACCAAAGAAAACATATCATGGTCATGCTGGAGAAGGACCCATAGTATACCAAAGAAAATAGATCACGATCACGTTGGGGAAGGACCCACAGTCCACTCAAGAATATAGATCCCGATCATGCTGGTGAAGCACCCACTGTCCACCAAGAAAGTGCCAAGAAACAGATCACGGTCACGTTGGTGAAGGACTCTCAATCCACCAAGAAACAGACTCACGGTTACGCTGTGGAAGAACCCACAGTATGCCTAAGAAATAGGCCACGATCACACTAGGGAAGGACCCACAATCCAATAGACTCACAGCCACACTGATGCAAAGTGACCATGTGGAAGGTGTAACAAGGAACGCCCAATTACACGGGCAAAGTAAACCACATGGGTGGTGCAGCAAGAGATCACATGGAGCATCAAAGATGAATATACAATGTCCATGTTTTGCAGTATGGAGAGGTACCATTCTTACTGTCTGTCTAATAAAACTCAATATATGAAACATGCCATTAATATATAGGCAAAAACAAAAGCATTGTCAAGTTGTTCATTCCAGCTAGATTGATTTTTAATAAACACTTTCACCAAAATTTCATTTTCAAACTATTGAAATACATGCATACTCCTCGAATAGGCATGCTTGCTGATAACAATATGTATAAAAATTCAAAACTACTCAATACAATATAAACCATGGAAAATTTCAGATTTGTATCTAGATGATGCTTCGTCGTGCAAAATGATTACAACCTCTGGGCATAACATTGACACTAGCAGTAGAATTCTAGGCTGGAAAACACAAATTACATCTATGTACCCATTTTTAATTTGAAATATGTCTGCTTTAGGGAATTATCTAAAACAAAAAACAACTAATCTCTAAGTTACACTTAAGGTGCATGTTGCCATGAAAAACAACACCCCAATTGCAAGGACTCAAAGGTATTAGCTAAGTGCAACTATGGAATAAGGTAGCTATCACCTACACATACTTCCCTTCTCTTTAAGTGGATTGAACCACTAAGGGGGGATTCCCTAAAGTAACTAAGTCAAAAGGTGACAAAGATATGTTGTTTCTTGAATAAAAAACCATAAAAAAATTTGGAAAACACATTTCAAGAAACACACATTAAGTAATATTCAATTTAAGTATTGAAGTAGCAAAAGAAAGTATATGAAAGCTCTAACATGGGAATGGGCACCAAAATTTGACAAACAAAAACTTGTTTCATCCTTTTAAAAGTAATGTTAAATATAATTTTTGAAGTAGCCAAAAGTTCAAGAACCCTCAAGAACCATGCTTCAATAAAGCATAAAGAAATATTTGACGATTGATAACTTCACATTGAGTTATCCCAACTATTATCCATCCGAACCTTTCACTGCACCTGAAGCCAATAAGTATAAAATGAGTATGAAATTGATACAAACAAATCAACGACAATACAAAAAATAATACTTTATAAATAATCTATAAGATAATAGTAGAAAATATAAGAGAAATTAGAATGTTTTGAAAACTTCACCCTATTGAAATTTTTAATGAAATCCTCAGAAATTATGTGGTCGATTTCTTCTGACTTGTATGTGTCATTCTTGATATTGTATCATAGGTTTGTAATTGCTATAACATATTCAAGTTGTATGAATAGATGATCCGTCGAATCATACTTGTACATGCTGTTAACACCTTTATTTAACAAAGGGAGAAATAAGACCATAGTGGAGATAAGGTAATGTTGTTTAAATACTTTGGTTAAAGGATATAGTGCAAGGGTGGAATGATAGTCAAAATATCGATCAATTTTCCAAAGAGCCCAAGCCGCGATGAAGGAAGGAATAAAATCAATGGTTGTTATTCCCCCTGCCCTTTGCAACATGCAAGGAAGATAAGTCAGGTTCCAGCTTTTAACCAGCTGCACAGATCAAAGGTTATAAAGTGGTCCTGGGCAGATCCACAGTTCACATCAAATCCGCCTTGTGAAGGCATGAGTTGGTTAAGAAAATGGAGTCTGGCGGAATCGTGTATCCTTCTCTCAATCCGACGGCGGAGAGGCGAGGTCGGATCATATCGAGGGATGAGATTGATTTCGGAAGCGAAACCTGCGCGGTGGATAAGCCCAAAAGGCCCAGCGGAATTTGTTATCCAATGACACATCTGACGGACGGAAATCAAAGCGGGATAGATCAACGGTTATTATAAGTTCCGGGGAGTGAAATTGCACGGGAGATAAGTCCCAGACTCCCAGCGGAATTGGGTAGACGTCGACAGATCTGACGGCTGATGAATGCCGGGCGATCACATCAACGGCTGAAAAAGATTCCGGAGCCCAAACTTGCACGTTGGATAAAGGGAAGGAGCCCAGCGGAATTTGATAGGTGGTAAGTGATCCAACGGCTCGCCAATAAAGGTATATTAGATCGAGGGCTGTGGTTGATTCCAGAGATTAAAGCTGCACGAGGGTTAAAGCCAGAAAGCCCAGTGGAATGTGGGACATGGCGTTTGATCCAACGGTGAAAAATGGAAGGTACGACACAGCAATGGTTGTGAGCGTTTTCGGGGCACGAAGTTGCACGTTGGTTAATACCAAGGCGCTGGGCGGAACGGGATACGTGGCACACGATCCAAAGGCCAGAAATTAAAGAGAAACCAGATCTACGGTCGTGGATGAAACCGAAAAATAGAAGTGCACGACAGTTAGAGATAAGTGGCGGTTGCGGAAATAAATGCTGTCCACGTGGCAAATTGGGTGGTCCTATAAAGGCAGGGTTGACCTCTCCAATGATTATTTTATTTGCTCGGGACCCGGCGAAAAGGACCTGGTGATTTGGGAGCTTCCATTTGTCAGTACCAGGCACGTTTCGAACACACGCCTCCACAGTAAACCAGGTAGGACTTTAATCCTGTAAATCCTTCGTCCAATTACTATTATAAATTAAGAAATGGACCAAAGGAGCGAGGTTAGTGTGTCTGGTCAGGTCGCGGATGACAGAGAGGAATTTTTCGTAGACAGACACAGGGGCGTCTGCGACCCCTTCCTATTCACAGGGAGCGTGTCCGGCAGCAAAGAGAAATTGTGGTCTTATTTTTCACAGGGGAATGACGTTCTGAATGTATGCAAGTCTTTTTTGTACCATTTCGCCCTTGATCAAACCCTACACTTCCCTGAATTTGCCGAATGGTGCGTGGTGAACTATTCTCCCTCTCAGAGGATCATTGTGAGTCAGTCCGCGTCGAAAATACTGTGTAAAATTGATGCTTCGGTCGTCAGAGAAAACCTTAGTCTGCCCGAAAGCTACCCTGTAAATCGTGAGTTTGTAAATGAATCTGTCCTTGCCGAGTTTTTCAAAAATTGCGAAAGTGAAAGTCGCTCTCAATTCCTGTCAAGTATCCTGAAGGAAGGTCAGTCCCTTGAAGGCCTTTCCTCGCCTTACCCCTTGCACATTTTTAGAACTGAGGTGCAACTGGTAATGTCTTTGGTCTGTCAAGTGTTAGGTCTAGATGACGATTGTCATATAGGTGATGTTATCCTTGGTTTCTTGTTAAAAATAAATTCTTTAAGTCCCGAGTCCTAGTCAGTCCCCGTGCTTAATTTAGATGAGTACCTTGCCAAAGCAATCCACCTCCAGTTGACTGAATTTCCCAAGGTCCAGTTCTTTAGGTTTCAAACATACTTGCTTAACATGTTATTATGTTCTAATGTTATTGAATTAAAGTTCTTAAGTGCTCTATGTTCTTCTGATTTTCCCAAGCAAATCAACATGGTCGAATTTGCCAATTCGATCATGTCCGAAATATACAGGATGTTATTTGATGAGGACCTGCCCTGTGTCCTGGACGAAATGAGATGTCTAATGCAGTTGTCACCCGAAGATCGGGTGGGGGACTGGTTCCTGTACAGAAGTCACACAGTGTTAAGAATATATGGCTTTACTGGTCAGCCTTATAGGCTACCATCCTTCTTGACCCCAAGGATTTTCGCACTAGAGTTCATGAGGCAGAGATTGTTGTCTGAGGAAGAGCACTTTGGTGCTTTCAAAAAATCTTTGAATATTAAATTTCCATTTAAAGTCGGCCCTTTCATTTTTAAAGGTAAAGGTGCCTTGGCATTTATAGAAAGGTTGATGGAGAATATGGATTTCATAAAGGATGTAAAAGTGAACTACGACCCCCACCAAGTGATCTCATTGAGAAAGCAGGCAAACAAGAATAAACCATTCGAGCATCAGGCTATTGAGGGGCTAGCTGAAATGGCCAATTTGCTGCAGTATACTGACAGGTCAGATTCTGATGAAGAGACACATGCTACACCTGTCACAGCGACCCAAATAACAGAAGGTGCTGGTATGGTAGTCAAGAGGAGTTTGTCTAAAGCTGAGAATATGGATGTGGATGAAGAAGGGCCCCGTAAAAAGGCCAAGCTGCTTGAAAGTGGTGAAACTATAGACGAGGAGGTTTCTGATGGTCCCAAAAGAGGTGCCCTAGTTCCCCTGAAAGTGGTGCAGATAAGCCAAGTCTCTTTTAAAAATCCGGAAGGTGATGTAGACAGTTCGGAATTGTGCCACGTGTTTAAGTCGAAGGAAGACCTAAAATCCAGTTACATGGAGAAGAGGAAACAGTCTATGGAGGAAACGAGAAATTTGCTCCCGAAGGTTAGAAGTTTGTACAGTTCGAAAACCTCTCTGGTCTCTGCTAGAGATGCTGAGAGGAATACTTTTAGAATGGCTATGGTAAGTGACAGGAAAATGTATGAAATAGAGATCCGGTTAGACAAAATCAGCACTCCGGACAAAATTCAACTCCACAAACAGACAAGCGATATCATCTACTCAGACTTACTTCAAGCCATGGTGAAGATCAATAAATTGCAAATCTTGATAGACAAATTGGAAATCTAGTTGAAACACGAGAAAGTAGAAAATAAAGCAAATGTTGTTCAGATTAATAAGCTACAAACAGACATTGCTAGTTCAGATAGTACACAGGCAGTCAAGAGATTGTTAGACGAAAAGGATAATGCACTCTAGGTCCTGAGGAAGAAACTGAAGATCCCGAGCACTGAACATGTTCAGTCAGCTGAGTTGCTAGCCCTCCAAGAAGAAAAGGATAAAGTCCATCAGGAGATGATGGAATACAAAGGAAGAGCCGGAGAGCTTCAGGAGGAAAAAGAGAAGTGGGAAGCCGAAAGGGAGGAACTGCTATCCCAAATCTCCTTGATGAAAAAAGATCAGAATGAAGAGAAGGAGATTATGGAAGAATTGATGAGCCAGAATCCCACCGGCGAGGACTTGTCTATTGTAAATATCCAGAAGCCATTAGATGATTTCTCTACTGATGATTTGTTAGTACCAATGTCCCAGGTGAGTTTGAAGGAAGAAGCAATCAAAGATTTGAAAGTAGAGAATGAGAAGATGAAGGCTGAATTGGCTAGAGTAAGTGAAAGCAAAAAACAGATCTTGCAAGACAGGAATCAATTACAGAAAAAGATCGATGAGCTAAAATAAAAATGCATTGGGAAAGGCCCTCTTCAGGGGGCGAAACATATCATTTGGGATACCCTGACTATAGAGATTACCAAGTTCCGGCACTACCTGAATTTTATTGATGATTTGAGTATACTGACAGATTCGGCTCAACAAAAACTGAAACTGGTAGATGAACACATGGCAAAAAGACCCCTCACTACAGCTCAGAACACATTAAATTTTCTGAATTCACTGACATACCAGAAGTTGCATGACATGGGCATAAAGGACAGAATCTCAATAGTGCTGTGGGCGAAGAAGATCATCCACAAACACCATTTAATGAATACTATGCAAGACAAGTCAGAAGAATTGCTTGTGCAGGTCAATAAGTTCAAACAAGAGTTTAAAGAGCTGTTCGAAGATGGATTGCTGTCCTTCTGGGACGAAGAAGGTCGGATGCTCCCGCCGGAACATTATCATCACCTGCTTGTCTGGGCTCGCATGGACCACTCAAAATTGAATAACTTGGAGAAGAGCCTGACAGGACAAACCATTGTGAACATGTTGACGGAAGATTTCGAAATCCTGCAGAAGTTCGCAATCATCAGAGCCAGATCGCCCAAGAAATATTATGAAGCATTTATGGAGCTCGAGGTAGCAATTCGGGAGATGATGGAGTGTGACACCCCAAGTTCGGAGCAGTGGAAAGCTGTAGAGCGGTTTGGGAAAACAAAGTATATTCTTCCCCCCTAGGAACAGGTGTCAGGTACTGAATGGCTGATGGGGCAAAGACATGGAGCTAATGGGGCAAAGACATGGAGCTGATGGGTCAGAGACATGGAGCTGTTGGGGCAAAGACGTGGAACTATTGGGAGAAAGTTTGTTATCCAGTTGATTTGTACTTTGTGATCTGTTAGGAATGGAGTTGTAACAACTTCCTAGTGGTGTAGGAATTCAGTTACAAACTCTAATTTATGCCGATCATTCTGTTATTGATCTGCTGGGGGGGCGACTTATTGTTTTATCTATAAATTTGTATCTTTTTATGAGATGGGGGTTGGAACCCATCGGGTGGTGAATAATTTTGGAGAACATATCTGTTTTTGGAATGACAAAGTGAATGCATGAGAGTTTTGTCAAAGATTCATGTGTTGTTGATATTACAGTCTGTGCTTCCTCTTCATGTGATTGTATTTCCCTTGTGTAACACTCCATTTTGTTTCTTCCTCGTATCTGGAAAATAGCTTTAGATGATCAGAATTCATGTGTTCATGCTCTGGTTATCATTTCAGATATTATATGATTTTCTCTGCTAAAGTTGATATAGAACTCATCATTGTTGATTCTCTGTATTAATGGGTTGTTTCTTCATCTCTTCTGTTCCACCTTAATTAATTTGAATGACTGTGATGATATGATTATCTTGCCTTTGATAAACATCATGTATATGTCTTTGTGGTATTTTTATATTTGTATATGACTCCATGCCCAATGGTTATGTGATTGTTTCAGCCAAATACATAAATCTGTGAATGTTATTTTAAATCTGGTCTTGTTAAATCTTTATTGAGAGATCCCTCTCTGGAAGAAAATACCAGTTCCTTCCTAAAGTGGTTTTGCTGTTACCTTGGGGTATACCTTTTACAACCTGGGTACATCCTGAGTGCTAACACATGCCTTTCCCCTTTATTCTATTATACCAACAACATTGAAGCTCAACACCTCCAGACCTATCCAAAAGATCAATGTCATTATGGTAATCAAACACCCTATTACCATCCTTCTTTCTTATTCTTTGAAATATTCCAATGTACCAAGTCCCAAAAGAAACATCATGCTTTGTACTTTGAGACACATCTTTTCTTCTAGTACGTTCATCTACAGCTATAGAATCACTCTCAAATAACACCGCACAATTTGTTCCAATTCCAAAACCAATTGCAACACCCTTTTTGGGGGCCCTCTCATCTCGCATGAAGTATACTCCATTCCTCACTTTAGTCAATCTATATTTTGATAATGTCATATTTCCATTCAATTTACTAACCAAACAATATTTGTACATGTATTTACCATCGAGCTCCACCACTGGTTTGGTAGTATGCTTACATTTTCATCAATGAAATCTAAAATTCCATCCAACTCGTGCCTCCACTCACTTTCCATCATTTGCAATTCACTGTCATTGAGTACCATAAAAAGACAAATATTGGAATATGGATGTGGCATGACCCAATGGAGAATGATCAACTACTTCATCCACAACTTCGAATGTTGGATAATTGTGATTCTCTATCCATGGTTTAAACCACTCATAATATTTTATGTGTCTTTCTGGTTGCATGCCAAGACCTGGTAAAATTCCCTGTGCATCCTCCAATCCTATCTTGAGAGATTCTATAATTTTATTATCTATGGATATTGAATCATATTGTGAGAAGACATCACCTTCATCTACTTTTTGTTGATGCAATTTATTCCAGATACTCATTTGTTTCTTATGATGTTTATTGAAACGAAGCCCTTGGGGGTTCGATTCTTCTTTAGCAACTCTATAAAGGGTTCCAACAACATGAATTAAGTCAGTGAAATCATATTCCCTCTCTACTCCAACAATGCCACCAATTTTGCTTAAGAAGTTCTCACATATATCTAACCCGGTCAGGTGCAATGCACATGGAAAGTTAGAGTATTGATCACGAAATAATACCATCAACAAAAACACAAAGTGGAAAGAATTTTTCACATCTTGATATGCCTCTCTACTAATGAAATTAATGTTCACATTAGTATTTGCTTGTTTTCTGACCTGACACAGCCATAACGTGAAAAAATGATGGACTCTTGAAGAATTTCACATTCTTTTCCAAAGAGTCAATCTAGGAGACAAAAAAAAAATCAATATAGTTAGCAATGATTGCTAGATAGGTCTTTGTATCCGATGTCCTCTCTGTCCTTCCACTTGTACTTCTCATTTACTTCAAGTACCTCTGGACATGTCTTGAAGCAGTGCATTGTGCTAAACCCCAGTTTTGGCGATCAATCCTCTCTATATCCTCAATACTAATCTTGTGGTCATCCACTTTAAAATTGTTATAAACCATTCTTACATGGTTAAAACTAATCAACTATTCTCCAGCAATCAAATCTCATCGACCACTAAACAAAGGATTCACTAGATTTTTTCCATTGTGGATGTAATCTTGGTCATGAAGTCATGTTACTTTAAAGCCATCATACAACCCATTTATCCTCCACCCTTCCCAAGGAATTTGATAGCTCATGCATGTCGTTGAGTAATAATCCTTCAACATAAGCATTCTTCTCCTACTATCCCCATCTAAGGAATGACCAATAATAGGTCCTAAAATATGTTCCACATGTTTCTTCCATAGGTATTCTATTTTTTCCCATTGTCGATGTAAAAAATTTGCATCAAACCTATTGCACATTGGATGAACAACTACAACCAAATGAGGAACATTCTCATGTAAAGGGTTTGCAATAATAACACGTGCATAATGGCTAATCACACAATTATTGAAGGCATCCATAATAATCTCATAACCTGTAGTTCACTCACCAACTGTCACCAAGAAATGTGATTGGCACTTATGTTCTTCTTTCTTACCACAAAACCCCACCAATATATCACTTTTTACTACCCACCTGACATATTTTTGCACAACAGTTTCATCTTCAGCTAGGCATACGAGAATTGGTCCCTCTAAACCATGTTTGGATTTATAGGAAGCATAAATGTTTCTGATTTCCTATAAAATGTACTCCTGCTCCCCTGGGATATATGTCAATTATTTTCTAACTTGCCTTGAAGTCATAGATATCGAAGGGCCATCCAGATTCAATCTAATAAAGCTATGTAATATAGGACCTCCCTATAACTTAATCATTTCATAAATGGATTTAGTGGATGCACTATACCTTCTCCTTGACTTTGAATGAACTAGGTTGTGAAATATATCTTGAACAAATTCCCAAACTGCATATTTACCTTGTAATTCTCCTTTCTTATGAACCTCACACACATCTTTGCAAAACCTGAACACATCCTTCCTTCCTGCAGATTCGAACAAATTTTCCCTTAGGGACCTCGTTCTAATAGACAGTGTAGCAACCTTTGTCCTCTCCCACCAAAGAGATCACATTGTTAATATATGTGTAGCATTTGCGTCTCTTGCAACAATTTTGAGTTTAGTTTGGGTCAAATGGTCCAACCTTCTCCCTTTCCCCGTATCTCTTCCATGTCTTTTGATGTTGCTCCTTGATTCGCGATATAAACTCATATGAAAGTCATCACAATTAAGTATCAACTTACAAAAATTGCATGTCAATGAATCAAAATGGATTCATGTTTCAGAAACCCTCTTGCAATGAATATGTTTGTATGTGTTGTTAATACGACATTCAGTACCATGATAACATAGTGTTCTCCTAGTATGTTTCTCTATGGCCCACATTTTTCCAACATGTTGGTAATCCATTAGAACCTTTGTGTCCAATATCTCTCCTCTTCTATCAAGATAGGGATCCCAATACCTCTAACATAGTAATATCGGGGGAGTCAATTGTGCTAGAATAAGATGAAAAAA
>LPNX010587524.1:26044-65881 GCA_001517045.1 Pseudotsuga menziesii
TTATCCTACCATATTTTGGAACTCCAACAACCCACTATATAGAACTCATGTATAAGGACATCACAAAAAAAGTTAGTTCCAAGAAATCATTAAAAATGTGCAAATCCCTTACCAATCATACAAGGTACTTAGCATGATGGAGACTCATATAGAAGGAAAGGATATTTTTTGACCTAACATTGGTAGGTTTACGAATAGTTTCATCTTGCAAAGCATTGCTTCAAAACAAGTTAACTTTGAGGAGGATATTTAAGGTCAAAGAGTATGTAAAATCAAAATATACCAAGACCTCAAAAGGCATTCAAGTTTCCAATCTTGCATATAATGAGGGTTTTTGGAGTGATGCTGAGGTAGATGTTACATTTCTTAATCACTCCTAAAAGTCCTACAAATTGTTGATGGTAGAATCCAACAATGGGTTACCTTTATGAGATCATGTAGAGGGCCATAAGGTGATTAGAGCCACCTAACAAGCAATAATGAGGGTTTTTGGAGTGATGTTGAGGAAGAGATTACAGTCATTAATCAGTCCTAAAAGTCCTACAAATTGTTGATGGTTAGAATCCAACAATGGATTACCTTTATGAGATCATGTAGAGGGCCATAAGGTGATTACAGCCACCTAGCAAGATGATCAACACAAACACATGCCAATTTCACAGATTGTTGATCACAAGTGGAAGAAACAACTTCATAGGCATTTTTGTGTTACTAGGTACTACTTATGCCCAACGTTATTTTATGATTTGAGCTTTTGTGCAAAGATGCAAAGATGCAAATCACATGTAAATTTGTAATCTACCATTGTATGTGTAAAGCTCTGACAACAAGAACCCACTAGCTCATTATCCTATGGTTGTCAAGTGTACTACACACTACAAATATAGTCATCTTTGTTAATGGAACAGCTTCTCATTTTTCTTCCGACTTCAAGAAGAATTCACTAAGGATTCCCTAATCACATTTCCTCTACATTTCCCTATTAAAGGGCCTTTTCATGTATGTATGATGAAGGTATTTGCTACATTGCTTAACAAGGACACTGAAATGACTCAATTAGCAGGTTTTGTACCAGGGTCTTTGCTACATCTTAATGATTCAACAACACATCCCATTCCTAGTCCAATGACAATTGGCTGCTACAAAACCCTCACAGTAAGCCACTTGTCACATAAATACAAGAACCCCAAAGGAAGCACACCCATTCAAAACCTTAAGTTTTTACAAATGGGTTGTAGATAAAAAAATCACATAAATATGAGCATAAGCAAGGATGTGAGATAACAATGATTTACAAAAAAGAGAGGGAAACTGAATTTCTGAAAGAAATTAGAAAGAAATGCCTACCTTGAATTAGGAGACCAGAGTTTGTATGAATCGATTTCACATGCTTGTTTCATATCCTTAAATGAGCAGGGGCATACTCCATGTGGCGATTCAATGAGCAGGTGTTGCTCATGGGATGCTCATCCAACTTCTATTGCTCCTCCAATAAAGATACACCCAGTAAAGAGACATACCCATAGGTCCACATAAAACACAACTACATAGAGATATACCAATATACAACAAACAACTTCACACAGTATAGAGACATACCCACTTACATCGCCCAAATTCTACAGTGTAGAGACATACCCACACACAAAGAACGAGGTTACTCAAAGAATGATTCTCATTGCGATGATAACATTGGGTATGAAATTAGGGCCCATGATAACATTAGGCAATCATAAAATCAGGGCCCATTTCTCAGGCACCAGCACCAACATCAGTCACAAAGGTATTGGTATCACCTGTTTGAATACCCTGGAACACCAACACACCACCAACGATAGAGATCAAATAACTAATAACCAGAGCAAAGATGGGAGTGAGAGCCTTCTCCACACCCTGGTCGCGAAGCTTATCCCAGTATCTCAATATCACCAGCTAGGTTTCAATCTATTGAGCTTGTAATCAACCAAGGCCTCATCTATCCATCCATCCAGTCTTTGGACCTTTCCAGTGAACGAGGTAGCATGTGGGTAGTCTCGACTGAGGCACAACTGAGGTAGTGTCGGTAGTCTGTGGGTAGTCTCAGAAACCAAACCCTAATGCTCCCTTAATGCTCGGTAACCAAACCTCAATGCTAATGCTCCTGTGATACCCCCTGCTCATGTTGCTTCTCCACATCCTGCTCGCACTAATTTTACCCCCATTTTTATAATAAAACCCCTTGCATATTGTGTATATTAGGGATTGTTTTAACCCATAAAATAAATCCCTCGACCCATAATATGACCCCAATATAATGTTTTTTTTTTAATTCTTAAACTTCCAATATGAACGGATGTGATATGGTATTGGTCCATTAGCGAATCCCCCGTGCACATGACAGACCCACGTTTCCCAAGGAAGGTCATGTATGGTGGTGGAAGGCATTATTCACGACCTATAATATTCCTTTAGGGACCAAGTCTCAATTTTCCTCATCTAAAAATGGTCAAGGATTTGAGACCCATACTTGATGTTGAAAACCTTCTAATGATGCTTATATTCCCATGCAAAGACCACAGATCTTCGAGTGGGGTCAAATGTGGTGGCTTAAGGCCTTATTCATAACCCTTGAGCCCTATAATATTCATGTTCATCATATGGCCCAACTTTCCTCATTTCACTATGGTCAACACCTTGTGACCCATATGTGGTGTTCACAACCTCCCAATGGAACCCATATCTCTACTTGAAGGAAGAATATCCTTAATAGAGGTCTTTCATAGTGGTTCAAGGCCTCATTCATGACTATTAATCCCCAAAAGCTTCATTTAGCGCCTATGGCCTTGGTTTCATCCTTTCACCTATTTTCCTCCCCTAACCATCGTTAAGGGCCTAAAACCCATCCCTAGTAATCAAAACCCACTAAAGGGACCCATATTCCCATCTTGAGGCTAATGGTCCTTTAGGGAGGTCCGATGTAGTGGTTTAAGGCCTTTTTCATTGTGCTTGGGCCATAACAGATTTTTTTAGAGCCTAAGACTCAATTTTCCTCCATTGACCCTAGTTAAGGCCCAAATACTCACTCTTACTTATAAAAACCTCCCAATATCACCATTTCCCCATTGAGAGGAAAAAGATCCATCAAATAGGATCTTTGTGGTGGTTTTAAGTATTGTTCATGGCCCTGGACCCCAAGAATTTTCATTTGCATAGTTCTCGAGCACAAAGGACTATTTTGAGAATATGATATTGGTGTTCCTCCTAAGGCCTTGTCCAAGTCCACAAGAACCATGATTAGTGCAAAAAATCTTGTATGAGTTCTAATATGATATTTACAGGCCAAAGATTCACTTTACAAGTCTTGTGTAGTGGCTTTGGATAATGTGCATGGGCTATGATTAAAAACCCCATAAAATCCTCAGTTAGGCCTAAGACATTGGTGTTCCTACTTAGATGTTGTTGAGGGCCGCAAGAAACATCCTTAGAGTATAGAATCTCACAATGACTCCCATATGACACATGTAGGCCAAAGGTTCTCTTTGCAAGGCGTGCATGGTAGTTTTGAACCATGTGCATAGTCCACAACCCACAAAAACATTTTGTAGGTCCTAAGATATTAATGTTTGGACTCCTCAAATGATGTCCAAATCCCCAAGAACCATCCCAATGCACAACATGAAATGGTTCCCATACAACACTTGTAGGACAAAGATTTTCTTTACAGAGGTTTAATGATAGTCTTGGACTTGTGCATGGTCCACGAGGAATAAAATCCTCTTTTACACATTAAGGCACTAATGTTCATCTTCAAACCATGTAAAAGGTCCAAAGAACCATACTTAGTGCACAAAAGTTTGTAGTGGCCCCCATATGACACATATAGGCCAAATATTCACCAAGTATTGTTAGGTGGTTTTGAACTTTGTGCATGGTCCATGAACACTAAATTATTCTCTTAGGTTGTAACATTTTGATGTCCCGCCTTTAATCATGTGCAAGGTCATGAGAACCATCCCTAGTGCATCAAACATTGAAATGGTACCCATAAAACAAACGCAAGCCAAATGTTCACTTACTTTGCGTGTGTGGTGATTTTGGTCTATATAATGGATTTGGACTGTGTGCATTCTATGAGAGCACCAAAATCCTTTTTTTAGGTCCTAATATGTTGGTGTTCATCCTAAAATTATATTTAAGTTCCCAATAATAAACCTCAGTGCACAAAAACCCCACAATGGAACCCATATGACACTTAGAGAACAGTTATTCCCTTTACATTGTTTAAATTATTGAACCATTGATCGATAGGAAATGAGTGCATTTGAAAGGTATAATTGTACAGTTGAATGGAATGAAAAATGTACACTGGACAAGTCAAATTTCAAAGAAAACTGATAAAAATTGATAATTAAATTACAACATTAATCTTCATTAATTCCAGTAGTATACAACATTGTTACAATAAGGAGAATTCGAATCATGTGGATAAGAAGATTCGAATATACGAACTCAATCCTGACTGACTGGATAACTAGGAGTGTCTAAATGACTGCATGGGAGCCACTAATCTAACTCATGATAACTAAATTAGTTTTACAATCAATTAAACTAGTTAAACTGACAAGGTAGGTGTAAAAAGGAGCCACTTCCCCATGCAGCCATGCATAACTGGCGCTAGACTGATTGAATGTGATCTAGCTGAATGTAACTAAAGATAAACTAAAGATAAATACCTACCAACTACAACCACATGATGGAGGTTGTCAGTGGCACTTGGAGTGGCTCCTAAAGTGTATGGATTGGCATCGGTGGCACCACATTAGAGGAATTTTGGGGTCTAAAATGGGCCTCCTAAGGAAAATAATAAAATAATAGTTAAAATAATAAAATAATGGTTAAAATAATAAAATAATATTAATTAATTTTGGAGGAAGAAAGAAAAAAACTACTTTTTGTGTTCGTATTTTCGACATATCTCCCTGTGTTTTTACTCAAGTTTCGATCGAAAGAGCTCGTTGGATGCAGAATTTGATTCCACATCCAATGAGTACCCACACTGCATACTTTTGACGGACCTCGCTACCCCAAAAACAAGAAATACCTGAAAAAATGTGATGATGACATCATCATCACGTTTTTTCAGGTATTTCTTGTTTTTGGGGTAGCAGGGTCCGTCAAAAGTATGCAGTGTGGGTACTCGTTGGATGCAAAATCAAATTCTACATCCAACGAGCTCTCCCAATCGAAATTTGAGTAAAAACACAATGAGATATGTCAAAAATACGAACAAAAAAAGTAGTTTTTTTTAATGACAAATATGCCAATTCAACCATTATGGTTGACTTATTTTATTGAAATTCTATTGGTTCTTGAATTCCAACTCACAAAAACTTATTTTGGCACGTTTTCTTATAAGGCCCATTTTAGACCCCAAATTTCCTCTAATGAATGGCAAGAGAATTAGAATTGGTATCGACCATGTGGCAGGCTTAAACTCTTCTTTTGTTCTTCGAGAGGATCTCAGAATTTACCTAGAAGATGATGGTATTACATCACTTTATCATGCCCGTAATTTTGGGGCTGGTGCCTCCTCTCAGTTTTACTGGCTTACTACTGAAGATTTAGATCAGGGTGGTTGCTAGAAAAATATTTGGACTAACTATATCAGTGGCTTATCTCATGGATAAATTAGACTATCTGACACACAATACTCACTGATTTGGATGTACAATAAGACCACGAGTATGGTCAATGCAAAACATGCCTACGAACTCATCTCTTTGAGCTTGCTACCTACTCGACCTGTCGATTCACTAAATCTCATTTGGAAATGTAACATTCATCTTAAAGTGACCTACTTCATCTAGTTGTGCTTGGAAAACCGTATTAATACTTGGGATAATTTAACAAAAAGGGGATGGGGATGGAGAGGCCCCAATAGATGCAGTTTGTACCGTTGTGGTGAAGAATCAGTCAATCATCTCCTCACTACTTGTTCATTCACTCATCATCTCTTAAGTTGTCTCAACACACTCTCAACAGAAGACTTCATTGGTCCATGGTTTGGAATGAGCCCTCCTTTATTGAAAATATGGATTTGTGGTTTGGAAGGGAAAAGGAGTTCCTCCACCTTCCACTCTTCATGGCTTGGGAATTGTGGCTCGCTAGGAACAAAGTCATTTTTTAAGACCATAAACCAAATATAAACATTATTTGTCACAGCATCTTGGATCAGCTTCAGACTTACCCTATGATTGCTCATAAGCATACAAAAATGAAGAATATTGGGTTGGCACCTGTTATGCAATATCCTTTTGTTTTTTAAGGGGCCTCTGCCAATATGATTGGGGGGGTTGGAGTCCACTTGATGATCAATGAGGATCACTTTTTTAACAATAAAATAGGTTTTGGATAGAGCACTAATACCATATTTGAACTCCTTGCTCTATGGACTCTTCTTGTGTTCTCCAAGGATCTTGGTTTACCTTCTCTTCATGTCTGTGGTGACTCAACAACTATTATCAACTGGGTAAACAAGAAGGCTACTCTCATTGCTCTCAATCTCGATGGGTGGTGTCAAAATATCAGGCATTTGGTATCATCCTTTCACCATCTTAACTTTCAACATGTATACAGAGAGTACAATGTCAAGGAAGATGGCTTATCTAAGGAGGCACTTTCAATGGCCTCTTTCCTCCTACATTACACAGAATTCACTGAAGGTGAGTGTGTTGGGAATGGAACTATTCAATTTTATTAGCTTTGTGTTGTCCTACTCTTTTCTACATCATTGATGTATATTTTTCATGAGTATGGAAGGATTGTGTATCTCATCCTTTGGGTGATCGAGGTAGACTCCGCTCTCCACGTATCCATATTGCTTTCCCACAAGTGCCTCCTTAGATAAGCCATGTATAGTTTTGCTTGTGTTCTTTGTAGCCATTTTGGATATCTGGAAGGTGTTGGAGTGTTATCCTATGCTCCTCCTTTGGACTGTGGAGTTGTTTTTTGGGTTGCTGATCGCTTGGTATTTCTGTCTGCCTTGACATGTATCAGCATCTTTTTGGAGGGGCAGAAACTCATTGTTAAGGCTGAGATTTACTTTACAACTGTTTGGATATGTCCATTATAAAGAGGATCCTCTTGTACTATAATAGAGCTGTAAACACTTACCTTTGATTCAAATGAATAACAAAAAACAACTATTTTTCGCCTAAAAAAAAGTTCTCATTATTAAGAATAGACATTTCTGTCATAATGATAAGAATAATTTCTAGCCTTTGAACCATGCAATTTTGTTTTTCCTTTTTTAATTCTCTAAGTTATATCTAGCGAAACATTCTCAAATTTTAATTTTCGAATAGCTTCTTTCATAAACAATGTCTTTTATTTATTTCCAATCTTTTATGTCATTTCTCAACCACAAACAAAAAAAAATCAATTTAATTTAAAAAAATAAAGATGAGTTACCAATCAAAATTAAAACCAAGCCCAAAAACTAAGAAAAAACCAATCTACTAACTAACTACCATACACTATACACTATTCACTATTGTAACAGGGTAAAACAATAAAAAAAGATACTACAAACATTCAGTAAAAACAATTCCAATCAATAACATATCAAATACTCGATAAAAATTAAAAGCGAGAACTCAATTCCATGGAGTTAGGAGCTGTTAAATCTTCAATACAACCTAACCATAATTTAATGACCATAAAAACTACGGTGAACAGTATCCTATTCATTTCAATAAAACTGTCACGAAGTTTTCAATAAGTTCAAGTGACTGCACATACTGAATAATAATGCTTGTAAATGAGCTTCGTTTCTAACTAGCAAATGCATCCAATACAAAGAAACATATGTGATAGAGGAAGAATTCACTTCTTAGCAACAGACACAGAGGAAGAATTCACTTCTTAGCAACAGACATATATGCTACAAGAATATCCAACTTCTCATCATCAGACAGAGAAGATGCTTTGAAGTTTGTGAATCGGCTTTATATCAATGCAACCTGGTCACTTCTTCCACCCTATCGCATAGCTCCTCTACCGTAACACCCATTGCAGCAGCAATTTCCTCCATCCTATTTCTTCCAAGAGCCAGAAATAACTCAATCAAATCACCATCCAAGAAACTTCGCGCATCAGTATTCTTCATTTCATTGCTAAACGACCGCCACTGCTCGTGGCTCAAGCCACCTACTCCTTTGACAACCTTCACGAGGTTGATTTGCAACTTTTCAATAAATTTGTATTGCTCTTCAGGTAGAGATGCGATCACACCTATTGCACCATTAATTGTTGCAAACACAACTGTGGGAATCTTGTTGAATTTTGAATCTCCCACACGCATGACAAGAGATCCACGCCTAAATCGGTTAACCATATCCCCGAGATGGTATTCCCCGACAACTTCTAGTTTTCCTCCCTCTATTTCAATTTCAGCATCACTCTTTCTCCTCATTGTAAAAAGGTTGAAATTGTGCTCTGCTCCTAGGTATATATCATCATCAAGAATTTCAACAGAGGTCATCCAATTTGGATTGAAATCACGAGACATCTCTTCGATAGCTCCTTCATGAGGCTTGTATAACAACAGAGAGACTGATTTCATCAAATCCCCCACTACAATAAAATCTCCGCGGGTCTGAACAGAGAGTGCAACTGTATGCCCAAGATATTCACATTCACACTGCAATCCCCATGAACCATCGTCATTGAGCATCCATTTGTACAACTGAATCTGTGAGTTGACACCAGCAAGCAACTTTCCATTAAATGTATTCAAATTATATACAGCTCCCCTTGTTTCCCTAAAACTCACAAGTTTCAAATTCCCATTTTCAACTGAAAAGACCAGAATTCGGCCACTGGTAGATTCACTATCCTCACGCCACACATAACCTGTCCCGACACAATAATAGACAGCATTGTCATCCATAAATGAACAACTAAGGATTGAACATCCATTTTCATAAGCATCAAGTGGGTATGATGAAATAATGTCAAATGTCTGATCATCTATCAGACGTACGAAATGCATATCTGAATCATGCATATTTGCTTGATCATAGTTCACACAGCAAAGGGCAAATGTGCGAGACTGTTTCTGATAGCAAATCCTACGAGCATGTTCTCCAAGTGAAATTGTACGAATGTGAAGTTTCTGAATGTCATCTATTGACCCAATAGTAAGCATGTCTTCCTTTGCAATGGCAAGACTACCAGGAAAAGCCTCTGAACTGAAAGAACAGATGTGATTAACTTCATCAAGATTCACATTACTGTAGAGTAATTTCCTGTTGCTACTGTAAATAACTGTCGGCTTGTCTGATGCTGCGAAAACATGCGTTGAGTTTTTAGAGCAAAAAGTCCGAAGATTAATAGCTTTCGTACCCAACTGAATCTTCTTCTTCTCAGATAATTCTCCACTGCTCATATTTAGTATAAAGTTAAATATGTGCCCATCGCCAAGACCACATAGCAAGTATGAAATCCCTTCTAATTTACAAAGAAGAACAGACCTAGGTGGGACAGTTTCTTCAAATTGCATCCTTGTAATCAAGCTCAAAGAGGGAAGAGAGTATAACCTAATACTATAGTCTCTCCAAAGTCCAACGACTGCCCACTCACTCTGCAAAGGGTTATCACCAATAGGGTTTATATCCAGACAAGAAACATCAAACTCAATGGCCAAATGTTTCACCTCAGTGAGGGATCCGTCTCCAATTTCCAAGTAAACAAGAATACCCCTTCCAGTGGCTAAAAGAACCTGAGTAGCATTAGCTGTGGCTACAATTATAGAAAACCCAGTGGGCACCTTCCATTCAGTCAATAGCTTTCTAGAGGATGCACTCACTAACCTTACAGAACTGGCTGTCACCTGAACAAGCTGGTCATGAATAGCATAATGGCAAAATAACGAGTGAGCATCAGAGTCAAAGCCTTCAATTTCTGTTTCTTCCAGCTCCTCCTCCGAGTTCATTGCAAGTATACGGGTCTCGGTAACGAAGCTAACGACCAGAAAAGTATCAAATTTATCAAAAGTTAAAGATCGCAACGACCAAATTCCCTTTATGCCTGGAATCTCTACAGATGCCTGCTCGTTGATTCCAATGCCACTGCGGATTATGCGAAGAGATCCATCCTTAAATGCTCCAGAACAGGTAACAATTTGACCCTGGGCTTGTCCCTCATCTGCAACACAGAAGTCCGTTATGGGACCAATGTTTGCATATCTTTCCAAAACTTTCACGTGTGAGCCTCTAGCATCTGGCTGCCGATTCAATTGAATAAGTTGTGAATCTCCATAGTTGGACCCTATGTATACAAATCCACTATCCAAATAAGAAATTGTTGAAGCAATAGATGTTTCTCCCAGAAGTTCTAACTTGAGACCAGTAACCCTTTCCCTTTCATGGGTGATGACAAGCAAATGAAGCAGCCCTGAGAGATCGCCTAGAAGGTAACGAGAACCATCCGCATCAATTCTTCCATAAGTATTGGTGATAGTCATAGAGTTGGATCTGACAGGTATTTCTGTGTACACAGAGGCACTGCAATAAGTAATTGTCTCCTCACCAATGACAATAACCCCTCCTAAGGGCATTGGAACTGGTATTAACATACTAGCACCATTATCCAGATTTGTTTTTGACAAAGGCCCTTCGTTTAATTCCTTCTCTCTTACATCAACCACATATGATTTGAGGTGCCTTCTGTCTCTGTTATCCTGGTATAACACAGCAATTGTAGGCTCTGAACAACCATATAAGAACTTGATATCTAATACTTGAAGTTCCTGCAGCCTGATGTTGAAAGATTCTTTAACCTGTCCCTTATTGTCTAATGGCAGAACGTTGAATGCAGCAACATAGAGGTTGAGTCCTATGACCCTACAATCCGGATCTATGCTACCAATATGCCCATATTCTGTGGGGCGCCCAATACGATTTGAGACATCTCCCATTGCCGTAGTAACAAGTTCACCAGTCTGCATATCCCACCGAAGAACACAGAATTTATATTTTTCTACTGAAAGAAATAGAAAATCCCGGGGTTCCCCATGCGGCCGAAACAGCTCAAGTGTTGAAATTCGCCCGTAGATGGGTACATCTAGCAATGGCTGCAAACCCTGTGGGGTCAGAAGATGAATCTCAATTCTGCTGCATTTTGCGATAATTAGGTTAATGTCATGAGGACTGGTAAAGCTTCCCACGCAAGAATGAGTAACGCTGGTGGCCTTCTGAGCTGTCCCGACATAGTTCCATATACTCATCTTATTGATCCCAAACTCAGACTTCGAAGTAATTTCGCACAACAAACGAACGAACAAAACACGATACTCAACAACCAGTAGTGCAGAGTAGATTTTGTAACCACTCTATGACATTATCAGAGCAATCGAACATATAATGATGCATGAGATTTGAATTAGAAATTGTGATTAAATATATACTCGAACATTATATCAAGGCCGGTTTCATCCTTATAATATGGTCCATGGCCGACTTAAGGACCATGGGTTTGTCAAAGCTCCATTCATAAGATCAAAATATGGTCTATGGCTGACTTATGGGCTATGGGTTGGTCAAAGCTCCATCGGTAAGGTCGTGGAAGATTTTCTTTATGTATGGTGTTTAATTTGAAAAAGATCTATTTATTATTAAGAAAATATCTATAAGCTTAAAACACTAGTAAAGAATTACTATAGATGGTAAGGGAAGATACTTTCATTATTTAAAAATTAAATAGAATAAGGGTAAATTTAATTATTTTCCTAAATTTTAATTAAAAATAAGTGGTTGAGAGCCATTCACCTTAGTAGAAGGTTTTATGGTCAAACTTATGTTACAATCACTATAGATGGTAAGTAGTTGAGAGCCGTTCACCTTAGTAAAAGGTTTCATGGTCAAACTTATGTTACAATCACTATAGATGGTAAGTGGTTGAGAGCACTTCACCTTAGTAAAAGGTTTCATGGTCAAACTTATGTTACAAACACTATAGATGGTAAGGAAGATTAGTTTTATTACTTAAAAATTAAATAGACTAAGGGTAAATTTAATTATTTTCCTAAATTTTAATTAAAGGTAAGTGGTTGAGAGTTAGTAAAAGGTTTCAGGGTCGAACTTATGTTACAATCCCCAAAAAAAGGAGAAAGTACCTGAAGGTTTTTCGAGCCACGATGTTCCATCTTTAAAAAAAAATAGATTAATCTTAAAAAGAATAGATTATGAAATTTTGTTATTAAGAATTTAAACCTATTTTAAAAAAAGACATAGATAAATGGTATAAGTAATAAAAGAAAATAGAGGAAAATGAAAAAAGAGAAAATGTTCAATGTCTAGTCCAATGTTTACTTTGTTCTAATCTAATGAAGAGTTGTAGTTTGAGACCTTACAGAGTTTAGAGGTAGTAAATTGAAAGTGGTAGTTGTTTGTTTTAATTCACTTGGTTTTTTTATTGTTAGCATTTGTTGGTGTTGTGCTTTGAGGCGGTGATGGATATTCATTGTTAGTTGTTGTGTTATGAAAGAATGGCTTAGAATTCTAAGGTTTTTAATTTCCTAGATTTTTTACACTATGTTTGTGTTTTTACATTGTGTTTGTGTTTGTCTAAGTACTCATTTATAGGCAAAAATGGAGATTAGCTTTTATGTAAGAAATTTTTGTTATAATAATCATTACATGTTGTTAGTAACTTGTTGTTGCATTATGAGGTAGTGGTTGGTGTTCCTTGTTGTGTTCTATATTGGTTTTGTTTTCATTCATTTATCATTGTTATATTGTGGATGCTAACCTAACATATTGTTTACTTCTTCTTCGAAGGATTTTCAAGGTCATTACACTTCTCCCAATATTGTTACTACAAGGTTTGTGGACATTGTAAGGATATCCTTATTCCACCTTCTCTCTAACACCTTCATAAAGTTTTTCATGATAGGGTTTCCTACAAATACAACCCCAACAAGCAACTTCTTTCTTTTCAACTTTCTGAACCTTGAATTTAGTATATTTCTGCAATGCTTTTCTTGAAACATGGAGCAATGTTGACATTGTTTCCACCATTTGATTTCTTGAGTTTGTTGGTGCCACAACAATAGTTGTAATTTCCATGCAATCAGCTTGGATATAAGTTTTTTTCCAAATGAATATAACACTTTTGTGATGTTTTATGCTAGGGTGTCATGTGCCATTTTACCTTTAGCATATTTAAAACCAAATAGGTTTGTGGCATCTTTTAGTATTATATATTTTAGCAATCCATGTAAGATTTGAGCTTGTGTGATAACTCTGTGGTTCAAAATGCAACTTGATGATGTTGCTGACATACTATCTAACTTCTCGAATAGGACTTAGGTTCCCAAACTCTTCTCCTGCAACAACATCCATAAGGTATTCTAAACAATATCCACCTCTTACAAACCCACTGCAACTCCCAATTACCCTTGAAGTTGTGTGAGAGGGAATGGGGTCTTGTGACAGTTGATCGGGATCTACCCCTACATATAGTCCAATTAGATTTTTGAAAGTTCAACTGTAACAATATAAGGGACTTTTATTTGAATTAAAAAAAGAAGAATCAAAGTAAGAAGCATTCAAAGACTATTGTCTTATCCATGACTATTTCAAATGCATTTAAACATCACAAGCAAATTTATTTTTTTAAAGTTCAACTCTAACCAAATAAGGGACTTTTGTTTAAATTAAAAAATAAATAGAATTGAAGTAATAAGCATTCAAATACTATGGTCTCGCCCATGACTAGATTTCAAATGCATTCAAACATCACAAGAAAAATAAAATTTTGAAAGTTCAACGCTTACCAAATAAGGGGGGTTTGTTTGAATTAAGAAAAAAAATAAAATTTAAGAAGAGAATCTAGTGAGGAAGCAGAACTTCAAAAGAGGTAGGAATTCAGACAGAGGAAGAGGACAAGCAACAGGAAGAGGAATATTTGTAGCCCAGAGAAGTGATTCCAACAACTCTAACCAGCACAAGTAGCATGGTAGAGGAGGTGACTCAAGGGGAAGAAGACCTTACCAAGGTGGTAGAGGTAGAGGAAGAGTCAAAGAGGTTGTCTATAGGTACTACAGATGCAACTAGTTGGGGCATAGATCATTCGAATGTCTAGAAAAAGAAGACATAGGGCAGAGAGGAGCCTATGTAGCTCAAAAAGAGAAGCAGCAAGAACACTCGACAGGGGCTAGGAACTTTCCAGAGAGGGGCGAGGCTTTGATGATGAACAAATTCTTATTGAAGCCTGAGAAGGAGCCAGCAGATCCCAGCAGAGCCTGCTCAAAGGAAATCTTTGTTCAGGACCATGTGTAAGGTCCAAGGGAAATGTTGTAATATGGTGATCGACAGTGGGAGTACTGACAATCTCGTTTCCACAGAGATGGTGGAGAAGCTGAGTCTAAAGAAGGTCAGACATCTGATGCCATGCAAAGTATCTTGGTTGAACAAAGGACATCAAATCCTGGTAAGTGAACAATGTGAGGTTGATTTCCAAATAGGCACATATAAAGATAAGATTTTATGTGATGTTATGCCTATGTACATTTGTCATATACTATTAGGGAGGTCATGGCAATTTGATAAGAGTGCATTACATGATGCTAGAAGGAACTGTCATAGATTTGAAGAGAGGGGGATCAGACACATGTGATTATGCCTTTGCATAAAGGTAGTACAATAGGACAACAAAAACCTAAAGTCTTACTATTGTCAGGAAAAGAATATCTGTATCAGATTGATGAGGAAGAGATGAACTATGTTGTGGTATGCAAACCTAGAGTGGTGACGATGAAGACCAATATTACAAACCTACTTAAGGAGATTCGGAGATATTTAGTGAGTTTAGTGACATTGTGGTAGATGATTTTCCCAATGAGTTACCACCAAAGAGGGATATAAGTCGTCATATTTATTTTATTCTATGAGCAACTTTACCAAACAAGGCAGCATACAGGCTGACACTCCAAGAGAATGAGGAAGTTAGGAGGCAGGTTTAAGGATTGTTGGACAAAGGATTGGTTCATAAGAGTTTGAGTCCATGCGCAGTACCAGTAGTACTTAATCCAAAGAAGGATGGCGAGTGGAGGATGTGTACTGACTCCAGGGAAATTAATAAGATTACTATCAGATATAAATTTCCATTACAAAGGATGGAAGACATGATGGATTTCTTGAGTGGAGAAGCATGTTTTTCAAAACTAGATTTAAAGAGTGGATACCAGCAGATCAAGATCAGAGAAGAAGATGAGTGGAAAACAACCTTTAAGACAAATGATGGGTTGTATGAGTGGTTGGTCATGCCATTTGGACTGTCCAATGCACCAAGCACTTTCATGAGATTGATGAATGAAGTCTTGAGAGATTTCATAGGTAAACTTATGATAGTTTATCTTGATGATATTTTGGTTTTCAGCAAAACAAAAGAAGAACACCTGAAACATCTGAGATGTGTTTTAGAGAGATTACAACATGAGAAGTTGCTAGTGAATGTGAAGTAGTGTACATTTCTGAAGTCAAAACTGGTATACTTAGGTTTTGTTATCTCAAGAGATGGTTTGAAGATGGACCCAGAAAAGGTGCAAGCAATCATTGATTGGCCTTCACCCAGGAACATATTTGAGGTAAGAAGTTTTCATGGTTTGGAAAGTTTATATAGGAAATTTATAAATAATTTCAGTGGTATATGTTCACCTATCCTTGAAACAATAAAGAAGGATAAACAACCATTTCAATGGAAGGTAGAGTCTTAAAAGAGTTTTCAGTTCTTAAAGAAGAAGATCACTGAACATCCAGTACTGAAGTTGCAAGATTTCAAGCAACCTTTCCAAGTGAAGAGTGATGCCATCGGAGCAGCAATTGGAGTTGTACTCAGTCAGGAAGACAGACCTATAGTGTATTTCAGTGAGAAGATGAATGATTCGAAGCATAAATACTCATTTTATGACAAGGAATTTTACGTTATTGTGCAAGCGATGAAGCATTAGAGGCATTATCTGATGCTCAGAGAATTTGTATTGTTCTCAGATAACCATGCATTAGAGTACATTTTGCAAAAACCTAATTTGAACTTGAAAGGTGTTAAGAGGGTTGAATTCTTCCAGAGCTTTACTTTTGTGTTGAAGCACATAAGTGGACAATCGAATCGAGTAGCTGATGCCTTGAGCAGGAGATTGTTGATTGTGCAAGAGAATTAGATCCAAGTCTTATGGTTTGAAGACTTAAGATATTTGTATGAGACTGGTGTTGATTTTCAGGAGGCTTACAAGGCTTCACGGGGACTTCACTTAGTGAACCTCTCATGTAGCATGTACGATCGTGGGATATTAAAGAATACCCTTAATTTCTAGAGATAATGACCCAAACTCTTTTTGTTGAAACCCCCTCCCAATACTTAAAACCTCCTCCCCACCCATTTTTATACCTCAATCCTTATAAACCACCCTACCCACCCCCNCTCCCCCCCAATATCTGCAATATATTGGTTCAATTTTTTATAATTTTAAAACCCACAATATGAACTAACGTGATAGGATATTGGTCAACAAGTGAAGACCCCGTGCAAGGCTTGTAGGAATCCTATGGAGATGGAAAGAGAGCCATGGATGGAGTACATGTTGCAAGATGGTTTTCTTTTCAAGAAAAGTAAACTGTGTATACCTAAGTGTTCCATGAGAGAGAATTTGATACAGGAGAAACACAATGAAGGTATGGCAGGTCACTTTGGAAGTGATAAAACCTTTGGATAACTGATCCATTTCTATTTTTTCCCAAAGATGAGGTCTGAAGTCGAGAAGTTTGTGAGTAGCTGCAGAGTATGTCAGCATGCTAAAGGAAGAAGCCAGAATATATACTTATACACACCTTTGCCTATTCCAACTAGGCCTTGGAATTATGTGAGTATGGATTTCATTCTGGTTTTTCCAAAAACTTAGAAGGGACATGATTCTATTTTTGGGTTGTTGACAAATTTACTAAGATGGAACATTTCATTCCATGCTACAAGACTACTGATGCCACACACATTACTAACTTGTTTTTTAATGAATTTGTGAAACTACATGGTTACCCAAGAGCATTATATCAGACAGAGATGTGAAATTCACAGGTCATTTCTAGAGGACATTGTGGAAAAAGTTGGGTACTAAGTTGAAATTCAGTTCAACTTATCATCCACAGTCTGATGGCTAGAATGAGGTAGTCAATAGGATTCTGGGGAATATGTTGAGAAGTATTATTGGGGAGAATCCAAAGCAGTGGGATAAAGTGCTAACTCAATCTGAGTTTGCATGACCAAACTGAAATACAGGGATGAGTCCATTTAAAATTATGTATGGAATGCATCTGAGAGGAGTGTGTGAGCTTTGTGATTTAGGTCAATTGGAGAAGAGGAGTGTTGATGGAGAAGAGTTTGCAGCAAGAATCAATGAGCTACAAGAGCAAGTCAAGGAAAGGGTACAACATAGTAACACTAGTTACAAGGCAAGAGCAGATTCCTGGAGAAGGGAGAAGAACTATGAGGTAGGAGATTTTGTCTTAGCACATCTAAGGAAAGAGAGATTTCCAAAGGGAGAGTATAATAAGCTGAAGATGAAAAAGATTGGACCTTGTAGGTTACTCAGAAATTTTTCGACAAATGCCTATGAACTGGAATACCAACAAGGGTTGGTATATCACCCTTTTTCAATGTTGCAGACCTGTATACTTATGTTACAGGAGATACAGGACATCTTACAGAGGATGAAGACCCTACTGAATACCTTCAGTGGCTGAAGCAGGTACATATGGCCCAGGCATCAGAAGCTGAGTCAATCTTGGACACTATAGTGGCAAAGCGTACTAGAAAAAGGGATTACTTGGAGTACTTGGTCAAATGAAAGGGACATCCTGTAGAGGACTCTACATGGATGGATGCTAAAGAATTAGAGGCAAAGGGTTAATCAGTAGTTGATCTACTGAACAAGGGTTAAGAATTTTAACCTTACGATTCTGATCTAGGAGCATCGACGTGTAGCCAGCAATGTGACTCACTGGTCACATGATCTTGCGAGTTTGGATTGATAAGTCATGAGTTTGTTAGCCCTAAGTTGTTAGTAGTTGGAAATCGTGCCAATGATTACTCTTTGCATGTATATTAGGGCGCATGTATTTTGTTAGGATGGTGACACTTCCATCATGATTAGGAGTGGTTTGTTTTCTGTTTCCAAGACCACTCTGTGGGGGAGTGGAGAAGATAGGTTAAATATGCCAGTAGGAATCAAGTTAGGGGTTCTCAATTCTAAGAGTCTTGTTACTGGGAGTTGGTTACCATTGTAAATATTTTGAGAAACCGAGAGCTGAAGCATTGTCTGTGTGTTTGTTTTATTGATTAATGAAGAAGTAGCAATATGTTAAATTTCAAACTGTCTTGAATGACGTTGTTGTGATTGTGTGAGCTGAAGAGATGCATTTTCATTTGAATCCTGGAATTAAGCAATAGAAGTATGTGTGAATGTGTCTGACTTAACACCGTATGATTGATTGACCGATTCTCTGGTCAATCGCGTAGAGCACACAATGTTTTGCAGTTAATCTCATATGTAAGGGATAGACGACTGAGATCTAATCTAGATCCAGATCTGCGGCCAAGAGAAAATTTGCAGTGTGGAAGTACACAGTGGATAACGAAGGATATCACTAGCGAAGTGAAAGTTGATCATCGCAAAAGAAAGGGAGATCGACGGTCTGGGTGACACCCTGGAGAGATAGACGGTTGAGGAGAATTGCATTGGGTGAACTAGCGCAAAGGAAAGAACAATCCATGTGCATGAAATTCCATTCAAATCCGCCTCAAAAATTTTGATGGCCACCGTCGATTCAGATCGAACGGCTGTAGGACATTCCGCTAATTGAATAAGCGGAGGAGTTAACGACCCAAATGTGCACAAAATTTGTATCCAATCGACCTTACTGTTGACGTTTGGAGGTTCCTTTTGGCCAGGTCAGAAGAAGTTAGTGGCACTGCCAACTTTGGGGCCTTCTAAGTCAAGTAGCAGACTATCTAAAGACTGCCCATGGGGGAACCGACCACAATATATATATATATATATATATATGAAATTAGAATATGGTAAATTATATGCTAATGTATAGATGATTTTTTGACGAATCCACGGTATGAAGTCCACCACCTAAGGTGCATCCCAATATACGGTTTAGGCGTGGAAAAGATGCCAATAAAATTAAATCTGTCAAAAATGGGAATAAAACCTTGTTTTCCAAGCCCAAACAAGCTAATAGCTCGATCAAGGTCTTAAAACCCCTCAATTTAGGTTTTGACCACATTTTAAATAGATCGGTCGAGGAATTAGTTGTGGTTAAACTAAAAGCTTGATCAATCTACTCCTTACTTTAAATAGTTTTCCCATGGAAATAGTAATGGAAATAGATCATTCAAGCTATTTAAAAAATCTCGATCGAAGGTTAAGACAACCCTCGATCAAGATATAGAGCTCGATTGGGGGTTTTCTTAACCCTCAATTAAGATTTTTTAAATAACTCAATCAAGCACTTAGTTAATCCCTTGATCAATATTTTAAAAGCTCGATCAAGGGATTAACAAAATCTCAATCAGGCTCCATTTTTTCCATACTTGTTCCCTCCTCTTTCCAAAAAGTGTTAACCAATTTTCATGGGAACACCCTTCTATAGCATTAGTGTGCTATGTTGTTGATTTTGGTCCACCTTGATTAGGGATCCTACCAATGTTAGGGTCACCAAATAGTATAGAGGGAGGAAGAACAAAGGTAGAGGCTGACACCTTCAAAATTGTTGGGAGATCATGGAGACCCAAGATATTTGGAATTTAAGAATGTATATTGAAGGGTGAAATAACTATCATTGCATCCATAAAAACAACATTCAGAGCTATGGAAAGGGATGGATTATCCTATTGAATCTCATCATTGTTTCGAATAGAGATCATGGTAAGAATCAAAATCTTCTAAGCGGAATGGATACCATTTTCAAAGAATCAACTTTTGTGATTTGGATGATACTAATGTATTCTAGTATATTGTGATTGTTTGTTGGAGACTTCAACTTTTAATATTTTCACTAATAATTTGATCAAATATGTTTGTGTTCCTTTCTATAATGTTTGGGTTTTGATGCCTAAAATCTTCTTTATCAAATCAATAATTGTTTCCTTATGAACCAAATATTCTTTACTACCAAGTTTTTTTTACATTTCTTGTTGTGACTTATTTTTGTCTTTGAAATTTTGAATCTATTTAATCAATCCTTAACTATGATTCTTAAGGTGACAAATTTGTTCATACTTTTCTAACAGTTTCTTTTCGATATCCTGATTAGATTGTTCAAACTTTTGATCTTCTTGCATTTTATTCTTTAATTTCTTGATTTATTCCAATAGAATTTTATTATGATTTCTTAAACAAAAGATCTCATCATTATTGTTTGATACTTTTTTTCTTGATATTTGCATTCTCTATTTTGTGAGCATTTTTTATGTCTTTATTCTATTGTTGTATCTCTTTAAGTTGTTGTTGAATTTGATAGACTTATGAATTTTAACATTCCAATTTATTTTGGGTTTGCACAATTTCTTTATCTTTGTTGATAAGGAATTTGTTCAAATTATTGACTTTCCCCTCTAAATATTCATAAGTTTAATATGGTATTCCTCATCAATATTTTTTATGAGAGAAATTTTGTGCTAACTTCCACTATGAAATCTTGTAATGGTATTTTCTTCTTCTTATAGGAGAAGGTCAAGAATTTATTTTTTGCATTGAAATTGAATGTACCCAACATGTCTAGTCAATTAGAACCTAGAATTATGTCAATATTTTCATCACCCATAGTTCTAACGATGAATTGGAATACAAAAGGATAATTGACAATTATGAAGGCTAAATTTTTTATTTGATCTTCATCCCACTTGCTTATCTCTATACTTGATTATGGAATTGTAATTGATTATCAAAATCAACATCAATAAAGTTCTCCTTATTAGTTGGGCAAATAGTGATGACACCATTACTTCTATGAATGGTTCCCTTAAATTTTAATATCTCAAGGGGGGATTTTGGTAAAGAATTAGAAGATATTCTTTTTTTCTCAACATTAGAATCCACCTCTTCCAGTTTTTATTAAAACCCCATTTTTTCCTTTTTATTGCTTTGAAAATTAATTACTTTTAGAATCTTAATATATTTAAATACCAACATAGATCCTTATTAAATCTTGATCTATTAATCATCGAGAGGGATCCAATTCCTTGAGGTTAAAAAAAATTGACACCTCAAGAAATTGGGTCCCTCTAGGTTTTCAATAGATTTGGGTTTAACATGGATCAATGTTGGTTTTAATTTTTCTTTTATTTTATTAATCAATGTGAATTTTTTAATTACTTTTTTTATAAGTTATGAGCCAACATTAAGTTTGACAACATCTCCCCCATACATGACTAAGAGAACCTCTCTAGTCTTGGTGCAATAATATTTTTTGAGATTTAGGTTAATACCTTGATATTATTATTTCACTTCTACCTAGGAAAATAGATTAATAGCTTTGAATAACCCATTGATTCCCTTAAATGGAAACATTGTATTATTTTTATAATAACACTTTATGTTACTAATATCGTAAGGTAATTATGTATTTTCACCCTTCACCATTTACGTATTTTAATCTAAATCTTTCACCTTCTTTATTGAGCATATAATATAGGGTGGTGGATACCAATTTCACCATAAAACAATGTTATTACAATTAGTGATTTGAGTTTTAAATTGTCTGCAAATTGAATTTGTGACTTTATAACAATGACGATGGTTAGTATAGATGGCTAATTAATGCATGTGAATTGACTAAGACACTAAACTCTTTACTAGATTAGGATATTTTAGCAAATATTTAGTAGAATATTCTTGAAAATGGCGATTCCAAACTATTATCCTTTCCTTCATTCCATTTGGACTTCAATTGATGGTTACATCTATTGTGATGCCCACAAAATAATGGCATCGCTACCTTCACTCGATGGGTAATAATATTAGCGGCGGCATTTGAGGGTACCTAAATTGCCAATTTCCAAGTCACAAAGAATAAAATTCTAGTGGTCGCTCTTATTTCGTGCATATATTCCAATGGTTATTGCTTATGGAAACAAGGTCCCTTTTTAGTAATTATATGATAGATGCACAAAATCCATATTACATGATAGTAGGATCATACAGAAGAGTGATATGGGACTATATGGAGTGAATGGAAAAATGTTTGAACACCAATTGTATAGTGTATGGATTTCTATACGAATAATAGTTGCACTGATTTATTCCTCCCGGTTTTCTTTGTGTTGGAATTCTTTCTTCAATGAGATTTTTGTTATTCCTTTTTCAATGGGAAACAAAGAGATAATTGTTTAGTGAAAACTATGAATGGATAAGGGGGAATTGTGGTAAAGTACGTAGGAAAATCAGAGAAACTCTAAAAATATGGAATCTAAAAACATGATAAAATGTATGGCCAAAGGCCAAGACCGTACGTCACTCTGATACCAATGAAATAAACATAATTTATTTTCTAGATATGAGGATTAGTTCAATTGTTGAATATCCAATTTAAATAGGACAATAGGTCATAATCCATAGAGAAAAAATACATATACAGTGAATAAAATATATTAGATGAATGATTACAATGAGAGGGTCTGTATATATATTCATGTAAATAGGACAATAGGTCATATTCCATAAACACAAATACATATGTAGTGAATAAAATATATTTGATGAATGATTTAAATGAGAGGGTTAGGATATATCTTAGATGAATTGATGATTTAAATGAGAGGGTTAGGATATATATTATATGAATGATTACAATGAGAGGGTTTGTTTACATATATACCATGTTCATTACAATCTTACACTCTCGTTATCGTACAACACCTCCATCTTATACTCAACGTAGCATATTTTACCATTATATCCTACTTTACCATTTTTATAATCAATTAAAACTAAATTGAGGTTGATTACCTAAGGGAATCATCAAAAGTATCCCACTACTCTTTGTCCAATCCGATAAAATACTCCTCCTCCAACCAACTTAGGTTGAATTTAAAAGAGATAAAGATCTAATTTATCTTGCCGGTGTCATTTTGAAAAACAATAGGAAGTGATCATATTTCCCACTTGAACTCACCCATTATCTAATCCTTAATGATTCATCAAAGAAATATTTTGACAAAAGGAATATTTCTAGTCAATTTGCAATCATCTCCTCCCCAACCCTTTGTTCCTCTAGGTAGGCTACAATTTGAATGGATCTATATCAAAAAACCCAACATCTTCCAATTTCCTCAAAAATTTAATCTATAAGAGAATCATCATGGTGTTAGACACCCAAACCTTCCATCTACCCAAAGAGTTTACATCCCCGCCAATTGCAATATTCTCTTCATTGATTCATTCCTAGTTCAATATTTTCCTTAGTATGTAACCTTATCTACAAATGGATCATTAATGNCCCCAAAGAGTTTACATCCCCGCCAATTGCAATATTCTCTTCATTGATTCATTCCTAGTTCAATATTTTCCTTAGTATGTAACCTTATCTACAAATGGATCATTAATGTTTATGGTATTCATCTCCCTTCCCAATTCCTAGGTTCCCAATTCCTAGGAATATAGTACTATACACAAACTTAAATAAAAATACAAAATATAAGCACAAGATAGAACCTTGATTTTCCAGCTAGAAATTAAACCTATAGATTTTCCCATTGAATATATAGACATAAATTCTCATACCCAAAACAATATTTTTAATACATAGATCATTTTACCACCTTCCCTCATGGTTTAAGTATCACATCAATCCTATGGACATCAATTAGCCTCTTCGGGTCCATTTGTTTAAGAAACCTCCCAACACTAAGAGATGAATAAATCATTAAGAACCCTCCATTGGGGTATTGGCTACTCTAAGAACCCAAACAAGATTAAAAAAAATTCCATGCCAATACTTTATTAAAATCCTTTTTCTTATGTCAAATACATGTCATATTTTATACCTATGCCTACTCACTTAATCCCTTTTCCATCAATTAGTCCAAATCCACATTCACTTCCCCTATAAAAACCAAAAGAACCCTCTTTTATACATCTCAAAATGTATCTATACAACCCCTCTAACAAAGGCGTTGTAATCCTATCAAGAACCTCCTTCTTTGTATATTCTCTTATGACATGTTAGGGAATAGAGACCCCTCCATTAACCTCTCCCCAATGATCATGAAAACCATGAAAAGGGATATTTTTCTATTTCCTAAAACTATATAAACCATCATGAAATTCTCCCCTACCCCAATCATAGGAATAACCAACATCCACTTTCCAAAATAACCTAAAAACAATAACTCTTTCAAGAAGATGTTAAATTGAGGGGACTTAGATCCTATATAAATACACCTTTGTCTATCGATGGACTTCTTGAGTAGTCGATTCATATAATCCTTCTATATGAGTAATAGGAGACTTGATTATTCACCTTTTACTTGGATAACCAAGATCCTTATCAATCTCTTTCACCATTACAAAAGCATGTTCCCTCTGTACAATTGCTTCTGCAAAATTCAAGGATAATCCTCCTCTAGGGATTCCATCCCACCAAACGTGATCTCACACTCAAATTTTCTAGCTTCCTTATCATTACCACATAATTCAATTTCCTAACCCAAACCTTCCTTCTAAGAGACATATGACACTCAATAGCCAAATTTCCATAATGATCGAATCTAAAGCATCTAAATTGGATCTCCTCCATTTAATCTAGAGGCTAAACATAATCAAAATATTAAACATAGGAGTATGAACTCTTTTACAATGTCATGCCGATAGTTCAACTCTCCCTTAGATCCAACTAATCGATTATAATATGAGAAATTGTCATTGATACTATCACTTGAAAACTCATACTTGCCACATAGATTTGACAAAGATCATATCCATTGTCCTTAAACACCTCTAAAGACTATAATTAAATCAATATACAAAGAAATTTGTACCATACCATCATTTTCTCTACTTTCTTAATCCAAGCATTAAAAAAGGGAGTTGTCCATTTCTTTAAAGACAAAGTAGTAGTTCCCCAATTTTAGTGTGAAGTAGGTATCTTCTCTAGGTATAATATAGAGTGAAATATGAAGGCCATCCAAGCTCTTGTTGGTATGAAAGAAAAAAAAGAATTCCCTATCAGTGGGCCCCATTGAATTGCATCTACTCCCTCAATGAATTTTCAACTATTATTCTAACTTGGAAGTGTCCTACCAAAGCCTACATAACTAAGTACACCACCTCATTGATATTCACATATCCATTGAAAATCAATTTCACTAGAGAACTTCTTTCCTTAACGCACTTTTTTTCACTTTTATTTTGCAACAACATTTCACCCATCATGGTGTCCTTCTATCACCTCAGCATTATAAGAGGCCTTCTTTATAACCCTACCTCCCAATTCAACTTCCCATGACCCCTTTGAAAACATCCTTCTAGAACTAAAAAATATCATTTAAACAATATTCTCTTTTAACATGTGGTACTCCCTCTCTCCAAACACTATGTTGTGTTCTAATACCTATTATAGTGAGCATACATAATTATTCTTACACTTAAACATATAACAAAATGAACAATGGTACAAAAATAGTCACATATAGTACATAGAAATTACCCTCGAAACCCCTCTACTAAGGAAAACCAACAAACCAATGAGCTTAATTGCTCATATATTACCAACACTCTTTACCAATGTTTACAATAGTGATTTACTAGATCATAATACCTCAAGCGTAAATTCACTTACACTCTACTCCTCTCTTCAAGTGCTATATATTTTCTCGCATACATATCCTTATTCCTTCCATCATAGGTATATATATGCAACACATACACTATCTCATGGTACCCGAGTTAGTTATAGCTAACTTCTCAATAATGACAATCCATAACTTCCTAACTGAATGTAGTTATTATGTTACAGTCGACTTGACTGAGTCAACCATAGTCAATCACCCATTGAGCCTCTTATCGTAAGTGTTCATTGAATCCATGCATGCTTTGTGCTCATCGATTTCCCCATCGACCAATCATTATCGACAACCAGAGAACTGTATAGTCAGCATGTAACCAGACTTCTACCATATGTTGACTTCAATTTTAGTCGACTCACTACCAACCGACTATCAAATCCAATAATCAATTTACAAGCAAAGAATTTAACACACCCAATAATCTCCCATTTGTTTTCTTCTTTCCATTTACAGGAGATTTTATACCTTTAGTTCACTTAAGCGAGGATAACAAGCCTATTGATCCCTACACTAAGTAAACTTTTCAGTGCTCATAGACTTGGTCAACAAGTCTGCAATGTTCTTCACAATGACTACCTTTTCCAATAACAATTTCTTGGTCTTCACCATGTCTCTCACAAAGTCATATTGAACATTAATATGCCTTGTATTTGAATGGTATCCAAAGTTCTTTACTGGGAAAATTGCACTTTGACTATCACAATCCAAACTAACAATTTGTCGTTTAAACCCAAATTCTAAACACGATCCCTGCAACCAAACTGCCTCTTTTCTTGCATGAGTGGTTTCCATGTATTAATACTCAATATTCTATAGTGAAATGATCGATTTCCTCATACTCATCCAGCTGATTACTTCACTAAATAGCTTGAAAACATATCCATTGATCTACCATCTACAATCGAGATCTCCATCCTAATCAGAGTTGACAAAACCATGTATAGAAATTTTCTTGTCAATTTTAAATTTTCCTTCATAGCATATTACATAATATGTTGTGCCACACAAATACCTAGAAACTCTCTTGAGTGCGATCTAATGCTCCTTCCCATGTGTTGACATGTATTTTCTCAATACTCCTATTACATGGGAAATGTCAAGTCAAGTACAAACCATTGCATACATCAGAATACCTACAGTACTAGCATAGGGAACATGTGTCATGTACTCTATTTATTCTTGTTTCTTACGACTCTGTTCAGCTGATAACTTAACTCCTACAGGAAAAGGGACCTTGACTTGTTTTCACTCCTGTATGTTGAATCATTTCACAACTCTCTCAACATATTTACTTTGACTTAACCAGAGACTTCTATCTGCTCGATCTCTCTTTATTTCAATACCAAGAATGAAATGAGTTGCACCAACAACATGTCGTTTACATACAATATTACATATATGAAGTGATCATCAGATCTCTTTCCATACACAGTGATCAGCCTGACTTTCCCAAACCCTACAAACTAGATATACATATCGAATTCCTATCACCACATCCTGAGTAATTGTTTTCAACTGTAGAGAAATTTATTGATCTTGTAGACCATTTCCTCCTATGTTTTCAATGTGAAACCCTCATGATTCTTCATATAAATTTCTTCTTCAAGATCACCATGAAGAATTTTTGCCTTTACATCCATATGTTCTATCTCAATATCAAATGGCACAGCTAAAGACATTAGTACCCTAGTGGAATTTAACTTTCCAATAGGAGAGAATATATCACCAAAGTTGACACCCTCCACTTAAAAATATCCCTTTGCTACCAATCGAGCCTGATACCTCTCAACCTATCCTATTGCATTCATTTTTTTCTTAAATACCCACTTACTACCGCTCGGTTTCCTTCCATTTGGTAATGCAACTAGATCCCATGTTTTATTCTTCCTAAAGGACTCCATTTCTTCTTCCATGGCCATTTTCTAGAGTTTACCCTCTATCTAGTCAATTTATTCCTTTATCGTCTTGGGATCATCTTCAATGGAAGAAAGCACAAAACAGAGCAAAAATATGGTGGAATATACCTTTTGGATTGTTTCTTTGCTTGACAAGACCTCCTGATGACTAGAGTCTACTATTCCACCTTTTCATTGTATTTAGTTCACTAATCTAAATCTAGTTTTTCATCATTCATTTCAAACTCTTGTTTTTTTGGTTCATTTTCTCTTCTCACCATTTCAACCCTAGAAATAACTCCGACTTTTCTAAATATCACATCTCTACTATAAAATTATTCCTTGAGATAGGATTCCACAACTTATACCCCTTCACTCCATCCTTATACCTAATAAATATGCATTTCTCCAACTTGTTTTTGAGTTTTATTATTTTCCCCTTTAAGACATGCACAAAGGAATCACACCCAAATACTTGGAGATGTGAAAGAGAGGGATTCTTACCACCCCATGCCGCATATGGACACTTGTTGACCATATTTGTACAAAATGACCTATTGACCAAGAAACATGTTGTGTCGACTTCTTATGCCCAAAATTCTTGTGTAGTACTTTCACCACTAGTAAGAATTCCCCTTTCTTTCTCCATCAACATTCTATTCATTCTTTCAGCAATTTCATTCTATTAAGGAATGTATGGATTTGTGTTTTGTCAATCTATACCATGATATCTACAAAACTTGTTGAACACCTTACCACATAATTCTCCTTCGTTATTAGTTCTCGAAACCTTGATGTTTTTACCAGTCTATTTTTCTACAAGATCTTTGAAATCTTGAAACTTCTCAAAGACCTCAAATATCTTCCTTAGAAAATACAACCATGTCATTCAAACAAAATCATCTATAAAAGAGACATAATATTGTGATCCTCCTAATTATGTGATCGATACTAGTCCAAACACATCACTATGCATTAACTATAGTATTTCCTTAGCCCAGGTAACCTCAAAAGAGAAACTCACATGACTATGTTTACCATAAATGCAATGTTCACGAAAGTCTACTTATTTAGAATAGTCAACAAGACCTTGGACCATACCTTCATTGTGCATAGCACAAAGTCCTTTCTCACCAATTTATCGCATCCATTGATTTCACAACATGGTTAAGCCAACTAGACAGGAATATATATCATCAGATTGAGTAAAGGTTGTAGTTACACATTCATTTGTGTCTGTTCTTTCCAATAGTTTGTACATTTTTTCATTTTGGACTCATCTCATCAGTACCATCTCTCCTCGTACCATCTTACATGTATATTTCTCAAATATCTAACATTTGCACACCTACATTCCCCATATTACTAGCATAATTTAGGTTTCAATCCAAACCTATGATATGCAACACACTTAGAATATTTCCTCCCCTTCCATTTAATAACAGTCGATCTTTACCTTGTTTTACCATCCTTGTAGGTGAATCATCTCCTATAATAACATCACCTTCATTGAATTTCTCATATTCACACAACCATTCTCTACATGGTTTCCTATGAAATGATGCACCAGATTCAATCCACAAGAATCATGATCTAACTTTGTACTTGTCGAGGAAAAAACACATCCCCTTTTTCTTCATTGAATGCTTGCTTCCAATCAACTGTGCCTTCATAGATCCTTTTTTCTTCTTGAATTCCATTGACTTATAGTCTCACTTATAATTCCCAACTTTTCTGCATTGTCAACATCTTCTCATCGTTGGACTAGGGATTTAGATCTAGTCTTAGATATAGCTCTTTACTTTGATATACTACTAGAGGATTTACCTTTTCCTTTATTTGCCAATCAACATCTCACCATTAAGGTTGCATGGGTTGAACCTTCCATGTTCTTTTGTCTCATTTCCTCTGAAACCAAAGATGAAAACACATCATCGATATTCAAAGTGTTATTATTGCTTCCAATAGCCACGACTAGGATATCCCATGAGTCTGGAAAGAACACAACAATAAACTAATATATTTATAATCTTCAATGATTTTAATATCCATTGACAACAATTCACTAATTCTAACGTTAAATGCATTCAACTATCTGTAACCAAGTCACCCTCATTCATCCTAACAAGATATTGTATCCTCCAAAGAAAAAACTTGTTAACTAGAGATTTCGACTAGTACAAGTTCCCTAACTTTTCCCACAGTTTCTTTGTAGTGTCTTTTTCTAAGACTTTTAGCAATACAGAATATAATAAATAAAGTCAGATTGCTAAACAAAGTTGGATTGTACTCCTTTCTTTCCTATCAATTTTCTACCAATCTTCCTTCGACATACATGTCAGAGTGGTTATGGAGTTGATAGCAACCCATTTTCTCGATCCACAAAGAGATCCTCTGTTTTAAGCTTCCAAAGATCAAACTTGTGTACATTAAACTTTTCAATTTCTATCCTTGAACTATCAGCCATTCTCAACTATGAATTGGGCATTCTAGAACTCCCAATGAAACTAGGTATTTTCTATGTCCACGATCAAGCCAAATCCTTAGCAACAAAGATAACCCCTTGAATCCAAATGTAAATCTGATACCAACTATTGACTGATTGGGTTTTAATACATATTACAGTGGGCATGCATAATGATTATCATAGTTAAACATATAACTAAATTAACAATGGCACAAAACATAGCCACACATAGTACACAAAAATTACCCTAGAAACCCTTTTACCAAGTATTTAACCAAAAAACCAATGAACTTAATTTCTCATATATTACCAACACTCTTAACCACTATTTACAGTAGATATTTACTAGATCATGATACCTCAAGTGCGAATTCACTAACACTCTACTACTCTTTTCAACTACTATATTATTTCTCACATAGATACCCTTATTCCTTGCATAATATTTATAAATGCAACACATATACTAGCTCATGGTACCCAAGTTACTTACAACTAACATTAGAGGAAATTTCAACTCAAAATGGGCCTCCTAAGAAAAATAATAAAATAATATTTATTAATTTTGGAGGAAGAAAAGAAAAAAACTACTTTGTTTGTTCGTATTTTTGACAGATCTCCCTGTGATTTTACTCAAATTTCGATCGTGAGAGCTCATTGGATGAGAAATTAAATTATGCATCCAACGAGTACCCACTCGGCATACTTTTGACAGACCCCGCTACCCCAAAAACAAGAAATACCTAAAAAAATGTGATGAATGTCATCATCACGTTCTTTCAGGTATTTCTTGTTTTTGGGGTAGCGGGGTCTATTAGAATTTGAATTCCATTTAGATATTCAAGAATATAGTTCTAATAATGATTGCAGCAAAAGAATGGATAATGAAGATACAAACTGAACAAAAAAAACCACACAGGAAATGGACAAGTAATGCTCAGGAATTTATAGTATCATTCACAATAATAATATCCAGTGTTGCAATAGTTTACATAGAAAGAATTCGAATGCATGGGGTATGAATTCGAATCTCCCAAGTGGATATGACTGTATCTAACTGAAACTTTAACACATGGTCTCCCAATCAATATCGGAGTCCAAAATCAACTCCCAGATGTCCAACCAACTCAAACAACTAGTGGCATCTAGTTAACTCAGTGCAACTAAGTGTGTTAGGTGGGAAAAGGAGCCTACTCCACATGCATCCATGCATTATCCATGCAAGACATGTGCTAGCTAATTGTTTGAGAACTAACTGAAACTAACTGAGGGCTAACTGAGACTAACTATTACTAACTCCAACTAACTGAAGTATGTTGATGTCGGAACTCCCAGTGGCTCCTTAAATGTAAGGATTGGTCTAAGAGGCTCCCAAAATGATGCATGCACATGCAGTAAGTGGCAGTTAACCTCTATCAGTGTTCCCCACACTCTAGTGGCTGGTACATGTGGCCCCATTAGGTCAAGTGGACCCAATTGTACTAGTGGACCCAAATATTTAATTAAGGATCCTAAGTTAGGCAATAATTAATCTAATAGACATTTGACCAAGGGAGGATTAATAATCCTAACACCCCCCTTGAATCCTAACTTGGACAACTATGGGCCCTGGTAACAAGACCATAGGTCACCCAAATACAATCTAAAAGATAATAATAAAAAATGTTGTTGAATACAACTGAGGAAACTAGGGAAAACCTCATGGGAAAGCCCCCCCCTCAAAAACAATAAGCGGGAAATAGCAATTTGGAAGCTATATTTAAAAGAAAGAAGCTTCCTCTTTAGAAAAATAACTTGAGAAAAAACACTGCTACAAAATTGCAGCTCTATGCAGCAGCATGGTCCATCAGTGGACCTCTCAATGAACTTCTGAACTTATGACTCTGTTTGTCTCTTCTTGATGGTGAAGGTAGGGAATGAAAAAGTTGTTGCTTCTGTGGGCCATGTAGCTGATCATTCACCATCATCAAGTAGCAACGACCTAGAACTTTGTTGCACCATACTGTAGAGAGCGAATCTTTGAGAGATAGTGCAGCATGCTCATTCTGATACTAGGACCTTGTTCTTATTTTGTCTTCTGGATCTCCAACACCTCTTCCAGCTGCATCAATAAGCTTTTGAGCCCATCTGATTTTAGGCTTCTGATTAGGAATAGGTACTGGATCTGGATCTAGAATCTCTTGAGATTCAGTCTCAATAATAGGATCATGCTGAATGTGATCTTCTTCATCTGAATCTGAACCCTGTAGTACATCATCATCATCATCAAAAACAGGTGGAGAAATAGTTATACCTTCTTATGCTGCTGGAGGAGTATCATGCAGTTGATCTTCTTCAAACTGGACATTTCTTTTAATGAAGCATCTTCTGGTAGAAACCTCCATCAGTCTGTAAGCTTTTGCATCTTCTGCATATCCCAGCATAATGCATTCGCTACTTTGGGCTTGGAAGGCCTTCCTCTTGTCAAGTGGTATTCTGGCCCAAGCTTTGGAACCAAAAACTCTCAGATGAGAGACATTGATCTTATACCCATGCAGTGCTTCGAATGGAGTCACCCCAACCACTGACTTGTGGGGAACCCTATTCTGCAAATATGAAGAACATTTTATTGCTTCATCCCAAAGAAAAGGAGGTAGATACTTGGCATGAAGAAGGCATGTTACCATCTCTTTCGCTGATCTGTTCTTCCTCTCAGCCACACCATTTTGATGTGGAGTGTATGGAACTAAGTGTTTCATTTGAATCCCCTCTAATTTACAGAAACTCTGAAAATATCCTTTGATGTACTCTCCTCCCTTATCAGATCTTATTGATTTGATATTCTTATTGAAATTGTTCTCAACCATAGATTTAAAAACTTTAAAAGTCTCAAAAAATTCTGATTTTTGTTTCATGAAGTAGATCCAATAGTATAGTGAACAATCATCAATGAAAGTGAGGAAGTACCTGCAACCATTAATGGAGTTTGTCGGCATAGGTCCTGCTACATCACTATGTATCAAATCAAGTGTAGAGGTATCTCTATGTGCCTTACCAACATCATGCTTATTTTCTGTATGCTTACCTACCAAGCAACCAGCACATACTCCATCGAAAGTTGGATGGAGGGAAAACCTTCAACCATTTTATCATTGTGGAGCTACTTTAGATATTTGAAATTGAGATGGCCAAATCTCTCATTCCAAATCTTGTTGGTGTTTTTAGCATGCGACAATAAAGCTGTAGGAGGAGAACAGGTAAGAAATGTGAGAACTCATAAGCTTTGGTGAAGTGATTTCCAATACCTTTCGCTACAAGTAGCCTAGTGTCCTTTTCTGTAATCTCAACTAATTCTAAATCGAATGTTACTCTCTTGGGAGAGCCTGTATGAGTCATCTGGTAAACAGACAATGGGTTAGCAGCAAGGGAGGGCACATATAAGACATTCTTGAACTCACCATGCTTCGCTCAGACTGAGCCCTTCCCTCTGTTGGAATCTAGGAATCATCTCCCATGTGAATGTTCGTCTCCTTTGTTAGTGAGAGGGTAGAGAAGGATTCTTTGGAAGCAACCATGTGATTGGAAGCTCAAGAATCTATTATGTATGCTGAGGATGGAGAGAATGTTGCTTTCAAAGCATGACACCTCTAGGTATCTTCTGTCTGTGTTTCTTCATCAAGATTCTTTACTCTTGGGCAAGCAATGTTATGTTGCTTGAGAAGAGATGACATTTCATCAATTTCTTTCCACATATAATGATCTTCAATATGGTACCACTTTTCACAATAAGGACATAACTTCTTTTCAAATTTCTTCTTCTTAGAGTCAAAGGCCCCTTCGGAAGCTTGCTGATTTTGTTTAGGATTCGAATCAGCTTCCTTTGGCTCCTTCTTCTTTTATTTGCCCTTTGCTTGCGCTTTGGAAGAGTCAGAAACTAGGAGAGATTGATCTTTGGATGTCTTGATGACTCCCATTCTCATCAATTTGTCTTTCTCCTTGATTAAGGAATCGGAAAAAGAATCTAAGGAAGGAACCTTCCAATCGGGAAAGCTTTCCTGCTTGGAATGAAATATGGAAACAAATACAAAATACTCAGGGCCTAGTTTGCTGAGTATGGAAAGGAAATTCTGCTCAACCTTCCACTCTATTCCACACTGTCTGCACTGGAGTACTAGAGACTTGAATTTAGTAAATAATTGCTCAATAGTCTTGAAACTGTTGGGATGTAAATATGCCAACTCATTCTCTAGAATGTGTCCCTGAAGCTCATCTTGTTCGTTAAACAAGTTATCAAGATTCTCCCAGGATTCTCTAAGAGTCCTCAAGCCTTCTAGGTGGAAGAGGGGATATCTGGAAATATAAGTACATAAGTACTCGAATGATTCATCACAACAGTTCATAAACTTGTTCTACTCTACCAGTTGATGAGGTTCGGGATCCCATCCATGTATGATCCTATGGTATCCATGCTTGTGTAATGCCAACTACATATAAATCCTCCAATCAATGTAATTGGAAGTTGTGAGGATATGTGGTTCAGGATTTTGAGAAAACGTAATTTCTCCGGCTGGAAGATTGCAAATACTTCACACAATATACGTAACACCTGTCAATTTCACTGCAATAACACACTAAAACATATGAACTGTTAGAATCATGCTCTTCCTCCCAAAATGAACATGTTTTTAGGGTCCATCACACCCTCTCCGTTCCTCTGAATAAATCCAAAGCTAGCAAATCATCATAGGGGACATCTGTGGAAACCCAGCTGCTTTTGATGTTCAATGGGGAGAAACAAGCATGAAACCTTCCTGAGAAGGCTCTGATACCATATTAGAATTTGAATTCCATTTATATCTTCAATAAGATAGTTCTAATAATGTTTGCAGCAAAAGACTGGAGAATGAAGATACAAACTAAACAAAACAAACCACACAAGAAACGGACAAGTATTACTCAGGAATTTACAGTATCATTCACAATAATAATATCCGGTGTTACAATAGTTTACATAGAAATAATTTGAATGAATGGGGTATGAATTCAAATCTCCCAAATGGATATGACTGTATCTCACTGAATCTCTAACTCATGGTCTCCCAATCAATATTGGAGTCCGAAATCAACTCCCAGATGTCCAACCAACTCAAACAACCAATGACAGCTAGTTAACTAAGTGCAATTGAGTGTGTTAGGTGGGCAAAGGAGCCTACTCCACATGCATCCATGCATTATCCATGCAAGACATGCACTAGCTAACTGTTTGAGAACTAACTGAAAGTAACTGAGGGCTAACTGAGACTAACTAGTACTAACTCCAACTAACTGAAGTAGGTTGGTGTCGGGACTCCCAATGGCTCCTAAAATGTAGGGCTTGGTCTAGGAGGCACCCAAACTGATGCATGCACATGCAATAAGTGGCAGTTAACCTCTAGTAGTGTTCCCCACACTCCAGTGACTGGTACATGTGGCCCCATTAGGTCAAGTGGGCCCAATTGTACTAGTGGACCCAAATATTTAATTAAGGTTCCTAAGTTATGCAATAATTAATCTAATAGAGATTTGACCAAGGGAGGATTAATAATCCTAACATGGTCCATCAAAATTATACCAAGTAAGTACTCGTTAGATGCGGAATTTAATTCCGCATCCAAGGATCTCTCCCGATCGAAATTTGAGTAAAAACACAAGATATGTCGAAAATACAAACAAAAAAAGTAGTTTTTTTATGATACCTATCCCCAAATTTATATTAAAAAATTGTTTAAGACCTATACCATATTTCAAATTTAAAGCAATTTCATTGGCTAACACATGATGACATGGAATTTGAATTATGGTTAAAAGGCCCAGTTTGTGTTGAAATTTCCTCTAATGCTGCTCATTAATGACATTCATAAATTCCTAACTAAATGCAATTATTTTATTATAGTCGAATTGATTGATTCAACCATAATGAATTACCTATTGAGCCTCTTTTCATCCAAGTGTTCATTGAGTCCATGCCCACTTTGTGCTTGCCAACTTCGCCATTGACCAATCGTAATCAATGAGTAGTCGATAACAACCATTAGTTCCAACAAAATTACTCTCAACATTGTATTTGTTGGCATGCATGTATGCCTATGTGCCCTTATTTCTATTCTTATTTAAACTGACTGAATTGTGTTATTCTATCCTCAACCAAATGAAATCTATTTCTTCTAGTCTCATTTTCATCCAATTTTTTCTAGGATAAATGAATTGTATATCCATATCATGTTGTAAGATTCCTTCTAAATAACATCCATTTATAGATGAGTTCAATATTATATCCATTGGAAAAATTTTAAGGAAGGTTTTAAACTCTAATTAAATGAAATGATGATTTCTTAAGACCTTCTAGCGTTGTACATAGAGTTAAAAAGTACATGAGAGGTAGATTCTGGCTAAACAAACACAAAGGGCATGCTACCATTTGAGATTGATGTATATGGGACACCTAGATGTATTCTTAAAAGGATTCGAAGCTAATTATACATGGAAACAAATATAGGTATAGATACACATATGATTGTTTTTTTCTTGAAAATTCATGACTTGGATATGGGGAAACAACCTATATACTTATATATCTTGTCAAAAAACTATCAACCAAAAACATAGAAAATCTAGATCTCCAAATAAATTTTGCTCCAAATTTCTCTACTCAGAAACTCAGTCTTATGAATAACTCATATTTATGTATTTTAGGATGGGGGAGGAGTTTCTTTGTAGGAATAAGTTATGCATTTAGGTCCCCACACTTTTATTTTTATTTTTATTGTGTTTTTCAAACAAAAAAATGTAGAAGATTCATTGGCTTGATGTTTCTGGCAAGATTCACTAGTTTGTTGATTTTGGAAAGACAAAAATAGATTTCTAGTGGATCTGCTACTATTTTTTGAATAGGAAATGTATCCCAAGTGAATTCATATCCCAATCTATGGAAATGTGAATCCTTGATCCTCTTAGTCATATTTGCTAACTATCATAAGTGTTGGGTGAAATAACTCCCGAATTGTTTATTCCATTGCAAAATCATTTATTTATACATTATATATGCTGGTTGAGTTTCATCTTCCGACCAGCCTTTTCAGCTTCCTACATAACTATTCATTTTCCTTTATTTATTTACAAAATATAATCCCGACGGATTATATTCCAGCAATCCCCCCCTTAATCCAAAGGGGTGTTAGTAAGTCCGAGCATGTTTCTGAATATTTCAAATTTTTCTCATCCAAGTGCTTTGGTGAAGATGTCTGCAACTTGATCATTTGTGGAACAATGTCGAAGATGGATTGTCTTGGCCTCTACATGATGTCAAATCAAATGATACTTTGTGTTGATGTTTTTGGTTCGATCATGGAATCTGGGATTCTTAGCCAGCTTGATTGCAGAAGTATTGTCGATCAATAATGGAGTGGAGTTCTCTTGTTTTTCTTGCAAATCTTCAAGTATCTTCCTGAGCCATACTATTTCTTTCGTTGCTTCAGCTGCAGCCACATATTCTTCTTCTGTTGTTGAATCTACCAAAACTAATTGTTTGTGTGATCTCCATGAGACAGCTGCTGATCCAAGACTCATAGTGTATCCAGAAGTTGATACTCCTGTCTCCTTATCGCCATCAAAATCTGAGTCTGAGTACCCAATAAGTTTGAAGTCATCCACCTTAGAGTACTTGAGTCCAACGTCTTGAGTCCCCTTCAAGTATCTTAGAACTCTTTTTGCAGCTGACCAGTGTCCTTCACAAGGTTTATGCATGAACCTTGAAAGTATGCCAACAACATAAGAAATATCTGGTCTAGTTGTTGTAAGGTAGATAAGTCTTCCTACAAGTTGTCGATACTTGGTCGCATCTTCAAATTATTTTCCTTCGCTTGATGTGAGCTTCATTTTCTGTTCCATTGGAGTAGAGATAGGGTTGCATTCTGTCATGCAAAATTTGTCTAGTAGTTCTCCAACATATTTTTTCTGTGATAGGAATATGTACTTAGGATGTTGAGTGACTTCAATTCCTAAGTAATAGTGGAGATATCCCATATCTGTCATTTCAAAGATCTTTTTCAAATCTTTCTTTATGGATACTATATAGCTCTCATTGTTCCCTGTCATCAAAATATCATCTATGTACACCACAAGATACACAACAGATCTTCCAACTTTCTTTATAAACAGTGTTGCATCATCAAGATCAAAATGTTCGAAATTTAACTTCAAAAGATGCTCGGTTAATTTTTCATACCATGCGCGAGGCGCTTGTTGTTAGAATAATCAACCCATATTTTACTATCTTAGACATTAATTTAATTATTTTTGTCTTATTTGCCTAGTTCATGTGTCCCACCTTATGCAAGTTGTCAATTACCTATCCATAGTGGTCCAACTTGCCTAATTTGACCCATGTAGCGCTTGGGAAACCTCAAGGAATCAATTCTGCTTTATTCCTGGTCTCCTAGGCGCCCTTCTACTTTTTCTGCTTTATTGCCTGCTTTTTCAGTGTTTTAAGGCAATAGGGAAAGTTTGACTAGGTGAGGTGAACTAGTTTTTTGTCCTCTTCATCCTCCACTCTTTTCTCCTTGGAAAAGCATGTATGAGTTTTCATTCCATCACTCTTTAGCTTTCCTAAGCCATTTTTCTAATTCGTGAGCTCCATGACAGATTTGGGATCAGCTTTTTACACCTATGGGGGATTTGCTTAATTTTAGTAAGCCTGCTTTATGCTAGATTCGAATTGCTCCTCATGCATTCGAATCCCTGATGTGTTTTATTTATTCAACAACCTATTATGTTACAGGGTTGGCTATTGCACACTGAGTTAATACAGTTTAGTGTTCAGCTCCAATTTTAGTCTCTTTTGTGAGTGATTTTGCATGATCAATTGTTAATTGTTGTGAGTAAAATTAATCTATCACTGGGTTCAATTTCCACATGGTATCAGAGCCATTGTAGATCGATTTATCTCCTTCAAAATTGTTTTGCAGGTTCGACATCAGTGACTAGGAGCCTTCTACTGACAGCCGGGATAGATTTTCTAAGCTATGGATCAATCACAGAAAACTATCTTGACTCCCTTCAATTTCTTTGAACGGAAAGCAGAGATGGAGATACTATTGAGAGCGAAAGGCCTCTACAGGGTGACTATGGCAATAGAAGCAAATCCCAATGCAGCTGCAGAGAAGATAAAATGGCACAACAGGAGGGATGAGGCCTATGGTCTCCTGTGTCTGAGTATTTCCAGAGACCTCATTTTCCATCTTGATGGATTGACATCACCGAATGAAGTATGGGAGAATCTTGCTGATATTTTTGGAAAGACGGATGAGATGAGGGGACATCAAATCGAAAATGAGCTAATTTCTCTGATTCCAAATAGCTTTGAATCCCTGCAGCTATATTTCTCCAAGTTCAAAGCACTTGTTTTGCAGCTGAAACAGTGTGGGATCGAAAAGAATGATGATCAGCTCATCCTGGACATTCTCTCAAAGCTATGCCCTCACTATTCAATGTTTGTTTCGACCTTCTATGCCACAAAACTGACAGCTCGAACCTGGAAGATGCCTAGCCTTGCAGATTTCATGGAATCTCTCA
>LPNX010587556.1:0-28051 GCA_001517045.1 Pseudotsuga menziesii
AAAAGGGAAAAACCCCTATTCCTCCAACGGCCAAAAACTATTCCCCCCCCCAAGATAAGACGCGGGCGCGACTGCTGGGTAAAACGGAACTACCAATCCTAGACGCGGGTAAAGAAGAAACTGTTTACGAATAACGACAACAACAGGCCGAAAAAACATTATTTTCACCCCAAGTAACCCAGCCAAACTTTGAAAAGAAGGGCTTAAGCTCCTACCTGGCAGGGTTGCACGAATGAACTGGGGACAGCGATGGAGACCTTGACCAACAGCTGGAACGCGGGTACCGGTACGAAGTTCCACACAACTCACTAGCTCGACAAGGCGACAGCTCGGACGCGATAAAACAATAAAAAAAAACAACCACGCGCCCCGTATATATAAAAACTAGCACGTGCGACCGGTCAGATCAGTCGGGCCAGAAAAGAAAGTCTTGGTGAGCGGCTCAACTTGTCTACGCCCGCAACGGCGGGACACCCTCTTTATTCCACCACCCGCATCACCGAACAAAGGCATATGCTTTAACACGAGGTCGGGCGGCAACGGATTCATTGGTCGGGCGATTAGGATTTTGGCGGCCTCCGCAACGGCGGGTACATCGCGGAAGCCAACTTTCTCCATGACACCGACAAACGAAGTCGGCCATAAACCGTAACTCTCCATCTTTCTTTGGACCGCAACGGCGGCAAGGGCAGAAATCGTCCCCCTCCGACATGATATTGAGAAGGCTCCCGCGACTGCTATATGACAACCAAGATAGGAGGCAGGCCCGCAACGGCGGGCGGACCAATAGTCGGGTTCCTGCAGCCACCCGCAACGACGGGGCGAGAAACAAAGGTTGGGTTTCGAAATCCGCCCGCAACGGCGGAGCAACGAACGAAAATAAGGTTTCGGAAGACACCCGCAACGCCGGGGTAGAAAAGATAGGGATGAGTTGAAAAGGACCCGCAACGGCGGATCGGCCAAAGAAGGAACCTTCCGATCCAAGAAGATTTTGCAATGAATACCTTAAGGGTTAAGCAAAAACAAGTAGAAACCCAATTTCAAAATGAAAAACAATGAGAAACCAGCTAAGTGAAAGCACTCAAATTCCATGAAGGTACTTCGAAAACCATAAGTTGAACTCAAAAGACTGAAAACAAGAAAAGGACTGGACTAACCCAAAGCAAAGGAGGGTCCCAAATTTTTTAGAATTTTGGGAAAACTGTTGCAGCAGCAACAGGTTCTTAAAACCTTTTGCTGCTTCTTGTGGACAATTATTTATAGGATGGCCAACCTATCTGCATGTCGAGCATCAAAAGCGAACTTTCTAGTATTCCATTCTTTGTGTCCACCATATTCCATGCATTTCTATTCTGATAATTTCATAGAGATCATCTCTAAGATCTACCTCTACTTGCATTTTGGCACATCTTCTATCAGTTTTGGATTCCCATTCCTCCTCTAATTTGATGAAGTGCCCAATCTCATTGCCGATAGCCTTCAGAATTGGGTATTTCCAAAACACTAGTGGCATTCCTCAAAGAATAACACATACCTAATGAGTATTGTGGGGTTCCCTATTGGCATAAAATTTTACATTCCAATTTGATAGTAACAAGCTAGAAGGACCCCATTTCCAATTTTTTTCCATTAGTTTGGGCCTATCTCTGTCCTCCTTCACTTTGAAAAGTAGCCATCCTCTTGACATGATATGAAACTATGGTGTTTAACTAATAATTGGTTTTCAGTTCTGCTCCATCCAGTCTGTCAAGGAGTTTTTACCAACATACTTCCCACAGAATCGGCCTACCAGTGGTGTTTCTAAGTAAGGCAGAATTTACTCAATTCCTATGTCTCTTCCTACTGAGAGAGAGGTCATCTCTGACTTAATCCTTATTCCCTTCTTTTTTCTAGCTCTATCTTTGCTCCATATGTTGTCATTAATCAGGATGTATCCATTTTCCATGGTTTGAGTGTTTTGTTTTTACTCATTTGATCTCTTAATATCTACACTCATGTTAAAAGGATATTCCACCTTCTCCATTGAAGGATTCCTATGCTTGAACCTTATATCCAAATCTTTGTAGAAAAATGAACTGATGGATGAGATTTCCTCATAATCTACCATGTATTCAAACATCCTTCCTCTCTCAGTTTTGTGACAGATAAGACATAAAAATGATGTGATCCCAATATCACTTATGAAAAGGTAAAAGAAACTATCCTTACCTATTACCTAGGACCCGAAGGTCGCAGACCAGAGGGAAAATATCATGTGTGCCTCAGTCCTCGCCACCCTCTGAACTTCAGAACACCTCCCCATATATATATATATATATATATATGGGCGCTCGCATGAAGTTGGTTCCACTTTTTGGTGCCACTTAGGAAATCAGAAACGCACTTTCGAAGTGCAAATCAAGAACCCATATGCGTTATTGATGGTACGTTCAGAATAACCTGAGCCCAAACACAAGGCTAAGATTCGTGAAAATGTATCGCATATGCGTTTTGTAATGTTAAATATCTTATATGTGATATGCAACATTTACAAAACACATATGCAATATATCGCATATGCATTTTGTAAATGTTGCATATCGCATATGCGATATATCGCACTTGCAATATATCGCATATGCGATATTTAACATTATTGTTGGAAGGATTGTTAAATGATCATAATGGATGTGGAAGACATGGTTGATACCTATCCACACTAATGATACCCATCCATGCATCATGTTGGTTCCTTGCATCCATACATCATGTTGGTTCCTTGCTTCATGCTTCAATCTTGCTTCATTAAAGGTGATGCTTCATGGGATGATATGAGTAGGGTGGATTTTTTAGGTTTTATGAAGAAACCATTGTGGAGGATATACGATCTAAAGATATTTGAAATGTAGAGATCGAAAGCCATGATTTTAGAGTAACCATTCAACAACCCTTCCATCTCACTCTCTTCTTCCACTACCTTCCCAATGAAGGTTTCCTACTTCCAACAACACCCAATCAATCAATTTCATTTTGAAATTTGCATTGGATGGACTACAATAGCAAGGTCCAAAACATATCTATAGATATGAGTGGGGTGGATTTTTTAGTTTTTATGAAGAAACCATTGTGGGGGATATACGATCTAAAGATATTCGAAATGTAGAGATCGAAAGCCATGATTTTAGAGTAACCATTCAACAACCCTTCCATCTCACTCTCTTCTTCCACTACCTTCCCAATGAAGGTTTCCTACTTCCAACAACACCCAATCAATCAATTTCATTTTGATATTTGCATTGGACGGACTACAATAGCAAGGTCCAAAACATATCTATAGATTTTCCTAGAATTTATTGTTCATACAAAACAATATGGCATAAATGAAAAATGTGAATTATATATATTGTTCTATTCGAGTTTGTTTGAATAGAATGTTTGTGCCAATATTGTAATCTTAGAAGGAACAAGATCAATCATATAATTTCTCATAGCCTCCATAGTATAATGAGCTTTGAATGACACTCTTTTCATCCTTCCTACTCTTTCCAACCTTCCATCAACTAGTAGATAGGCAAGCCTAATTTTTTCTTCATTAACATACGAGCTATTAATACACAATAATCCATTTGGTATTGTATCATGAATTCTTCCAATTATATTATATTTGGATAGAACAAGGAATGTAAGAGGACTCAGAAATGTTTCTTACATTACCACAATATATTTAGTGCTTGTAAGTTGAAAGCAGTATGTGCAAAGGGAAATAATGATCAATGCTATTAAATAATAACAAAATTGTGATATTATCTCCACAAAGTAGTATGTTAACATTGCATAGTACATATGGATAATAATGGATCTCCACAACGTGCCTAGAAAATATACACAAATGATACCACATATTACCCTTGATTAAAAAGCATGAAATATAGTGCTTCTTACTTTTTAATCCATTAGCCAAAATATGTTATATTATCTTAGATACCAAGGTTACACAAAGATATGGATTATTTTTCTTTGAGATAATTTCTATAAAGATATAATATAGTTCCCCCAAGACTTTCCTATTCTTTAATTCTTCTTATTAGAATATTTTATCATTTCAAAGAAACACAAATAAAATTTTATTGTCCACCTAGCTGGGCTTAGATCCTTTTCCTTCTTGAATGGCGATATTAGGAAAAAATTGAGTTCTTCCTTTGTAACGTCATATTTCAAATCCTTATTTCCCTTATCCTCCATCATTTTCAAAAACAAAGAGACAGTATTCAATATTTCAACAATATTTTCCCTTAAATGTTCTTGGAAGTTACTAAAACAATTTACTATTGCATATGATATTTCTCCAAAAACAATTACTCCAAACCCCTCCATGTTTTTATCTTCCTAAATGTATGAATTATTTTTATATGTTTAGCATAAATTTGAAATAATTTTGTATTATGATCCCCTTTTGATAACCAATTTGATCTGCTTCTTCAACTTGCATTCTATTTCCTCTTTCCCAACAAAATCCCTTCTCCTTTCTAATTCTTTTAGATTATTTAATTCCACTTTTCTAAAGATTCCTTCAATATTATCTTCTAGAAAAAAATGTGTTTGATATTTCTATATATATTAGTTCCTTACTTTTCAATATCGCAAGTGCAATATATCGCATATGTGATATATATCTCAAGTGCGAAATATCGCATATGCAATACTGAAAAGCAAAAAAAAAAACAGAGGCTGTAGGCCCCTCAAATTTCATTTGCATAGGATCGGGACAGTGAAAAACCACAAGGGAAAAATAGCGCAAGTGCGATTTGCGTTTCTGCTTTTCGAGGTCAAGTTCGAGGTGGATTTATCCAATGGAAAGTAAATGCTAGATTATCCTTTTCACTTAGTCTTCCATTCTTTAATTTTTTCCATAATTTCATTGTTTTTATAATTATTTTAAACAAATTTTTAAAAAAATTGAATGTTCAATCAAATAATGATTAAAAGTAAAATAACTTGTAGTTTTTTGTTTAAATATTAACAGACAACACAATGTGGAAAACCCACACTCTAATAACCCACAACAACCTAACCCACAACTGAACCTAAACCCGGAGGGGGAACAAGATAGAAACACACAGATTATTGCATGCTTGGCATCATTAAGGCACCTTAGCTCATTTATTAGAGGGGGGGATCGTTTGAGAGATTATTTAGCCGATGCCTTGGACACAATAACAAACACAATTTTCGATGCCCAAGGATATCTTTACAACATTACCTAGTACAGAGAATCCAAGAGGCAATACTACTTCGATGGATTGACTCATAAAGAAATCAAACCCCTTAAAATTACAAAAGACCAATTATTTTCATTATTCTGAGACCCTAGCACCGGATTGGTTCCACCCACCAGTCGAGCACACATTTCCATAGATTGGTGCATTGAACCAAATATAAAGGCACATTGGATGGATTGTTGGTATATGGTATTCGATGAATACCCCCATGGGAATAGGGACATCCCATTTTATTTCCTTAGGAAGTTGTATGAAAAATTCATCCTAGGGAAACATGTTAACTACTTCGATCTCTTAGGAAACCAGGGTGTTGGTCATGGGATGCCCCAAGATAGGGAAGGTGCCAGGACAGATCCTAACCATGTGCCATGCCCACCACGCACACCAAAACCATCTCGGGTATATCCTCCTTCAGTTCCTAGGATTGAGTATACACAGAAGGCATTATTTGACATGGCAAATACATTGCTTCAGCATGGGACTAATGTCCTAGGCAATGTAGACCAAGGGGTTGACACTTCTAAGGCGAGCCCATCTATAGATCACAGAGGAGATGCAGAGTCTTCAGAGCGTCATGTTACTCCACACCCTTGCACATCGTGTGGAGGCATATGCTATGGCCTTGCTTCCGACTTCTGAGACGATGGATTACATTGCTTTGTAAGTAAAACTCATTATTTTCATATTATATTTTGTTTCATGTCAAAATGTTCAATTGTTTCACAATTTATTTCTATTTAATTATCTGACAAATTATGTGAACAAATATACAGCTGGTGTCCCATGTCACACCACAGTCACATAGTCCACCATTCAACGTTGAGAACATTGATGTGGCTGTCAATATTGCTTATGGGTTTGGTTCTTCACCAATAGGGGTACGAACTATAATTGTTAATTTGCCAACTTTATTTACATATTTATAGTATAGATTGTAACATTCAATATGTATCCTAATTTTGATACAACATGTTTTATGCAAGCTGACCAGGATGAGTATATTGTATCGCAGCCTATTCCCTCTCATGCAGAGGTAGATTCGTAGACACAGGTATTATTTGAAATTTCCTTTTAATTATGTTTCACTTTCTTTGGAAAAATTGTTTTATAACATGTATTGCTTTGACATATGTTACTTTATGTAGGAACCTATTATGACAGTGGTGCTTCAAGAGCACCAAAGTGAGGTTGCTGTCAACCCACCTCTTCCCCCCAGCTAGGTATGTATGTTTCACTTTCTTTGGTAGTTCATCATTTTCCTTCCAGGTAGTATATATGTCTTTGATTCACTATTTTATATGAGATTGACATATATATATTACTTTATATGCAAACCCCTAGTGAGGCACAGGTGCGTTAAGAGCACTAAATCGGTGGCCCACCTTTGACGAGCCAGCAGGTATGTTTATGTAGATCGATTTCTTTGTACGTTTGTGTACATATCTTTCTCTAATTTGGTGCTTGAAGAGACCCAAATTGGTGACCCTCTTCCCCCCAAGGTACATGTATATTTATTGACATTGGCATAAATATATATATTTTTTATGCAGCCTGATAGTGAGCAAGTGGTGCAAGAAGAGCACCCAATCAGGGTTTCTATTAGTGCGGAACAAAGAACTGTGATTACTTACTCACGTACAGTAAGTAGAAATGTTATTTTGGTTTTGGAATTTGAACAAATGTACATAGAATTTTTAAAGGCTGGTAAATTAACTTACAAAATTTGGTTTTTATGCAGTCTCCACTGATGAGACCTATCCCTCTTGTTCAGCGATGGGGATCACCAGTGAGCAGTCGCAAAAGAAAGCTACACTTCTCTGAAGAATCTGGTAGTGGCAGCAAAATGGGGGATAACTAGAAAAAATGTATAGGGGGCATTCATAGATGTAACTTTTTGTTCATATGTACACACAGATGTATTTTTTGATCCCCTATTTTGTATTATGGCCATGTGGCATGGAAATTTTTGTACAAAATTATTGCTATACATATATAATATAAAACAAGGTTCAAATTTATACATATATATGGTTTACTTGATCTTGTAACATGATATCATGGTTGACTTGGTCTTGGAACATGATATGTGTGGTTCACCTATGTGATATAATGATATGTGTGGTCTGTGCATGTGTGCTAACTTAAATGAATTTCCAATACTTAAAGGAAGAATTTAAACGACTCATCAACTTTTTAACATCATACAATTCTAACATACAATAACATACCCTAATTTACACACAGTAACACACACTAACATACTCTATAATTCTAACATACACCCATTAACATACTCTACATTACCCTACGACACTAACATCATACCATACTATGATACAATAACATGTACCATAACATAACATACTAACAATATGTACCATTTAACACTAATTCATGCATGCATGTGTAATATATACCATATCATACCCTACAATACCCTATGATACTAGTTCATCATACCATACTAACATACATCATGTACCCTACAAACTCTAAATTCGTTGAAGTAAACCCTAGTTGATGCATGCAAATTTTTGTTCATGAAATCCTAGTTGGTGCATGCAAGTATTGGTGATCATGTGTTTCTAGTCCCCTCTCCTAACTTGCATGATTTCTCACTAAACCCTAGTTCCATCTCATACCTTGGTAACCCTAGTTGGAGCATGCAAATTGTTGTTCATGAAAGCCTAGTTGGTGCATGCAAGTATTTGTGATCATGTGTTTCTAGTTCCCTCTCTTAACTTGCAAATTTCTCACCAAACACTAGTTCCATCTCATACCTTGATAACCCTAGTTCCACCACGGGCCTTTAATTCCATCTCATCAAAATACCCCAATAGATAACAGGAAACAAAATACTACATGATCTTTGCAAATGTGCCGATTTCAAAAATTGTCCAAAAATTTCTCCCATGTTGGTCCTATATGGGAGAAAAATCCCAATTTCAAAAGTTGTCCAAAAATAATAATAATAATATTATATAAAATATCCAAAAACACACATAGTCTTATACATCCAAAAAACTGTATGAACCAAAAGATTATCTAACTCAGCCAAAATAGTGAAATATATACATAGATATTACATGTCACCTTTATTTGAATCACAAGGAAGAAACCAAATAGGGCCCTTCAATTATCTCTTCTAACTCCATATCTTCCAGAATTTGACTTGCTTTAGGAAGAGAATCAACAACAATTTTTAGTTCCCAAAAATATGCTGAAAATAAATGTACTAAAGAGTAGTAGTATTTGACAATTAGGTCTTGTTTAACATCCAATTTATAGTGAGCTCCTGGTCAACAAAAACCTGGAGTTTTTTTACCCCACCGTTGAAAGCACATTTTATCAAGAGCATTGAGGCCATTAATTATGCAAAGTTATTTTTTCCAATGCCAGTTCCAACTTTATACTTACTGACATGCATATCAAATAAAAATAAGATGCCCTGTGATACTAAAATTTGGATCACTTTGATATGCACCATCAAGGAAACCCATGACTTTGACATGTAAGCTACCATGGGAAAAGAATTAGATACATGTGTTTAGTGTACCTTTTGAGACAATGCTTGAATAAGAGATTAATTCTTTAACAAAGAATGTTTTTTCCTCAAATAGAATTAATAACTAAGTTCATCCCTACCCAAATCCCCCATATGACCATGTACAAATAATTACTTTAAACATTTTGAGTTCTCTTTTTCCATACCAATGCCACTAACAATCATAATAAAAGCACATTTCATACCTTTTTCCATCTCATAAAGCACATCTCATAACTTGTATGATTGCTCACCAAACCCTAGTTGGACATATCATACCTTGTCTTGACCCTAATTGGAACATGCAACTTGGTGACTCATGAAAGCCTAGTTGGTGCATGCAAGTATTGGTGATCATGTGTTTCTAGTTCACTCTCCTAACTTGCATGATTTCTCACCAAACTTTAGTTGGACATCTCATACCTTGTCTTGACCCTAGTTGGATCATGCAACTTGGTGACTTAGGAAAGCCTAGTTGGTGCATGTAAGTCTTGGTGATCATGTGTTTGTAGTTCAATCTCCTAACTTGCATGAATTCTCACCAAACTCTAGTTGGACATCTCATACCTTGTCTTGACCCTAATTGGAGCATGCAACTTGGTGACTCATGAAAGCCTAGTTGGTGCATGCAAGTATTGGTGATCATGTGTTTCTAGTTCACTCTCCTAACTTGCATTATTGCTCACCAAACCCTAGTTGGACATCTCATACCTTGTCTTGACCCTAGTTGGAGCATGCAACTTGGTGACTCATGAAAGCCTAGTTGGTGCATGCAATTATTGGTGATCATGTGTTTCTAGTTCACTCTCCTAACTTGCATTATTTCTCACCAAACCATAGTTGGACATCTCATACTTTGTCTTGACCCTAATTGGAGCACGCAACTTGGTGACTCATGAAATCCTAGTTGGTGCATGCAAGTATTGGTGATCATGTGTTCGTAGTTCACTCTCCTAACTTGCATGATTGCTCACCAAACCCTAGTTGTAAATCTCATACCTTGTCTTGACCATACTTGGAGCATGCAACTTGGTGACTCATGAAAGCCTAGTTGGTGCATGCAAGCATTGGTGATCATGATTTTGTAGTTCACTCTCATAACTTTCATGATTGCTCACCAAACCCTAGTTGGACATCTCATACCTTGTCTTGACCCTAATTGGAGTGTGCAACTTGGTGACTCATGAAAGCCTAGTTGGTGCATGCAAGTATTGGTGATCATGTGTTTCTAGTTCACTCTCCAAACTTGCATGATTGCTCACCAAACCCTAGTTGGACATCTCATACCTTTTCTTGACCCTAGTTGGAGCTTGTGCAACTTGGTGACTCATGAAAGGCTAGTTGGTGCATGCAAGTATTGGTGATCATGTGTTTGTAGTTCACTCTCCTAACTTGCATTATTGCTCACCAAAATCTAGTTCCATCTTATACCTTGTCTTGAGCCTAGTTGTAGCATGCAAGTTGGTGACTCATGAAGCCTAGTTTGTGCATGAAAGTATTGGTGATCATGTGTTTCTAGTTCACTCACCTAACTTGCATGATTGCTCACCAAACCCTAGTTGGACATCTCATACCTTGTCTTGACCCTAGTTGGAGCATGCAACTTGGTGATTCATGAAAGCCTAGTTGGTGTGCATGCAAGTATTGGTAATCATGTGTTTGTAGTTAACTCTCCTAACTTGCATGATTGCTCACCAAACCCTAGTTTGACATCTCATACCTTTTCTTGACCCTAGTTGGATCATGCAACTTGGTGACTCATGAAATCCTAGTTGCTGTGCATGCAAGTATTGGTGATCATGTGTTTCTAGTTCACTCTCCTAACTTCCATGATTGCTCACCAAACCCTAGTTGGACATCTCATACCTTTTCTTGACCCTACTTGGAGCATGCAACTTGGTGACTCATGAAAGCCTAGTTGGTGTGCATGCAAGTATTGGTGATAATGTGTTTCTAGTTCACTCTCCTAACTTGCATTATTGCTCACCAAACCCTAGATGGACATCTCATACCTTGTCTTGACCCTACTTGGATCACGCAACTTGTTGACCCATGAAAGCCTAGTTGGTGTGCATGAAAGTATTGGTGATCATTTGTTTGTAGTTCACTCTTCTAACTTGCATGATTGCTCACCAAACCCTAGTTGGACATCTCATACCTTGTCTTGACCCTAGTTGGAGCATGCAACTTGGTGACTCATGAAATCCTATTTAGTGCATGCAAGTATTGGTGATCATGTGCTTGTAGTTCACTCTCCTAACTTACATGATTGCTCACCAAACCCTAGTTGGACATCTCATACCTTGTCTTGACCCTAATTGGAGCATGCAACTTGGTGACTCATGAAAGCCTAGTTAGTGCATGCAAGTATTGGTGATCATGTGTTTCTAGTTCACTCTCCTAACTTGCATGATTGCTCACCAAACCCTAGTTGGACATCTCATACATTGTCTTGACCCTAGTTGGAGCATGCAACTTGGTGACTCATGAAAGCCTAGTTGGTGCATCCAAGTATTGGTGACCATGTGTTTATAGTTCACTCTCCTAACTTCCATGATTTCTCACCAAACCCTAGTTCCATCTCATACCTTGTCTTGATCCTAGTTGGACCATGAAGCTTGGTGACTCATGAAATCCTAGTTGGTGCATGCAAGTATTGGTGATCATGTGTTTCTAGTTCACTCTCCTAACTTGCATGATTACTCACCAAACCCTAGTTGGACATCTCATACCTTGTCTTGACCCTACTTGGAGCATGCAACTTGGTGACTCATGAAAGCCTAGTTGGTGTGCATGCAAGTATTGGTGATCATGTGTTTCTAGTTCACTCTCCTAACTTGCATGATTACTCACCAAACCCGAGTTGGACATCTCATACCTTGTCTTGACCCTAGTTGGAGCATGCAACTTAGTGACTCATGAAAGCGTAGTTGGTGCATGCAAGTATTGGTGATCATGTGTTTGTAGTTCACTCTCCTAGATTGCATGATTTCTCACCAAACCCTAGTTGGACATCTCATACCTTGTCTTGACCCTAATTGGAGCATGCAACTTGGTGACTCATGAAAGCCTAGTTGGTGCATGCAAGTATTGGCGATCATATGTTTCTAGTTCACTCTCCTAACTTGTATGATTTCTCACCAAACCCTAGTTGGACATCTCATGCCTTGTCTTGACCCTAGTTGGAGCATGTGCAACTTGGTGACTCATGAAAGCCTAGTTGGTGCATGCAAGTATTGGTGATCATGTGTTTGTAGTTCACTCTCCTAACTTGCATGATTTCTCACCAAACCCTAGTTCCATCTCATACCTTGTCTTGAGCCTAGTTGGAGCATGCAAATTGGTTGCTCATGAAAGCCTAGTTGCTGCATGCAAGTATTGGTCATCATGTGTTTCTAGCTCACTCTCCTAACTTGTATGATTTCTCACCAAACCCTAATTGGACATCTCAAACCTTGTCTTGACCCTAATTGGAGCATGCAACTTGGTGACTCATGAAAGCCTAGTTGGTGTGCATGCAAGTATTGTTGATCATGTGTTTGTATTTCACTCTCCTAACTTGCATGATTTCTCACCAAACCCTGGTTGGATGGACATCTCATACCTTGTCTTGACCCTAGTTGGAGCATGCAACTTGGTGACTCATGAAAGCCTAGTTGGTGTGCATGCAAGTATTGGTGATCATGTGTTTCTAGTTCACTCTCCTAACTTGCATGATTGCTCACCAAACCCTGATTCAACATCTCATACCTTGTCTTGACCCTGCTTGGAGCATGGAACTTGGTGACTCATGAAAGCCTAGTTGATGTGCATGCAAGTATTGGTGATCATGTGTTTCTAGTTCACTCTCCTAACTTTCATGATTGCTCACCAAACCCTAGTTGGACATCTCATACCTTGTCTTGACCCTACTTGGAGCATGCAACTTTGTGACTCATGAAATCCTAGTTGGTGTGCATGCAACTATTGGTGATCATGTGTTTGTAGTTCACTCTCGTAACTTGCATGATTGCTCACCAAACCCTAGTTGGACATCTCATACCTTGTCTTGAACCTAGTTGGAGCATGCAACTTGGTGACTCATGAAAGAATAGTTGGTGTGCATGCAAGTATTGGTGATCATGTGTTTCTATTTCACTCTCCTAACTTGCATCATTGCTCACCAAACCCTAGTTGGACATCTCATACCTTGTCTTGACCCTAGTTGGAGCATGAAACTTGGTGACTCATGAAAGCCTAGTTGGTGTGTATGCAAGTATTGGTGATCATGTGTTTCTAGTTCCCTCTCCTAACTTGCATGATTGCTCACCAAACCCTAGTTCCATCTCATACCATGTCTTGACCCTAGTTGGAGCATGCAACTTGGTGACTCATGAAAGCCTAATTGGTGCATGCAAGTATTGGTGATCATGTGTTTCTAGTTCCCTCTGCTAACTTGCATGATTGCTCACCAAACCCTAGTTGGATATCTCATACCTTGTCTTGAACCTAGTTGGAGCAAGCAACTTGGTGACTCATGAAAGCCTAGTATTGGTGATCTCATGTGTTTCTAGTTCCATCTCATACCTTGTCTTGACCCTAATTGGTGCATGCAAATATGAAAGACTCTAGTTGGATTCCAGTTTGTACATGGCAATGTAATTAAATGTATATTAAACTAAAAACAACAAGAAATGTAAATTTCAACAACTCGAGAGCTTGTTATTTTCCGAACTATATTTGGTGGTGTCTAAAGACACCATTCTTGGCGCATCCAATGTGCCATAGATGGTGTTTGTATCCTAGGCACACGAAAGGATAGACATTAGTAATATCATAATAAAGAAAAGAGAACCCAATGAAAACATGCAAACATGGTTTATAGATAACTCACTCGAGGTTGTACGATCGTGTTTATAGTATCCAGTATCCTCTGAATAATATTATGTCTGTGAATGGTATCTGTTAATCACAGATTTATTACATTGGTAATACATTAAGGCTAAATAATGGAAATTGTGCTTCAGAATTCACTTTTAAAAAGGTTAAATAATGCACCTGACAATGCACTCATACAAGTAGGCCATCTAGATCATCTCTGGTGTCGATGGTGTCCATCAATATTTCGTGGTCTATATGAGGTAGCAAGTATAGTACATGTGACCTATTTTTGTGAGCAAGTGTACGGAGCTTGATGTTTATACCAACTACTAGGTTGGTGAAGTGGTATACAATAGCTCCTGGTCTATAATTCTGATATACATACCCACCCTTTCTTTTCCAATTGTGCTACAAGTGTCAAGTACTCCCCTTTTATAACCATCGATCCGGTTGGGAATTCAATATTTTCATCATCTGTAATAGATTCTAGAAGTGTTTGTTTCCCCTCTAAGCAACGTGCCAACCAATAGTCAGAACCCCATTCATTATTTTTTGGGGCAACCACTACATATATCTGACCTGTGAAATGAAATAGGTTGAGTTAACAATACATTTTTTAAATAAGGTTTTGCATTTCTAATTTCTAATTTCGAGTAAGCAATACATAAATGCATTTTCTTATTTAGGTACTACTCATGTACCTACTTGTATGAGATCTGATATGTGATCCTAGTCTGTAGAAATATGTGTCTGATCATCTTCCAAATGGTCTATTTCATTACCCCCGTTGAAATTGGTGCCAAGTGTCACTCGATCCCATGTATCAACAGTATCAGTATGCTCACAATCACCCCATTCACCGATGTTATAGGAAATGCAAAAGCAAGCCTTCAATATTGTCCAAATTTGTAGGGCAGAGTTGTCTGAGCTTCTAATTGAATGAAACTGTCGAGTTCCATGCACTATGTTCACCCGAGGTGTTTGTGATCGGTCCACATTTGCAACCTCCTAGAATATTCTTTGCACTAAGTGTTTCCTTGTTGCTTGTTCTCCCATGACAAATGCACACATTTGAACTATAGATGCAGCATCTCGAAGGCGAGCACCTGTAAACTTCATCTCTTCCCTTCGAAGGGCAGTTTTAATGCATGCACCAGCACCATCGTGCTCTCCTTTTCCATGACCAGTTTCAAAGTAGTTCCATACATGTGGCACCTTGTATTTTATGTGCAACAAACACAACCATTCAAATACACGTGCATTCTTGAACTGTCCAACACAACCATCTGACCAAATGAAATGATGATAAAATGCTATATCCATAGCTATCACGTGATCATAGAATAATATAAAGCAATGTTGAACATAATGGATGTCATGGGTCCGGTCGTCACTTATGTAGAAGTGACTTTCTTTCAGTATCACACGTTTCTCTTCATTTCTATCTTTCCATGTCGATACCTGATATGCACCATTATGCTCACTTGCTCTGAGTGATAGTATTGACTTTGAATTTCATTTTGTGGTTGTAGGGTTTAATTTTCCTCAAAGTCAACCACGGATAGTATTGTTCTGAGAGGGAAGGTGTCTTGACATATTCTGAATTGCTCATCTTGCCACCGTGCCATATCAACATGTTGAATGTACTGTTGGATCTTTCCACGAAATTCTGGAATAAAATCACATACTCGCACCTGGTACATGAATATTAATATGTCAATAAACCACATAAAAAAATGTGTACATGAATATTAATATGTCAATAAACCACATAAAAAAATGTGTACATGAATATTAATTTGTCAATATTCAAGAATTTACCTATGAAGTCACCAATTTAATATTCTTCCTTTCATTCCCATCATTTAGCTGATATGTCTCATACTGATAGTTCTACTTCTTTACAATTGCATTCCCGAATGCTTGATCTTCACTTTCATGGATGCAATCAGACCATAAGGATAGCCCACCACAATTGTTGCAAGAACCATCTACACATTGTTTTAAGTAATGTTTCTGCCCATCTTGCCTCGGACACATGATGCTATGGATGAAATCTTTTGGATGACATTGGCGGTATTGTACTTGAGCATTCCTACACATGGTTAGGATGCAAAAAAATACGTATATGTGCAAATGTATGGTAGTATAGGTCAAACTCTATGTGGTATCTACAACAACAAGTGTTCCGGATGGTATTGATTCTAACATACCAAGGCTTGCATTTTTCAAACGATATTTGCCCAAGCCTTAGCTCTACTTGGGAAACTTTAAACATCTCGAACAGTTGAGTTTGTGTCATGTCAAGATAATGCTTAACATGAGGTTCAGTGTGATGAGAACCCCTACAATGTTTTAACACATCCTTCGTGTTAGAAGAAGTCCTAGTGTTATCATGCCAAAACGTTTGCACTAGGCCCTTCACTGCTTCGACTAACTTCATGTCTTTGTGGGGCCACCTACCGCTAAATGCCCATAATGTTTCCATTTGTCCCTCTACATCAAGGTTGTCTCTTCTTATTGAATATTTTTTAAGTGTCTTTGGATGTAAAGGAACAATTTGTGATGTGCATTTAAGTAAATGACGTTGTCTTATGGATCTACATACAATTGATTCAGCCAATACACGACGAGCCACATTACAGTCTTTTGAACGAGTTTTTTTACCAATCAATGTGAATGAAACAGCAAGAGATTTAACAATGTGATTACTCAATTCCATATTCTTCATTGTTGTTATGCCTAAATTTCTTCTAACAGTTGCCATATTTCTAGATTTAAGCAAAGCTAAAAACAGTTGGCATTTACCGGCTTCGGATTTTCTATCAAAATATTGTTTCATTATTTGAGAAGAATGATGAAGGATAGTGCGTTTGGCCACCTTACCTTCCATGGAAGTCAATCCGCCCTCGTACACTTGTATTCGTTTAGGAGTTCTCTTTCATTTTGATGCAAAATTTCTTGTTGTTTGAAATGCTGGAGTGACGTTTACATCCACTACCGGCTCACAACTTTGATTAGGAGATTGAACCACTGAACATGGTTGTTGTTGAGTCACATTTACATCGGGAGTAACATAATTATTGAACTCTTCATAAGATTGTCCATCTACTAATGGATGAATAATATCAACTTCCATATAACCAGCTTCTTTTAATGTTGCATTATCTTCCTTAGCCTCTATGTCAGGTATTTGTTGAGGGGAAAAGGGAACTATTTGCTCATGTAATGAATGCCGATGATTTCTTGAATCTTCTGTTTTTTTTGTTTTTTATTTTCTGCTTCTTCTGATTTAAGCACCTTCCTTGCTGATTTTCATCCTCTATTACGTACATTCCCCATTGAAATTCCACCCAAACCTGTATAAAACTATGGAATTATGTAAGTAATGATAAAAAAATGCATGTCGAACAATTCTCTGTGCATGGGTTCAGAGGAATTATGTCTTTTGATACGTTAAAGGTGGCCAACACGATGCCACCCTACATTTTCTATAAAAGACATATCGCATATGCGATATAACGCACCTCTGATATATTGCATATGCGATATTGAATTCCATCTTTTTAATGAACGGGCAGGTTTTTACATGTTTTCAATAACGCATATGCGATTTAGTGCATATTGGATATATCACATATGCGATATAGTGCTCAATGAAAATGTGCAATTTACATTTATCTAGATATGATGAGGATGAGGGTGATAAACATTGAGGGTGTCCATGAGCATGATGATGATGAGTATGAGGGTGAGAGTGTCAACGAGGATGAGGGTGAGGGTGTCGATGATGATGACGATGAGGGTGTCAAAGAGGATGAGGGTGAGGGTGTCGATGAGGATGAGGATGAGGGTGTTGATGATGGTGAGGATGAGGATGAGGATTAGGGTGTTGATGATGGTGAGGATGATGCTAATGAACAATGATGATGAGGATGAGGATGATGATGATGATGACCATGATGATGATGACCATGATGATGATGATGAGGATGAGGGTGATGATGAGGATGAGGGATGAGGATGAGGGATGATGATGATGATGATGATGATGAGGATGGTGATGATGATCATGATGATGATGACGAGGATGGTGGTGATGATGAGGATGATGGTGATGATGAAGATGATGGTGAACAATGATGGTGATGATGAGGAGGATGATGACTATGATGATGATGATGAGGATGAGGCTGATGATGATGATGATGATGATGATGATGATGACCATGATGATGATGATGAGGATGAGGGTGATGACGATGATGAGGATGAGGATGAGGATTATGATGATGATGATGATGAGGATGAGGATGTTGATGATGTTGAGGATGAGGGTGTCGATAAAGACGATGAGGATGAGGATGATGATGATGGTGATGATGATGAGGATGAGGGTGATGATGATGATGAGGATGAGGATGAGGATGATGATGATGAGGAGGAGGAGGAGGAGGAGGAGGAGGATGGTGATGATGATGATGATGATGATGAGGATGGTGATGAGGATGAGGATTATGGTGACGATGAAGATGATGGTGGACAATGATGGTGATGATGAGGAGGAGGATGACTATGATGATAATGATGAGGATGAGGGTGATGATGATGATGATGATGATGATGATGACCATGATGATGAGGATGAGGATGAGGGTGATGATGATGAGGACGAGGAGGATGAGGATAATGATGATGATGAGGATGAGGATGAGGATGATGAGGATGTTGATGATGTTGAGGATGAGGGTGTCGATGAAGACGATGAGGATGAGGATGATGATGATGATGAGGATGAGGATGAGGGTGATGGTGATGATGATGATGATGATGATGATGATGACGAGGAGGATGGTGATGATGATGAGGAGGAGGAGGAGGATGGTTGTGATGATGAGGATGATGGTGACGATGAAGATGATGGTGAACAATGATGGTGATGATGAGGAGGATGATGACTATGATGATGATGAGGAGGATGAGGGTGATGATGATGATGATGACCATGATGATGATGATGACCATGATGATGATGATGAGGATGAGGGTGATGATGAGGATGAGGATGAGGATGAGGATTATGATGATGAGGAGGAGGAGGAGGAGGATGTTGATGATGTTAAGGATGAGGGCGTTGATGAAGATGATGATGATGATGATGATGATGAGGGTCATGATGAGGAGGATGATGACTATGATGATGATGATGAGGATGAGGGTGATGATGACAATGACCATGATGATGATGATGATGATGATGACCATGATGATGATGATGAGGATGAGGGTGATGAACGATGATGATGAGGATCGAGGTTCATGATGATGAGGATGAGGGTGATGATGAGGATGAGGATGAGGGTGACGATGAAGATGATGATGAGGATGATGGTGATGATGAAGATGATGATGAATATGAGGATGATGATGAGGATGAGGGTGTCGATGAAGATGATGATGATGAGGGTGAGGATGAGGGTGATGAACGATGCTAATGAGGGTGATGATGAGGATGAGGATGAGGGTGTCGATGAAGATGATGATGAGGATGATGGTGATGATGAGGAGGATGATGAATATGATGATGAGGATGAGGATGAGGGTGTCGATGAAGATGATGATGATGGTGAGGATGAGGGTGACCAACGATGATGATGATGATGATGATGATGAGGGTGATGATGATGATGATGATGATGAAGATGAGGGTGATGATGAGGAGGAGGATGACTATGAGGATGAGGATGAGGATGAGGGTGATGAGGAGGAGGAGGAGGATGGGATGATGACCATGATGATGATGATGACGACCATGAGGATGAGGGTGATGATGATGATGACCATGATGATGATGATGATGAGGATGAGGATGAGGATGAGGATGAGGATGAAGAGGAGGGTGATGATGATGATGATGATGAGGATGAGGATGATGACCATGATGAAGTTGATGCAAATGAGGGTGATGATGATGATGATGACGAGGATGATGATGAGGATGATGATGTTGGTGATGAGGATGAGGATGATGATGATGACGATGATGATGATGATGACCATGATGATGATGGTGAGGATGAGGGTGATGAGGAGGAGGAGGAGGTTGAGGGTGATGATGATGATGAGGTCGACGATGATGATGATGACCATGATGAAGCTGATGAGGATGAGGGTGATGATGATGAGGAGGAGGAGGAGGATGAGGATGAGGATGATGAGGAGGAAGATGAGGGTGATGATGATGATGATGATGATGACCATGATGATGATGATGAGGATGAGGGTGATGATGAGGAGGAGGATGAGGGTGATTATGATGATGAGGTTGACGATGATGAGGATGAGGATGAGGATGAGGATGAGGATGATGATGGTGATGATGCTGATGATGATGAGGATGACCATGATGAAGCTGATGAGGATGAGGGTGATGATGATGATGATGATGATGATGAAAATGAGGATGATGATGATGGTGATGAGGATGAGGGTGATGATGATGATGATGACCATGATGATGATGATTAGGATGAGGGTGATGATGATGATGATGAGGATGAGGGTGATGATGATGATGAGGTTGACGATGATGAGGATGAGGATGAGGATGGGGATGATGACGGTGATGATGATGATGATGACGATGATGACCATGATGAAGCTAATGAGGATGAGGGTGATGATGATGATCATGATGTTGACCATGATGATGATGATGAGGATGAGGGTGATGATGATGAGGATGAGGATGAGGATGATGAGGATGATGATGAGGATGAGGATGAGGGTGATGATGATGATGATGATGATGATGATGATGATGACCATGATGATGCTGATGAGGATGACGGTGATGATGATGATGATGATGAGGATGACGATGATGATGATGACCATGATGATGCTAATGAGGATAAGGGTGATGATGATGATGATGAGGATGATGAGGATGAGGGTGATGATGATGATGAGGATGACGATGACGATGAAGCTGATGAGGATGAGGGTGATGATGATGATGATGAAGCTGATGAGGGTGATGGTGATGACGATGATGATGAACAATGATGATGAGGAGGAGGAGGAGGAGGAGGATGACTATGATAATGATGATGAGGATGAGGATGAGGGTGATTATGATGATGATGAGGATGAGGGTGGTGATGATGATGAGGATGAGGGTGATGAACAATGATGCATTAGGACAAAAACAAATTAGTTAAAATTTACCTATAGCACCATTAGCATTTACCTGGTTCAATTATGCTAGCAACATTAGAGAACTTCCACGAAGTAAGCTACAATGGGAACCCACCACCCATACAACTTCCAAGTAGCTAGTGACATTGTGAATCTAGAAGCCATGCCGCATAAATTAGCTCTGAACATAATTCTATCAAGCACCTTAGTTGAGGGTGATTTTAATTTTAGTTGAGTTTTGAGCACAATAAACCTTTTCAAGAAATTGAGAATATCAAAATATGTTTTTGATCTAATTGATGTTACACATGATAAATAATACATAAAATTGTTATTCAACTAGGAACCTAAAGGGACACAAAAGTAGGAAGGAAAATCAATTTATAAAAGTTGAACAGGCATTTAAATTAATTGCATTGTGAAGAATATCCAAAATGATTTTACATAGTTACCATATGACCTTAAATTGATTATATAGAATTGCTAATATTTAACATGAGACATACAAGAGTTAGTTTTGGTTAGAACCTAACAATAGTATTAACATACCCTAATGGTAAATCCTTCCTTGGAGGATCAAAGTAGTGAAATTGTAAGGCTTAGATGTGGAGTACATACATCTTTAGTTCCCTCAGTGAATTACACATACCAATATCTTTCTAACAATGGTTTTTTTTTATCAAACATGGTCTGTAGGTGAAAGTTATGACTCCAAAAAAGGAACAGTCTAATTATTCCCTACAAGTTCAAGTGGTACTCATGTCATCACAACATAATTTACACATATGCGTTATAGCTTTATCATATCGCATATGCGATATGAATAATCTATATTTCATATGCGTTACATCGCATATGCGTTATAGCTTATTCTTTAAAGCATGTATAACAACAGCTAATTCCAAATCATAAGTTGCATAATTATTTTCATGAATTTTTAATTTCCTAGACTCATAAGCAATAACATGCCCTTCTTGAGTCAATAATCTGCCTAAACCATCATTGCAGGTATCAATACATACTACAAAATCTTTATTTAGATCAGCTATTCTTAAAATAGGTGCGCTGGTTAATAAATTTTTTAACTTTTTAAAACTATCCTCACATTTCTGGTTCCAATCAAATTTCTTTCCCTTCTTTTGCAAAGAAGTAATCGGATTTGTGATTTTCTAAAAACCTTCAATGAACCTCCAGTAATAACTGGTAATTCCCATGAAGGATCGAACATCAGTTACATCTTTAGGATCTGGCCACTCTTCACTCGCCTTTATCTTTTCAGGATCTACCGAAATTCCTTCCTTAGTCACCACATGACCTAAGTACTGTATTTCATCCTTAAAGAAATCGCATTTACTAAACTTTGCAAAGATTTGATGATCTCGTAACTCTTGTAAAACCATTTTTAAATGTTCCTTATGTTCTTCTTCATATTTCAAATAGATTAATATGTCATCGATAAACATGACCACAAACTTATCTAGATACTTATGCATAACGTTGTTCATTAAACACATAAAAATAGCTACGGCGTTAGTAAGCCCGAATGGCATGACGACAAACTCTTAATGGCCATATCGAGTCCTAAAAGTTGTTTAAAGATGTCTTCATCTTTAATCCTGACTTGGTGATATCCAGACCTTAAATCAATTTTTGAAAACACCGTAGCTCCTCGTAGTTGATCAAACATATCATCTATCCGAGGCAACGAGTATCTATTTTTAATAGTCATCTTATTCAACTGTCGGTAATCTATGCAAAGTCGCATAGTTCCATCCTTTTTCTTAACGAAGATGGTAGGTGCCCCCCAGGGAGACACACTGGGTTGTATATACTTTTGTTAATAAGTTCTTTTAATTGTGATTTAATTTCATTAAGTTTAAGTATGTTCATTCGATAAGGGGCCTTTGAGCTAGGTACTGCACCAGGTACCAGCTCAATTGTCAAATCTAGTTCCCTTTTTGGAGGTAGCCCCAGAATTTATTCTGGAAATACACCTGCATACTCTTTTAAAACTGGTATATCCTCCAATTTTAATTTATCTGTATTATTTAAATTTTCCTCATTAGTTACTGTTACTACATAATCCTTACAGCCTTTCCTAACAACTCTCTTAAGCTGCAGAGCAGAAATATATCTTATGGTTGTTTTTCTAGGGATTCCCTTTACACTTATTGTTTTCCCATCATTATTTATACATGTAAAGGTTTTATCATAACAATTTAAGATCACCCTATGTTGTTCTAATCAATCCATACCAATTAGTATATCGTAAGAACTAAGGGGTAGTACATTAAGCTTTACGATAGTTTCAAATTGATCCATAACTACTGCACATTTCTTTACAAAACAAGTTACCTTCCTTTTTGCACCAGTGGCTAACTGAACCAACCAAGAATTTTCAAATTTTTCAATAGGCAGCTTACATTTTTCTACCAATTTAGGTGAAATATAACTTAGACTAGCTCCTGGACCAATTAAAATAGCTATAGGCCTTTGGTTTATCATAACTTCTACTTCCACCATGGAAGTTTGATAGTCTGCTTGTCGATTCTCCAAGGCTGCATTGATTCTGGGCATAGTCCTCACTAAATTTGCAACAGTCATTTCCTCGTGTATGGTATGGATATTACTGACAGTCTTTTTTCGATTAGGACAGACTGAAGCATAATGTGGACCATTACACTCCTAGAACTTTATGGGTTCTTTGCATTCAAAGTTCTTTTTGTAATTACCATGATTATTAGCAGAATCTTTACCCTTTAGATTGTTCTTATTGCTTGGTGAATTATTCTTATTCCCTTGGAAATTCTTGTTAGGGAAATTTCTGGCCTTATTATTTTTAGAATTTTGGTTGGGCACAAGCTCTTTCTTCTTTTGATCATAATGATTATTAATCTTTTTGGCCTTCCATTTGGCCATGCTCTCCTTCTTCCAATTCTGTTCATAACAGAAATTGGCTTTCCTCCAGGGATGATTTTAAGAACCCCCCCTAGATTTATATGTATAAAAAATGGGCAAATATCTCCAATTTATAGGAAAATTTGAAGGCGATTTTATCAATAATATAATATTTATATATAAAAAATTTAGTGAATCTTTCATTTTATTATATAATGTTGTAAAATCTTGGTGAATCTTTCACTAAGTTATAATATATTGTAAAATCTTGGCGAATATTTAACTTCATTATAAAAAATTGTAAAAAATGGTGAATATTTCACTGATTTATAGAATAATGTCAAAATAGAGGAACAACAACATTAGCCAAATAACATGAATCACATCATCAACAACAGAACATGTACTGCACTGACTAGATTCAGGGCAAGTGGAGACTCCACTTGTTATCTCATCCCTTAATGGTCCAGTGGACATGTGGGGACCTGAATCTTGACAAACTAATAAACTGATAGAATCATACATTGCTCTCAATCTTGGCCTCCACTAGCCAATTATGGTCATGGAGGCTAATACAATTACACATTATAATTATGCCAATTGATTATTGCATTAGATGAATGTTGGTCTTGTTCCAATATGTATCCTACGATCAATACATAGGAACCTAGTGCATAGTCCATTTTTCTCTTCGCTTAGCTATGTAGAGATTGTTTATTTTGTTGAATAACGATAAGTATTTACAAAGAAAATATACAATCAGCGTAAAATAATAAAAAAACTAAAGACAATTAATTCATGTAACTAAAAGTTAATAAATAAATCTTTTCTCAAACCCTAAAACCAACCTTGATTCAAGTTACAACAAAGGGTTAAATCAAGCTTTGAATGAGAACTAGAAGCATTCAAAGGACTTAACATAATATTTAAGCAAAATACACACAAAATTCAAAAATCGACAAAATGCTTCAAACAAAAGCAATAAACAAACCATAAAAAAATTTCAAGATATTCATGCTAAACCCAACATGGTTTCATGTACTTGAATGAGCCCATTCTTACTTAGCGATAGTGTTTTCAAATTAGTTATCTATCATTTAATGTTAGGAAACTATCTATGTGAAGAGATAGCTCCTAGGCCCAACTTTCTCAAATTCCAACGTCATTTTTTGTCACATACAAGAAAGATACAATGTAAGAGATAAATATCAAACCATCAATCTTAAAATAAGCTGCATGAAGGTAATGTAGCTCAAATCATCAATGTTACAACAAAAAAGTACAATGTAGAATCTATTTGTACCTAAAACACGAACTCAAATTCATATGCATTGATCACCACTGACCAGCAAGGGTACATGGAACACCTAGACCAAAATAAGACTCAAGAAGTTTAATAGTATTAGGCTTCAAAACATGGTTCTCTTGCAAGTAATATTTAGCCATTCAAGTCTATCCTTGAGTAGTATTTTAGTAATACTCAAGCCTGCCATTGACCTTCTTCTTTTCAAATTTAAATTCATTTATTTTTTGTAGATCCCATTATAAATGACTCTCCACATGAGGATCACCTCATCATCTTTCTCATGTAAATCCAAAGTCGAAAACAAATAGCTTCAATTTTGTCTCCAGTCTTCCCAAAATAGTATCTTCACTGCAATTAATGCATCAACTCTTCCATCTACTGTTGTATTGTTGTTCAATAAACTAAGGCATGCCACGATACTATGGTTTATTCACATTACCAAGTTTCTGACTGGTTTGACTTTAAAAGGTGCACCAAACAAAATCCTTCAACTCTACCTGCTTTTGAGAAGAACTAACAACTACCCTTAATTAGCACATAGGTTATCCTCAAGAATGTTGTTTCACTAATCAAGGAAGTCTTCAAAGAATCCTTCAATATGATAACAACAATCAAAATAGTTCCAAATCGTGTTAGGAAACTTAGCGAATAAGTTCATAATTTCTGCTTAATTTTTAAAGTGATTACTTTAATCTCAAAGAATATAATTAGTATTACAAATGACCTCTTCACAGAACTCAATGGGTGAACCATCAAAATATTCTAGAATGAGCACCTAGCCCCGATCACTTATTCATAAGCTTTCGAGGAATTTTACCTCAGTGGGTGTCCTTGCAAGTTGTCACCTCCACTGTTGAACCACAACTCCATTAGAGAGTCTTATTCTAGTATGAATATTAACTAGTCTGAATATTAACAAAAAAATGGACAAGAATGGTCATATTATTCCCTAAAATTCCTAATTAAGTTCTTTGGTTTTCCAAATTCTTTTTTTGATGTGTTAAACCATTCATTTTTAAGAAAACTAACCCTACAACAACATCACAAATCCCAAATTACCCTTAAATCCATAATCATGTGAGGGTGATAACAATCCACTTCACAGCCAATGCAATCCTTTCTGCATGAATACTAGTTAGCCCAAGACCTTTCTTTTCTCCACCAATGTTGCAAATGTCCAATATTAGACATGATGCACACATAATGTCTCTCATTTTGAAGCATTCAAAATCCAAGGTGGTGTTTGTGGATTACCAATTCTTGGAAGTTACAAGGGCAGCAGTCAGGAACCTTTCTCAGGTGACATAGGAATTACCATTAATTATTGTGATCCATGAATTGGACAAATCTAGAGAATATTCTTTGAATGAAGATCATAAAGATCTTCTTGATTATGAAAATCTTTGATAAGTGGAGATCCAAATTTTGAGACTCATTAGCCTGAAGATGAATGGGAATTTATCTCATTAAACTACACATCAGGAACCATGTCCAGTCCTAAAGGTGTTGTGTACAGTCATAGAGGTGCCTATCTCAATACTATTGGTATTATTTCAGCATGGGAAATGAAGTCTAAGCATGTTTACTTGTGGACAACATCCATGTTTCATTGTAACAATTGGGGATTTCCATGGGGCATAACTGCACAAGCACTAGTATTTGCTACAGAATTGTAAATGAAAAAGACATATATGATGCCCTTGCTAAGCACAAATTCACCCAATTATGTGCAGTGCCAACAGTTTTAAGTATCATTGCAAATGCACTACCTCATGAAACAAGACCACTTCCTCACACCGTAGATGCTAAACACACTTGCTACTTTTTCACCCTCAAATATGAGTTATGTGCTCAAGTAAATAAAGAACCCCATGGTTGAAAATATATGTGTAGAAGAGAAGCATGGCACATCAACTGATGGATTCATTCTAAGGAGAGCCTAGGTTTTCAAGATCTCCACTACTTGTGAACTATAAGCCATCAGTTTTATGAAGGGATTAAGATCTTTCTATGGGGTGTATTGCATTGAAATCCACACACATCATTGCATAAGTGATTATGCCTAAGCAATCACTAACACAATGGTCATGAACATATATACTTAAAATACTAGACATAGCTGCTACCTTTTCATTCTCAAATATGCAATATACACTCATGTAAAGCAATATAGTAAGGAAAAGAAACACAACACATTGGCTAACAGCTCGAGTCTAAGGAGACTCCACCATTATTGGTTTTCAAGATATTCACTCCTTATCAAATATAAGATATTTGTTTTTGAATGGGATTCCATAGACATTAATTCATAAGTAAGCATGCCTAAGCAGTCAATGAAGTTAACATCCAATATTTTACCCATCATAATTTGCACATTCCAGTCATATACTACTGATGTCATCAATATGTACTTCATTGCATCATCATAATCAAAACCCTCATGGAATCCCCACAGCATCTATGAAAGACAAGATTTTTCAATGAGCACAATGCTTATAACATGCTTAGCTCATAATAAGTATCGCATTATGATTATTCCAACAAAGCTAGAATGGAAAATAGGTTTATATATTGGACACTAAACTTATAGTATTATACATCATGCCATTATATATCTAAGGTCTCAGTTGGTCAGGTTTTTAGCCTCATGTTTTCCCATTAGGGTTTCATGTTTCCAATCCTTGTATATGCAATAAAACCATTGTTAGAATAATCAACCCATAGTATTTACCCACTTAGACATTAATTCATTTATTTTGTCCTATTTGCCTAGTCCATGAGTCCCACCATGTGCAAGTTGCTAATTGCCTATCCATAGAGGTCAAACTTGCCATTATTGACTCATGGAACACTTGGGAAAGCCTTAGGAATCAAATCTGCTTTATTTGTAGCTAGGGTTTTCACCCTAGCTTGTGCTAATGAGCACCTACTAAGGAATCTGGATTCCTTAGTAGCAGTTCAAGTAATGTAAACGAAAATAAATTA
>LPNX010587565.1:0-12581 GCA_001517045.1 Pseudotsuga menziesii
CTGTAGCATCACTCTTCCTCTAATGAGACTTGTCTTCTTCAACGTCTTGCTCTGGAACCTTCTCATTGACAAGCTTTAAGAGATCATTTTCTCCCAAGATGAGAATGCTAGACTTCCAAGAGATAAAGTTTGTGGCTCCATCAAGATGATCTTCAACCTTCATTCCAATCATCTTGCCTACAGATTTGAACTAGAAACCCTAGTAGGAGCTAGGTCAAAAAATGAAATTTTGAATCTTGTGAAACTGAACCCAAAGGTTAATGTGCCTTATCAAGGCGAGTTGAGAGAAGATAAGATCGAGCCAAAACTTTGGACTGAAATTGGTTCAAAAATGAAACTTCTCCGAACTGGATTTTTCCTTCATCAATAGATGTGCCTTCCCTTGGGAAAAATTTCCATGTCACTTTTTCTCCTAGATTGGTGAGGGGAGGCCTCAGAATTTCAAGCCCTAGCTTTCGACAATGTCGTCTATAACTACTTTGATACCATGTTAGAAATTGGCAGTTCTAAAACCATGATACCTAGAAGAATGACGGAGCACATAAACCAATTGGGTGTGGAGCTCGTTTAACCACGATCATGATCTATCACTTCCCAACCATAGACAATACAACACTATTGTCTCCCATAGCTCAGGCCTTTCGATAGAGAATAATGTACATCAAAATGGAATCTAAAGGTTAATGTGCCTAATCAAGACGAGTTGAGAGGAGATAAGATCGAGCCAAAACTATGGACTGAAATTGGGTCAAAAATGAAACATCTCAGAACTCGATTTTTCCTTCATCAACAGATGTGCCTTCCCTTGGGTCAAAGTTTCCAACTCACTTTTTCTCCTATATTGGTGAGGGAAGGCCTTAGAATGTGAAGCCCTAGCTTTCGACAATGGCTTCTAGAACTGCTTTGGTACGATGTTAAAAATTGGCAGTTGTAAAACCAAGACCACTAGAAGAAAGACAGAGCACATAAACAAACTAGGTGTGGAGCTCGTTTAACCATGATGATGATCTATCACCTCCCAACCATAGACAACACAACACTATTGTCTCCCCCGAGCTCACACCTTTCAATAGAGAACGATGTACATCCAAACGGATCTTGACCGAGCCTATATTCTACTCCCAGTGGCCTTTAAATGCCATTCGTCAGACACCCTTGTAAGTCGATTGTGGGAAAAAATAGTGTCAGTGGCCAAGCTTGACTTCTATCCCCGACAGCCTTAAAATGCCTTCCATTATACACCCTCAGTGGTCATTGGTGGACCACCAAGGTGTTAGTGGGTGTCCACTAAGGGTGTATAATGAACGGCATTTGAACGTCATCGATTATACAAGTCAGCTTTGGCCATTAACAATCACCATTCCTTTACGGTTTTGAACATCTTCCTTGTCGTCTTCTTTTGTGAGATTTGAGGAACCAAAAGATCCCTGACTTAGTCTACCAAGATTCTTCTTGCTCTTGCATCACTCTTCCTCCAATGACACGTCTTCTTCAGCGTCTAGTTCTGGAACCTTCTCATTGACAAGCTTTAAGATGATCATTTTCTACTCTCGCTGGCCTTTAAATGCCATTCGTCATACACCCTTGTAGGTCGATTATGCTCTACAACATGAGTGTCAGTGGCCAAGCCTGACTTCTATCCCAAACCGCCTTAAAATGCATTTCGTCATACAACCTCAGTGGTCGGTGGTTGACCACCAAGGTGTTACTGGACGCCCACTAACAATGTGGCGGTCCGCCACCGACCACTAATGGTGTATAATGAATGGCATTTGAACGTCGTCGCCCATACAAGTTAGGCTTGACCATTAACAACCACAATTAATTTAGGGTTTTAAAATCTTTCTAGTCGTCTTCTTTTGCGAGATTTGAGCAACCAAATGATCGCTGACCGAGTCAACCAATATTCTTCTTGCTCTGCAATCACTCTTCCTCCAATGAGACTTGTCTTCTTCAGCATCTGGTTCTGGAACCTTCTCATTGACAAGCTTTAAGAGATCATTTTCTTCCATGATCAGAACTCTAGACTTACAAGAGATGAAGTTTGTGGCTCCATCAAGATGATATTCAACCTCCATTCCAATCATTTTGCGTGCATATTTGAACTAGAAACCCTACTAGGAGCTAAATCAAAAATGAATTTTAAAATTTTGTGAAATTGAATCCAAAGGTTAACGTGTCTTATCAAGGCAAGTTGAGAGGAGATAAGATCGAGCCAAAACTATAAACTGAAATTGGGCCAAAAATGAAATTTCTCAGAACTGGATTTCTCCTTCAATAATAGATGTGCCTTCTCTTTGGCGAAGTTTCCAGGTCACTTTTTCTCCTGGATCGGTGAAGGGAGACCTCAAAATGTCAAGCCCTAGCTTTCAACAATGGAATTTAGAACAGCTTTCATACCATGTTAGAAATTGGCAGTTGTAAAACCAAGATCACTAGAAGAAAGAAAAAGCACATAAACAAACTCGGTGTGGAGCTCGTTTAACCACGGTGATGACCTCCCAACCATAGAATATACAACACTATTGTCTCCCTCGAGCTCAGACCTTTCAATAGAGGACAATATATATCCAAATGGATTTTTACTGAACCTAAATTCTACTCCCACTAACCTTTAAATGCCATTCATCATACACCCTTGTAGGTCGATTGTGGACCATAATAGTGTCAGTGGCCAAGCCTGACTTCTATTCAAGACGGCCTTCAAATGCATTACGTCATACACCCTCAGTGGTCGGTGGCGGACCACCAAGGTGTTAGTGGGTGCCCACTAACACTGTGGTTTTCCACCACCGACCACTAGGGGTGTATAATGAACTGCAATTGAACGTCGTCGCCCACTAAGATTCTTCTTGCTCTAGCATCACTCTTCCTCCAATGAGACTTGTTTTCTTCAACGTCTTGCTCTGGAAATTTTTCATTGACAAGCTTTAAGAGATCATTTTCTCCCAAGATGAGAACTCTAGACTTCCAAGAGATAAAGTTTGTGGCTCCATCAAGATAATCTTCAACCTTCATTTCAATCATCTTGCCTCCAGATTTGAACTACAAACCCTAGTAGGAGCTAGGTCAAAAATGAAATTTGGAATCTTGTTAAACTGAATCCAAAGTTTAATGTGCCTGATCAAGGCGAGTTAAGAGGAAATAAGATCGAGCCAAAACTTTGGACAAAAATTGGGTCAAAAATGAAACTTCTCCGAACTAGATTTTTCCTTCATCAATAGATGTGCCTTCCCTTGGGCAAAATTTGCATGTCACTTTTTCTCCTGCATTGGTGAGGGGAGGCCTCAGAATTTCAAGCCCTAGCTTTCTACAATGTCGTCTATAACTACTTTGATACCATGTTAGAAATTGACAGTTCTAAAACTATGATACCTAGAAGAATGACGGAGCACATAAACAAATTGGGTGTGGAACTCGTTTAACCACGATGATGATCTATCACCTCCCAACCATAGACAATACAACACTATTGTCTCCCATAGCTCAGGCCTTTCGATAGAGAATGATGTAAATCAAAATGGAATCTAAAGGTTAATGTTCCCTATCAAGGCGAGTTGAGAGGAGATAAGATCAAGCCAAAACTATGGACCGAAATTGGGTCAAAAATGAAACTTCTCAGAACTCGATTTTTCCTTCATCAATAGATGCGCCTTCCCTTTGGCGAAGTTTCCAACTCACTTTTTCTCCTATATTGGTACGGGGAGGCCTTAGAATGTGAAGCCCTAGCTTTCGACAATGGCTTCTAGAACTGCTTTGGTACGATGTTAAAAATTGGCAGTTGTAAAACCAAGACCACTAGAAGAAAGACAGAGCACATAAAAAAACTGGGTGTGGAGCTCGTTTAACCACGATAATGATCTATCACCTCCCAACCATAGACAATACAGCACTATTGTCTCCCCCGAGCTCACACCTTTCAATAGAGGACGATGTACATTCAAATGGATATTAACCGAGCCTAAATTCTACTGGCAGTTGTAAAACCAAGATCACTAGAAGAAATAAAAAGCACATAAACAAACTCGATGTGGAGCTCGTTTAACCACGGTGATGATCTATCACCTCCCAACCTTACACAATACAACACTATTGTCTCCCCCGAGCTCAGATCTTTCAATAGAGAACGATGTACATCCAAATGGATTTTTACAGAGCCAAAATAATACCCCCACTGGAGCTCGTTGAACCACGGTGATGATCTATCACCTCCCAACTATAGACAATACAACACTATTGTCTCCCCCAAGCTCAGACCTTTCAATATAGAACGATGTATATCCAAATGGATTTTTACTGAACCTAAATTCTACTCCCACTGGCCTTTAAATGCCATTCATCATACACCCTTGTAGGTCGATTGTGGGCCATAATAGTGTCAATGGAAGCCTGACTTCTATCCCAGGCGGCCTTCAAATGCATTCCGTCATACACCCTCAGTGGGCGCCCACTAACACTGTGGTTTTCCACCACCGACCACTAAGGGTGTATAATAAACGGCATTTGAACGTCGTCGCCCATACAAGTCAGGCTTGACCATTAAAATCCATCATTTTTTTAGGGTTTTAAACATCTTCCTAGTCGTCTTCTTTTGCGAGATTTGAGGAACCAAATGATCCCTAACTGAGTCTACCAAGATTCTTCTTGCTGTGGCATCACTCTTCCTCCAATGAAACTTGTCTTCTTCAACGTTCGGTTCTGGAACCTTCTCATTGACAAGCTTTATGAGATCATTTTCTTCCAAGATGAGAACTATAGACTTCCAAAAGATGAAGTTTGTGGCTCCATCAAGATTATCTTCAACCTTCATTCCAATCATCTTTCCTGCAAAATTGAACTAGTAACCCTAGTAGGAGCTAGGTCAAAAATGAAGTTTGGAATCTTGTTAAACTGAATCCAAAGGTTAATATGCCTTATCAAGGCGACTTGAGAGGAGATAAGGTTGAGCCAAAACTATGGACCAAAATTGGGTCAAAAATGAAACTTCTCAGAACTAGATTTTTCCTTCATCATTAGATGCGCCTTCCCTTGGTCGAAATTTCCAAGTCACTTTCTCTCCTGGATTAATGAGCGGTGGCCAAAGTTTCCAAGTCTGTTTTTCTCCCGGATTGGTGAGAAGAGGCCTCAAAATTTCAAGCCCTAGCTTTCGACAATGGCTTCTACAACTTCTTTGATACCATCTTATAAATTGGCAGTTGTAAAACTAGGACCACTAGAAGAAAGGCAGAGTACATAAACAAACTGGGCGTGGAGCTCGTTTAACCACGGTGATTATCTATCACCTCCCAACCATGGACAATACAACACTATTATATCCCCCGACCTCAAACCTATGAATAAAGAACGATATACATCCAAATGGATGTCGACTGAGCCTAAATTCTACTCCCAATGGCCTTTAGATGCCATTCTCCATACACCCTTGGAGGTCTATTGTGGCCCACAATAGTGTCAGTGGCCAAGCTTGACTCCTATCTTCGACGGGCTTAAAATGCCTTCAATTATACACCCTCAGTGTTCGGTGGTGGACCACCAAGGTGTTGGTGGACGCCCACCAACACTGTGGTGGTCCACCACCGACTACTAAGGGTGTATAATTAACGTCATTTGAACATCTTCGCCCATACAAGTCAGGCTTGGTCATTAATAATCATCATTCCTTTAAAGTTTTGAACATCTTCATAGTCGTCTTCATTTGCAAGATTTGAGGAACCAAATGATCCCTAACTGAGTTTACCAAGATTCTTGTTGCTCTAGCATCACTCTTCCTCACATGAGACTTGTCTTCTTCAACGTCTTGCTCTGGAACCTTCTAATTGACAAGCTTTAAGAGATCATTTTCTCCCAAGATGATAATTCTAGACTTCCAAGAGATAAAGTTTGTGGCTCCATCAAGATGATCTTCAACCTTCATTGCAATCATCTTGACTCCAGATTTGAACTAGAAACCCTAGTAGGAGCTAGGTCAAAAATGAAATTTGGAATCTTGTGAAACTGAATCCAAAGGTTAATGTGTCTCATCAAGGCGAGTTAAAAGGAGATAAGATCGAGCCAAAACTTTGGACATAAATTGGGTCAAAAATGAAACTTCTCAGAACTGGATTGTTCCCTCATCAATAGATGTGCCTTCCCTTGGGCAAAATTTCCATGTCACTTTTTCTCCTGAATTAATGAGGGGCGGCCTCAGAATTTCAAGCCCTAGCTTTCGACAATGTCGTCTATAACTACTTTGATACCATGTTAGAAATTGGAAATTCTAAAACCATGATACCTAGAAGAATGACGGAGCACATAAACAAATTTTGTGTGGAGCTCGTTTAACCACGATGATGATACATCACCTCTCAACCATAGACAATACAACACTATTGTCTCCTATAGCTCAGGCCTTTCGATAGAGAATGATGTACATCAAAATGGAATCTAAAAGTTAATGTGCCTTATCAAGGTGAGTTGAGAGGAGATAAGATCGAGCCAAAACTATGGACCGAAATTGGGTCAAAAATGAAACTTATCAGAACTCGATTTTTCCTTCATCAATATATGCGCCTTCCCTTGGGCGAAGTTTCCAACTCACTTTTTCTCCTATATTGGTGAGGGGGGGCCTTAGAATGTGAAGCCCTAGCTTTCCACAATGACTTCTAGAACTGCTTTGATACGATGTTAAAAATTGGCAGTTGTAAAACCAAGACCACTAGAAGAAAGACAGAGCACATAAACAAACTGGGTGTGGAGCTCGTTTAACCACGATGATGATCTATCACCTCCCAACCATAGACAATACAACACTATTGTCTCCCCCGAGCTCACACCTTTCAATAGAGAACGATGTACATCCAAATGGATATTGACCGAGCCTAAATTCTACTCCCAGTGGCCTTTAAATGCCATTCGTCAGACACCCTTGTATGTCGATTGTGGCCAACAATACTGTCAGTGGCCAAGCTTGACTTCTATCCCCGACAGCCTTAAAATGCCTTCCATTATACACCCTCAGTGGTCGGTGGTGGACCACCAAGGTGTTAGTGGGGTGGACCACCAAGGTGTTAGTGGGCGCCCACTAACACTGTGGTGGTCCACCACCGACCACTAAGGTTGTATAATGAACGGCATTTGAACGTCGTCGCCCATACAAGTCAGGCTTGACCATTAACAATAATCATTCCTTTATGGTTTTGAACATCTTCCTAGTAGTCTTCTTTTGCGACATTTGAGGAACCAAATGATCCTTAACTGAGTCTACCAAGATTCTTCTTGCTCTGGCATCACTCTTCCTCCAATGAGACTTGTCTTCTTCAACGTTCGGTTCTGGAACCTTCTCATTGACAAGCTTTATGAGATCATTTTCTTCCAAGATGAGAACTATAGACTTCCAAAATATGAAGTTTGTGGCTCCATCAAGATTATCTTCAACCTTCATTCCAATCATCTTGCCTGCAAAATTGAACTAGTAACCCTAGTAGGAGCTAGGTCAAAAATGAAGTTTGGAATCTTGTTAAATTGAATCCAAAGGTGAATATGCCTTATCAAGGCGACTTGAGAGGAGATAAGGTTGAGCCAACACTATGGACCAAAATTGGGTGAAAAATGAAACTTCTCAGAACTGGATTTTTCCTTCATCAATAGATGCGCCTTCCCTTGGGCGAAATTTCCAAGTCACTTTTTCTCCTGGATTAATGAGCGGTGGCCAAAGTTTCTAAGCCTGTTTTTCTCCGGGATTGGTGAGGAGAGGCTTCAAAATGTCAAGCCCTAGCTTTCGACAATGGCTTCTAGAACTGCTTTGATACCATGTTAGAAATTGGCAGTTGTAACACTAGGACCACTAGAAGAAAGGCAGAGTACATAAACAAACTGGGCGTGGAGCTCGTTTAACCACGGTGATTATCTACCACCTCCCAACCATAGACAATACAACACTATTATCTCCCCCGACCTCAAACCTATCAATAGAGAACGATATACATCCAAATGGATGTCGACTGAGCCTAAATTCTACTCCCAATGGCCCTTAGATGCCATTCTCCATACACCCTTCTAGGTCTATTGTGGGCCACAATAGTGTCAGTGGCCAAGCCTGACTCTTATCTCCGACGGGCTTAAAATGCCTTCAATTATACACCCTCAGTGTTCGGTGGTGTACCACCAAGGTGTTGGTGGGCGCCCACCAACACCTTGGTGGTCCACCACCGAACACTGAGGGTGTATAATTGAAAGCATTTTAAGCCCGTCGGAGATAAGAGTCATGCTTGGCCACTGACGACGGCATTTGAACGTCATCGCCCATACAAGTCAGGCTTGGTCATTAACAATCATCATTCCTTTAGAGTTTTGAACATCTTCATAGTCGTCTTCGTTTGCAAGATTTGACGAACCAAATGATCCCTAACTGAGTTTACCAAGATTCTTCTTGCTCTAGCATCACTCTTCCTCCAATGAGACTTGTCTTCTTCAACGTCTTGCTCTCGAACCTTCTCATTGACAAACTTTAAGAGATCATTTTCTTACAAGATGAGAACTCTATACTTCCAAGAGATAAAATTTGTGGCTCCATCAAGATTATCTTCAATCGTCATGCAGATTTCACTTAGAAACCTAGAAGAAGCTAGGTCAAAATTTAAGTTTGGAATCTTGTGAAACTGAATCCAAAGGTTAATGTGCCTTATCAAAGCGAGTTAAGAGGAGATAACATGAAGCCAAAACTATTGACCGAAATTGGGTAAAAAATGAAGCTTCTGAAAACTGGATTTTTCCTTCATTAATAGATGCGCCTTTCCTTGGCCGAAGTTTTCAAGTCACTTTTTCTCCTGAATCGATGAGGGGATGCCTCAGAATGTCAAGCCAAAGCTTTGGACAATGGCTTCTAGAACTGCTTTGATACCATGTTAGAAATTGGTAGCTGTAAAACCAAGATCACTAGAAGAAAGGCAGAGCACATAAACATACAGGGTGTGGAGCTCGTTTAACCACGGTGATGTTCTATCACCTCCCAACCATAGACAATACAACACTATTGTCTTCTCCGAGCTCAAACCTTTCAATAGAGAACGATGTACATCCAAATGGATGTTGACCGAGCCTAAATTCTACTTTCGCTGACCTTTAAATGCCGTTCGTCATACACCCTTGTAGGTCGATTGTGCGCCACAACATGAGTGTCAGTGGCCAAGCCTGACTTCTATCCCAAATGGCCTTAAAATGCATTCCGTCATACAACCTCAGTGGTCGATCGTTGACCACCAAGGTGTTACTGGACGCCCACTAACACTGTGTTGGTCCGCCACCGACCACTAATTGTGTATAATAAACGACATTTGAACGTCGTCTCCCATACAAGTCAGGCTTGACCAATAACAACCACCATTTCTTTAGGGTTTTAAAATATTTCTAGTCGTCTTCTTTTACGAGATTTGAGGAACCAACTGATCGCTGACAGAGTCAACCAAGATTCTTCTTGCTCTGCAATCACTCTTCCTCCAATGAGTCTTGTCTTCTTCAACGTTTGGTTCTTGAACCTTCTCATTGACAAGCTTTAAGAGATCATTTTCTTCCAAGATGAGAACTCTAGACTTCCAAGAGATGAAGTTTGTGGCTCCATCAAGATGATCTTCAACCTTCATTCCAATCATCTTGCGTGCATATTTGAACTAGAAACCCTAGTAGCAGTAGATCAAAAATGAATTTTGAAATCTTGTGAAATTGAATCCAAAGGTTAACGTGTCTTATCAAGGCAAGTTGAGAGGAAATAAGATCGAGCCAAAACTATAAACCGAAATTGGGCCAAAAATGAAATTTCTTAGAACTGGATTTCTCCTTCAATAATAGATGTGCCTTCCCTTGGGCGAAGTTTCCAGGTCACTTTTTTCCTGGATCGGTGAAGGGAGACCTCAAAATGTCAAGCCCTAGCTTTCAACAATGGCATTTAGAACAGCTTTGATACCATGTTAGAAATTGGCAATTGTAAAACCAAGATCACTAGAAGAAAGAAAAAGCACATAAACAAACTCTGTGTCGAGCTCGTTTAACCACGGTGATGATCTCTCACCTCCCAACCATAGACAATACAACACTATTGTCTCCCCCGAGCTCAGACCTTTCAATAGAGAACGATGTAGATCCAAAAGCATTTTTACTGAGCCAAAATAATACTCCCACTGGAGCTCGTTTAACCACGGTGATGATCCATCACCTCCCAACACCATTGTCTCCCCCGAGCTCAGACCTTTCAATAGAGAACGATGTATATCCAAATAGATTTTTACTGAACCTAAATTCTACTCCCACTGGCCTTTAAATGTCATTCATCATACACCCTTGTAGGTCGATTGTGGGCTATAATAGTGTCAGTGGCCAAGCCTGACTTCTATCATAGACGGCTTTCAAATGCATTCCGTCATACACCCTCAGTGGTCGATAGTGGACCACCAAGATGTTAGTGGGCGCCCACTAACACTGTGGTTTTCCACCACCGACCACTATGGGTGTATAATAAACGGCATTTGAACGTCGTCGCCGATACAAGTCAGGCTTGACCATTAACAATCATCATTCCTTTATGGTTTTGAACATCTTCCTAGTCGTCTTCTTTTGCGAGATTTGAGGAACCAAATGATCCCTAACTAAGTCTACCAAGATTCTTCTTGCTCTGGCATCACTCTTCCTCCAATGAGACTTGTCTTCTTCAACGTTCGGTTCTGGAACCTTCTCATTGACAAGCTTTAAGAGATCATTTTCTTCCAAGATGAGAACTATAGACTTCCAAAAGATGAAGTTTGTGGCTCCATCAAGATTATCTTCAACCTTCATTCCAATCATCTTGCCTGCAAAATTGAACTAGTAAAAATGAAGTTTGGAATCTTTCTAAACTGAATCCAAAGGTTAATATGTCTTATCAAGGCGACTTCAGAGGAGATAAGGTTGAGCCAAAACTATGGACCAAAATTGGGTCAAAAATGAAACTTCTCAGAACTGGATTTTTTCTTCATCAATAGATGCGTCTTCCCTTAAGCGAAATTTCCAAGTCACTTTTTCTCCTGAATTAATGAGCGGTGGCCAAAGTTTCTAAGTCTGTTTTTCTCCCGAATTGGTAAGAACAGGCCTCAAAATGTCAAGCCCTAGCTTTCGACAATGGCTTCTAGCACTGCTTTGATACCATGTTAGAAATTGACAGTTGTAACACTAGGNTTGGCAGTTGTAACACTAGGACCACTAGAAAAAAGGCAGAGTACATAAACAAACTGGGCGTGGAGCTTGTTTAACCACGGTGATTATCTATCACCTCCCAACCATAGACAATACAACACTATTATCTCCCNCAGTGATTATCTATCACCTCCCAACTATAGACAATACAACACTATTATCTCCCCCTACCTCAAACCTATCAATAGAGAACGATATAAATCCAAATGGATGTCGACNTATCAATAGAGAACGATATAAATCCAAATGGATGTTGACTGAGCCTAAATTCTACTCCCAATGGCCTTTAGATGCCATTCTCCATACACCCTTGTAGGTCTATTGTGGACCACAATAGTGTCAGTGGCCAAGCCTAACTCCTATCTCCGACGGGCTTAAAATGCCTTCAATTATACACCTTCAGTGTTCGGTGGTGGACCACCAAGGTGTTGGTGGGCGCCCACCAACACTGTGGTGGTCCACCACCGACCACTAAGGGTATATATTTAACGGCATTTGAACATCGTCGCTCATACAACTCAGGCTTGGTCATTAACAATCATCATTCCTTTAGAGTTTTGAACATCTTCATAGTCGTCTTTGTTTGCAAGATTTGAGGAACCAAATGATCCCTAACTGAGTTTACCAAGATTCTTCTTGCTCTAGCATCACTCTTCCTCTAATGAGACTTGTCTTCTTCAACGTCTTGCTCTGGAACCTTCTCATTGACAAGCTTTAAGAGATGATTTTCTCCCAAGATGAGAACTCTAGATTTCCAAGAGATAAAGTTTGTGGCTCCATCAAGATGATCTTCAACCTTCACTCCAATCATCTTGCCTCCAGATTTGAACTAGAAACCCTAGTAGGAGCTAGGTCAAAAATGAAATTTGAAATCTTGTGAAACTGAATCCAAAGCTTAATGTGCCTTATCAAGGTGAGTTGAGAGGAGATAAGATCGAGCCAAAACTTTGGACAAAAATTGGGTAAAAAATGAAACTTCTCCAAACTGGATTTTTCCTTCATCAATAGATGTGCCTTCCCTTAGGCAAAATTTCCATGTCACTTTTTCTCCTGGATTGGTGAGGGGAGGCCTCAGTATTTCAAGCCCTAGCTTTCGACAATGTCATCTATAACTACTTTGATACCATGTTAGATATTGGCAGTTCTAAAACGATGATACCTTGAAGAATGACAGAGCACATAAACAAATTGGGTGTGGAGTTCATTTAACCACGATGATGATCTATCACCTCCCAGCCATAGACAATACAACACTATTGTCTCCCATAGCTCACGCCTTTTGATAGAGAATTATGTACATCAAAATGGTATCTAAAGGTTAATGTGGCTTATCAAGGCGAGTTGAGAAGAGATAAGATCGAGCCAAAACTATGGACCGAAAT
>LPNX010587584.1:0-45826 GCA_001517045.1 Pseudotsuga menziesii
AATTCCATTTAAATTGAAAAACAATTTAAACTGTTACCTCTTGGCTCCGACATTGTGACGAGGTTGGGTTACTTGGAGGTGCTTGGGTTGCTTTGGGGCAAGGGTCGCTATTCCTCGGTCGAGCTAACTGTTCCTCGGTCGAGCTCGCTGTTCCTCGGTCGAGCGATTGAAAATGACAACCGGGGCCCCGCGGCCCCTTTTTATAATTTTTTTTTGAAAGAAGCACCTCGGTCGAGGTATGTACCTCGACCGAGGTCCATACCTCGACTGAGTTAATACCTCGGTCAAGGTATTTATTAACCCTCGGTCGAGGTATTGAAACCTCGACCGAGGGTTAATAAATACCTCGATCGAGGGCTGAAAAAACCTTGGTCTAGGGCTTCATAAAACCTCGGTCGAGGGTTTATGAAGCCCTCGACCGAGGTACATTTTTTTGTTTTTGGCAGGATGCGCTTGCCAAAAAGTGTTACCCAGGTCCGTGGATTCACCCAGATCAGGTTGACTATTATTTAATTAAATAAGGCCACTGACCAACTGTCGATATTTGGTTGATAAAGAAAGATACCATAATCCATTTGCAAAATTTAAATGCCCATAAATAAATGCAGCATACCAGGATTAGTCATTTCAAAGGTATCTGCAAGTCATTTATTCAAACACAAAATTAGATTGGCATTGTTTCCAATTATGACTAAATCATCAAAATACTATGCCACAATCAAGGTATCACCATGAACATGTAATGCATAAATTTTGTGATCATATTTAAAATGTTTGAATCCAAGACTAATAAATAAACAATCAGTCTTCTCATACCAATCATGAGGTGCTTGATTCAGACCATACACTGACTTCTTCAGTCAACAAACAAGACTAGAAAATGTCACAAAGACAAGAGGTTGTTCCATATATATTTCTTCATATAAATTTCCATGAATAAAATCACTTTTAACATCCATTTGATGATGTTCCCATCCAAAATGGGCAGTAAGAGAAAGAACTAGTTGGACATATTTCCTCTTTGCAACCGTGCCAAAGGTTTCAATATAGTTGATGCCTTCTTGTCGAGAGAATCCCTTGGTTTCAAAAGTAGCCATATGATGTTCAAAATCATGATTATAAATAAAATTGGTCTTATAGACCCATCGACACCTTACAAATTCTTTCCTTGTGGTTGAGGAACAAGTTCCCAAGTTAGATTCCTCTTCAAAGAATCAATTTCAATAGCCATAGAATTTTTCCATTGAAACACTCCATGAGCATCAACATAGGTGCCAGGATCATAGGTTTCAACAACATGTGCCATCAATGCGACATTGCCATGTTTTTTATAATTATGGGTATTCCAACCAATACTAGTGTCTCCATCATCTGGTCTAGCAACTTTAATAGTTTTAGAATCTCACTAAGGTAGACGAGTCGACGGCGATTCAAGTTGGTCATGGTTACTCGAATGATAAAACATGTAAACTTGCTCAATCAATGTGGAATGAATACCAGTCGACTTAGGAGTAGAATTCATTTTTCTAGTCAAATATTCAAAGAAGGATATAGTCGATCCATTTTCTTGAATATCAAATGGATCACTATGAAATAGACTAGAGGAGTTGAACAATTGATTACCTAAAATTTTCTCATCAAATATCACATTTCTACTCAAAATTATAGGTTATTTGAATGCTTCAAACATCGATATTATTTTGATTCATCGGAATAACACATCATGACGCAAGCATGACTCTTTGTATCCAATTTCTTCCTGGAGGTATCACTAATATGTACCCAACAAACAAATTTAAAGGCTCTGAGGTGTCTGAAAAAGGGTTTGCTTTCATTCCATTGCTCGACTATAGTCATGTCACTGACATTCTAGAACAAGGTTAAGCAGATAGTTTGAATAGTAAACAACTCCTACCCAAATTTTAGTCTAAAAATATTTGGTCTGTAGTAGGCATCGGGCCATTTCTACCAAAGTCAGATTCTTCCTCTCTATGACTCCATTTTTTTGAGGGTGTGAGGGACATATCTATACCAAGAAATGTCAAATTTCAAGAGATATTCTTTAAACTACTAACTCACATATTCTCTACCATTGTCTAATACCAAACATTTGATGGTTCGACCACATTTCTTTTCATATAATGCCCTAAATTCCTTGAATATTTCAAAGACATGAATCTTATTATTCAATAAATATACCCAATATAATATAGATAAATCATCAATAAATATAAAAATATACTTCGCACTTGCTAATGAGGGTTTGGTCATGCAATAAAGATCATCATGAACAAGTTCCAGTCGATCTTGTGCTTTCCATGCTTTTCTGGAATCAAAAGGAACTTGATGATGCTTTCCAGGAACACATACTCTACAAAATCCATCAAGTGGAACAGTATTTGGGAGACCAGTAACCATATTTTTGGTTACCATCATCTCCAAAATTTGAAAGTTCATAATTCCAAGTATTTCATGTTATATTCAACTTTTTTCATTGGTCTAAGCAGTGAATGCAGTCAATCCAGTTGGCACAATTGGGAAAAAATCATTCCTAGGAGAATCATAAAACTTGTAAAGTTTGTTTTCAATATATAAATATCCTGAAGCAATAGTTTTCTCCCCAAGCCTCATATCCTTTACAATAAACTGATCTGGCCAAAACTCAACATTGTTCTTAGTATATGTAAGTTATGCAATCAACAACAAATTTGCGCTCAAGATAGCCACATTATGTACATTCGATAATGGACCATGTCGACATTCAAAATTTCCTCTTCCAATAACCATGAGATCACAATCATCATCTACTTAAATATTATGTTCTAGAGCTCCACTTAAGGAAGAGAATAGAGAAGCATCATTATCCATATAATCAATAAAACCATAATTCACTATCCATTATTTCTGAGTGGTACAAGCATGTAATGCCTGAGAGTGCTAACAAAAAGGGTAAAGTTTTATGTAGGTCGGTTGATAGACTAACCAATCAATGTGCCTTCTTCAATATGCTTGAAATTTTCCTCCAAGTCCTTTGTCTTTTTCTAGAAGGTTTTCTCAACATGTCCCACCTTTCCATAATAGTGACATATTTTTTTCTTTTTATTCTTCTTCGTTGACGTCAACTTGTCAGTATTTCCTTTAGTAGGTTGGTTGATACATTCTAGTTGATGATCCGACTGACCATGTTCTTTATAATTTCTTGACCTTGGTTTTGAGCAAGTGAGCCTCGTGTTTTCTCCCAAGATTCCCTTCTTCAAGCAACTTTTGTTAGTCTTTAATGAAAAAAATCACTGAAGATATAAAAGGTGAAGTCCTTACCATCTTACTCGTGTGACATCCAATTGGCACAAAATGAAGAGCAAAACACATAATATAGTGTCCTCGGATTCATTAGCACCATCTCAATGAGTTGTCCATCCTTCTTTGAAAAAACTTGACCATATTCACCCAATTTCAACTCTAGATCCTTGATTCGAGCTAAATAGTCCTTAATCCTTTTAAATGAATGGGATTTCAGAGAGATTAACTATTTTTCTATCTACATTACTTGAATTTCACAAACCTTGCTGAACAATCACTTCAGCTTGATACAAAAAAGATGAGGACATTTGATCCCACTTGTATGAAATCAGATTTCCCTTGAAATGTAGTTGTGATGACACCAACAACCTCATCCTTCTTTTTGTCATTGACAAACTTAGCCTAGCCATCCATCAGATCTAGAATAGAGACCTTATTACATTTACATAGTCCCTTTATCTTCAACAAAGTATCCATATGTAGCACCCATATTGCATAATTGTATCCATTTAGAACAATAGGTTCTATCATGGAAGTCATCCTTATTATCAAACAGATCTAATCTAAGTTCAAGGAGAGGCATAAATCGACAAATATTCAACCTAGATTCGATCAACCCTCGATTCAACTCAACACAATCCCTAGACAACAGGATAGGTCAAAACCTATAGCTCCAATGACCATGTTGGGGAACCTCTTCATATTGAACCACCAAAAAAAAAATAGAATGGAACTATATTCCAAGAAGAGAGGTGGTGTCTAAAGATACCATTACAACACTTTGTTGAAATAATGTAACTATGAAATATATTCTATTTTTTTTTATTATATTATTGTTTTCCCTCCCATATGGATTTGTTGTTCCTCTGATTAGGTATGTCAGTGATGTAATTGGTCATTTAAATTATTGAGGTAAAACCTTCACTGTAAGTCAGGTCAATAGTACCCACAAAATAATTATTAAAATGTATTTTTGTGTCTCCCAAGGCAAGTTTGTCATGTTGGAGAGATGTAGTCGGCCATGTTGGGTTATTAGGATTCATAATTGATGTGTATAAATGAATGAGGCTCCCTTCTCATTTGGACACACTCACAACTCAAGAAATTTCACTAGAGAGAGAAAGAGGAGTCCATCTGGAGGATAAGAAGCAGTTTATCTTAGTCTTGTGATCTTACACTATACTTACTTGGATTCTATATCGAGGAAGCTTTGCTGGGTTTTATTCACCATGAGGGTTTACCAAGATAAATATTTTTGTAATATTTGTCTTGTTGTGATTTTCATTCTTCCAGTGGTATTCTCGCTATTGAGCATAATTTTTTTTTAAATATAACATAGAATCAGAGCCAACCTAAAAGAAGACATTGTGCAGCAATTTTTCCCGCAGTACATGAAGCTAGGGTTTTTTATTTCGGACAAATCCCTCATTATATCAGCTAAAAAAAGGATAGATAAACTGTACCTTGGATGGTGCATCTTTTTGTGGTGGCATAATTCAATTCTGAAGACTTTCCATTTTTTACTTGTCACTACTATCTGGAGGAAATAGGGCATCTGAATTTTCAAGGTTTCATCCACATATCCAGGAAAAGCAAGATGTTGTCTAGCTTACCTTGGGTAGGAACATATTTTACTCCAATTATCCTTGCAAGTGACCACAGCTGAAAAATTAGGGTTTTCCTATCAAACCATAGGTTATCCTGAAGCAAGTTCCAGAAGCAGTCCTCAAATTGGTAAGTACTATCTCCTATATTTATATTTGAGGTTCTCATTCTTTGAATATGACAAATAGAACCAAGCTTGGTGAAAATCTTGAAGGAGCATACAATTTCATAGCATGAAAATACAAAATCATGCTCAACATTGAAGAACATGATCTAGAAGGATACATTAAAGAAAAGGTCAAGGAACCAAAGGGATATGAAGCAAAGGACAAGCAGAGGATATGATCACATCCAAAAGGATCATAGCTAATTCTATAAAGGATAATCTAATTCCTCAAGTATCCTCAAATAATACTCCAAAAGAATGACCTTGAGAAATCAACTCAATGGAGTGAAGATACAAAAGGTGAGAACTATGTAGTCATACTTCACAAGAGCATCCCAAATAAAAGAACAATTGGAGGCTATTGGTGACATGGTAGAAGAAGCAGAAGTTGTGATGATCACCTTGAATAGTCTCCCAAGGGTTTGGGAATCTTTCATCACAGGTATATGTGCTAGAAGCAATCTCACCAAGTTCAGTAGACTTTGGGAAGAATGTGTGCAGGTTTAAGGAAGGATAGCTAACATAGAAGAAAATTTAAATGATGATGAATATCAAGACTTGGAAACTCATGCAAAGAAAGGATCAAACAAGAGAAAGTATTGTGATCAATCTCCCAGAAGAAATAAAAAATTTCAAAGGAACTCAAGATCCAATAGAGACTTCTCATCCTTTGAATGCTTCACATGTCACAATATGGGACACATTGCAATAAATTGTCCACTCAAAGAAGAACAACTCTAGAAGATAAACAAGAAGTTGTGTGCCCATGCACTTCAATATGATTCAACTCTATTGAAGAAAAGAACAATGAAAATGAAGACTCTACTGAAGAATATGTTTTGATATCAACTCTTACTGGATCAGTCTCACATTGAAGTGACACTTGGCTCGTATATAGTGGAGCTTCCAGACATATGACAGGTTATAAAGACACTTTTTAATGTCTTGTTCAAAAATATTTTGCTCACAAAGTAAATATTGGAGATGACTTTCAATATCCCATCAAAGGAATGGGAGAATCCTTTTATAAGTTGGACTCATGAAAGTCCATGAACATGAAGGAGGTCTTATATGTCCCAGGATTGAAAATAAACTACTTTATCTCACTCCTAGATAAGAAAGGTTTCAGAGTTGCTTTTTTAGATGGAGAAGTACATATGTGGCCAAAGGGAAATATAATTAATGGTGCAGTTGTGATTGGTGAAGAAGAAGGAGGAATTTACAAGTTGAAGGGAAACTCTAACTTATCTCTAACAACAAGTAACATCAACCCATGTGAACTGTGGCATAGGAGTCTTGCTCATGTGAACTACAAAGCACTACCAATTGTGAGAAAGGTAGTCATGGGTTTACCAGAGATTCAAATCAATCATGAAAGAGTTTTCAAAGGATGTGCTCAAGGGAAGAATACCAAGAACCCATTTCCAAGAAGCATCAGTAAAGCAAAATGGATCTTGGAAATAGTTCATCCAGATGTGTGCAATCTAATGTCAGCCACTACATTAATAGGGTGTGTTTATAATGTTTATTTTATCGATGACCATTCCTGAAAGACTTGGATTTACTTCTTGAAAGGAAAAGATGAAGTATTTGAAAGATTCAAAGAATTCAAGGCTCTTGTACAAAATTTGTCTGAAAATAAAATAAAGACCTTAAGATCAGACAATGGAGGAGAATTCACTTCAAATGAATTCAAGTATTTCTGCAAAGAAGCTGTGACTAATAGGGATACCACCACACCCGATAATCCTAAATGGAGTGGAGTAGCAGAATAACTATAAGGAAATAGCATGGGATAATTGTTAGAAGATAGACACATTCTAGAACAAGGTTTATAATAGCTTCAATATGATTTTCTACATCAATGACAACATCTAGAGGGGAACGTTGTGAATTAGGGCTAGGGAATAAGGTCTTGGCAAGTTGGGGGCACTATAAAGCATGACACTCTACCATGCTATAGGATAATGACTTATGGAGTGTGCAATATTAACCAATGGTACTAGGTGGGGATGTGGAAACCATAGCACGAGTAGTCATGGGAGAGATATGCAGAGAAGTGGGGAACTGAGATGAAGAATGAAAGGGAACTATACCTCTTGCTATCTTGTTTTTAGAAACCAAACCTTGTTGAAAGCTAATGAAAGAGAAGAGATATGCACCCAAAAAAAATTGTGATAGAGAGTAGGAAGTAAACCAAAATTAAATTTGGTTATTAATACATATTCTGGATCTGAAGCGAAGAGTTACACTTGGATTTTGTAGAAGATATCAATGTACTACTGAATTATCTTAGTGGAAAGTTGATGGAGTTGAAGCCAGCATGCGTAGATGTTCTTTGCATAGATAGTTGGATATAAATGCTCTCAAAGCATTGTGTGAAAATGGCCTCGAGTATTGATGGAACTAGATGGTATACTAACCCTATCCTTATTAAGTTCAATGCAAATGGAATTCACAATTCCACTTGCATGTTTATCGTAATCCCACCACTGGGTAGTCAATTCCTCCGAATGACAAGTTTCCTAGGAGACTTTTTCATCTTCTAGTAGCATGGTCTGATGCTAAAAATATGAAGAGAATGATTGTAACCAAGCCTTGAATTGATCACCATCAAAGGAACTAGAATAACCTAGTAAGTTCAATTTAGGGTCCTACTGTACTTTATAGGGTGGCTGAGACATGGTCTTATTTCTCACTTATGATATTGTAGTTTTCTAGCCAAATCACATATCACCTTAGTTTGATCCTAAAGGATTTTTATGATGTTAAATAATCCATTGTTGTTGCTAGGAAGATTGCATCTATTTTTTTGGAAAGGAGGAACCCTCATATTAGAGTTCTTGGGAGGAGCCACAAAGTTCTTGTTGAGGTTGTGGAATATGTTAGGATTATTAATCCTTCCTTGGTCAAATGTCTATTAGATAAATTATTTCCTAACATAGGAACCTTAATTAAATATTTGGGTCCATTAGTACAATTGGGTCCACTTGTCCTAATGGGGACACATGTACCAGTCAGTGGAGTGTGGGGAACACTGTTAGAGGTTAACTGCCACTTACTGCATGTGCATGCATCAGTTTGGGCGCCTCCTAGACCAATCCCTACATTTTAGGAGCCACTGGGAATTCCAACACCAACCTACTTCAGTTAGTTGGATTTAGTACTAGTTAGTCTCAGTTACTTTTAGTTAGTTCTCAAACAATTAGCTAGCGCATGTCTTGCATGGATAATGCATGGATGCATGTGGAGTAGGCGCCTTTTCCCACCTATGACACTGAGTTGCACTGAGTTAACTAGCTATCACTATTTGTTTGAGTTGGTTGGACATATGGGAGTTGATTTTGGACTCTGATATTGATTGAGAGACCATGAGTTAGAGATTCAGTTAGATACAGTCATATCCACTTGGGAGATTCGAATTCATACCCCGTGCATTCAAATTCTTCCTATGTAAACTATTGTAACGCCAGATATTATTATTGTGAATGATACTGTAAATTCCTGAGCAATACTTGTATGTATCCTGTGTGGTTTGTTTTGTTCAGTTTGTATCTTCATTCTTCATTTACTGCAAATATTATTAGAATTATCTGCTTGAAGATATAAATGGCATTCAAATTCTAATATGGTATCAGAGCCTTCTCAGGTAGGTTTCATGCTTATTTCTCGCCATCAAACATCAGAAGCAGTTGGGTTTCCACAGAAGTCCCCTATGATGATTTGCTAGATCTGGATTTATTCAGAGCAACGGAGAGGGCATTATGAACCCTGAAAAAATGCTCATGCTGGGAGGAAAATCATGATTCTAACAGTTCATATTTTTAGTGTGTTATTGCAGTGAAACTGACAGGTGCTACGTAACTTGTTTGAAGTATTTGCAGTCTTCTAGCAGAAACAATTATGAGTTCTCAAACTCCTGAACCACGAATCCTCACAACTTCCAATTATCTTAATTGGAGGATTGATATGCAGTTGGCCTTGCGCAAGCATGGCTACCACAGGATCATACATGGATGGGAGCTTGAGCCTCATCAGTCAGTAGAGAGAAACAAGTTTCTGAACTGTTGTGATGAAGCATTCGAGTACTTATGTCCTTATATTTCTAGAGATCTCCTCTTCCACCTAGAAAGATTGAGGACTCCCAAAGAATCCTGGGAGAAGCTTGATAGCTTGTTTAAAAAATAAGAAGAGCTTCAGGGACACATTATGGAGAGTGAGTTGGTATCTTTACATCCCAACAGTTTTGAGACTATTGAGCAATTCTTTACTAAATTCAAGTCTCTACTACTCTGGTGCATACAGTGCGGAATAGAGCGGAAGGATGAGCAGAATGTCCTTTCCATACTCAGCAAACTAGGCCCTAAGTATTCTGTATTTGTTTCCATATTTCAATCCAAGTGGGAAAGCTTTCCCGATTGGAAGGTTCCTTCTGTTAGCACTCCATTTGCAACAGTCGAATTATGGGCTTGGAGGAATTCGAAGGAATTCGAAAAGGGTCCTATTCAATGAAGAATTATACAAACAGCCTTCAAGTTATCCAATGGTCAGTTTCCATCGGCTAAGACTGTCAGATGAATATGATATCATGATCTATAGTGGTAGATCCTTCCAAAGGTCAAGACATGCAGTAGCGAAAATGAGATAAAGGAGCGTCGTAGATCAACGATCCAAAATCCCTACGAAGAAGATCGACGATAGAGTGTGGTTCCATAGGCTGAAAGATGCGAGAAAATATTTAAGTTTGGTTTTCATGAAGCCTATTAAAGGGGACAAGAAATGAAAGGTCAAAATCAAGGCAAAGCCTGATCGATGGCCTGAGACGGTTTCGCTCGGCAAACGTGCACGCAAGAAGGAGATTTTCCAAATCGTGAAATGGATTAAAGGACGAAGGCATATAATGGAAAAGATAAGAGTATGAAAAAATCTACGGCCATAGAGGATTTTGTGCTCCGAACTAGCACAGATAAAGTCTCGATTCCAAATCGCGAAAAGTGGTACCGGCTACAAAGATCAACGGTCATGACAAAGGTGGGGATAAATCTATGGTCGTGGTTCATTTCATGATTTGAACTAGTGCATACAAGGTCAAGATCTCAATTCGCGAAAAGTGGAAGGCTCCACTCCGATTGACGGTTGCAAGGAAGGTCGATCTCGATCAACGGATAAGAAACATACCGCAATCGAGAGTTGCTCACTGGATCAAGGAAGGAGGAATTGGTAGCAGAAGTTAAACGTCATAGGTATCACATCCATGGCAGATCTGATATTAGAAGGGAAGTTCGCATACATGTGCCTCCCGGTAGACTAATTGATTCCCCCAACACCATTTGTGATAGGCCTAAGGCGAAGGTCGTGTCCAATGTCACCAGCTTTCCCAATTCCATAGGTCTGGCACGTGGCTTACATAGAAAAAATAGTAGGGAAGCAAGTAGTTCAGGTTTTTCAAGTCTAGCCTTTACACGGAGCAAAGAGACGCAGCGAACTGAATCCACTCAAGCACCACCATCACTGTAAGCGAAAGGGAAAGAAAGGTCAGATCCAAATGCTTTAAACCAGCTAGGTAGCCACGTGGAAAAGTGATTAAATTCTTATCTATGGCCAATAAGATAACTGAACATCAGAAGAGAAGATCCTCTCCCATGGTGTCACACATGCTATTGTTATGATGACCGGTATTCAAGTATGCAGCCATCTCCAGGTCGATTCAACTTGCCCTATATAGCGCCACCTTCCGAATTTGTTGAAGCATGGAAATGGGTAGATGGTGAGAGATAGACCAGAAAGGTTGAATTACGATAAGTTTTCAGTTATTTCGCAGACAACAATGGCTGTGTGGTTTGAGAATCTATTTTGACGGGGGGTACTGATGGTTAGCGAACATAAAATTATGTTTATTAGTCATCTTGGTTATCTACACCAGTAATTCACCAACCACCGAGGCACAGATGTTAAGCACTTAGGGAGATTCACCTATTTCCACACATACCTACCTTCGGCTGCACTGTGCATGGGTTTTTACATCCCAGGGACGTCCCTCCGACACCTCCAGTTGCAGTCATGGCCTCCAAAGTCCCAACACACAATGGTGGCTGATCTATTGGAGAAAATGCTCGATATGGGATGGTATAGGTCTGAATCCTTTGTCATCGCCCCTATAATATCCACTTAAAAAATTTATCGGGGGCGAAGAGGAGGTCAAACCCACACCCAGCTGCGTGGCCTATGAGAGAACCCTCCTCATCGAAGGTAGAGGGTTGTACAAGAATTATAAGCCACTCCAAAGGATTATCATAGTCAAATGCATCGCCACCCTTTTTCCAGTTCCCTCCTACAACCATGTTACCAGACGAGAGAGGAGCTAGAAAATGGTTGAGCACTGGAGTACAAGGTTTCTTGTCAGCCTTTGAGCACCACGATTTGAAGAAGAAAGGCTGGTCAAAGGAAGTAGAAATACATGTCAAGAGCAGTCTGAGTCAGCAGTAGACCACCAGCAAGTGATATAACGATCGTTTTCATACCGAGTTACCTGAATGAAGAAAACTCGGTGCTTTCAGTCCAATTACCATGCGCAGCAATTACATAATGTTTGTTAATATTTGTAAATCGTGGAAATAGCACCACATTCTAAAATTGTTAGTCTCTAATTGTGATTGGAAACAGTTTTTAGGTTTTGTTTCGAGGATTAGTCTCAAGTCTAAGATAGTATAAATATACTCCCTATAGAGGGAGATAGGGGTTGGTTGGGAAACTTTCAAAGGGCCGAGGCTCCCCATTGTAATTTGTTTCTGGTTTTCTGTGATATGAATAAAATTGCAGAGGAATGATAATCTTTCATGGTAGATATTCTTGCGTCGTCTTTTCTTTCAATACGTAACTTTCCTCACGTGAATGTTTATCCTGTTTTCATTCCAGTTTGTTATTTTCTTTCATGTCTAAAATAAGTGTATAACAGTTTGGAATTCATACATACTATGCTCCATCTATTGTTTCAGACATTTTAAAACAATTTATTCTAAAGTCATGCAGAATTCATCCAGTAGATGCTCTACGTGATGGGTTGTTTCCTCTCATCCACTAATCACCTGCGAAATATCTCCTAGTTTAAAATTGGACGGTTACCTTGCCTCCGTCTGTTAATTCCTACAATTCTTTACCTCCTGCAACACGTTTGATGCCCAGACGAATAACTCCATTTCCCAATGGTCCCCCTCTCTGATCATCCCACCTACACCTTATATCAACATACTTGCCCTATTCAGGAATCTGACCTCCTGACCATTCCCGATTGAATATCTTGTGTGAGAAAATTTGGTAAGTGAACGAGAGATCCCTCTCTGACTGCACTGGGCCCGAAGCACAGTCTAAAGTGGTTCTACTATTTCCCGGGGGAGAGCCCTTCCCGCAACCTTTGGGTTCAATCCCGGTGCTAACACCTTCCTTAGATTATTTTTTCGAGTCCTTAAACAAAGATCAAGACAAATTGATGAGAATGGGAGTCATCAAGACATCCAAAGATCAAGCTCTTGTAGTTTCTAACTCTTCCAAAGCACAAGCAAAGGCGAAATCAAAGAAGAAGCAGCCAAAGGTAGTTGATTCAAAGCCCAAACAAAATCAACAAGCTTCCGAAGGGGCCTTCAGCTCTAAGAAGAAGAAGTTTGAAAACAAGTTATGTCCCTATTGTGAAAAGGGGTGCCATCTTGAAGATCATTGTATGAGGAAATAAATTGATGAAATTTCAGCTCTTCTCAAGCAGCATAAGATTGCTTCCCCAAGAGCAAAGAATCCTGATGAAGAACCATAGATAGAAGATACCAAAAGATGTCATGCTTTGAAAGAAACTATCTCTCCATCCTCAGCATACATAATAGATTCTAAAGCTTCCAACCACATGGTTGCCTCCAAAGAATCCTTCTCTACTCTTTCACTAACAAAGGAGCCTAACATTCACATGGGAGATGATTCCCAAATTCTAGCATAAGGAAGGGGCTCGGCCAGAGTGAAGCATGGCAATTTAAAGAATGTCTTATATGTTCCCTCCCTTGCTACTAGTCTATTGTCTGTTTACCAGATGACACATGCAGGCTCTTCCAAGAGAGTTACATTCAATTCAGAATCAATTGATATTACAGAAAAATACACTGGTAAGCTTGTAGCGAAAGGTATTGTAAATCACTCTACCAAAGCTTGTGAGTTCTCACATTTCTTACATGTTTCTCCTCCTACATCTTTATTGTCTCATGATAACAACACCAACAATATTTGGCATCAGATATTTGTCCATCTTAATTTCAAATATCTGAAGCAACTCCACAATGATAAAATGGTTGAAGGTTTGCCCTCCATCCAAACTTTCGATGGAGTATGTGTTGGTTTCTTGGTAGGTAAGCATCCAGAAAAGAAGTATGATGTTGGGAAGGCACATAGAGTTGCCTCTACACTTAATTTGATACATAGTGATGTAGTAGGACCTATGCCAAGAAACTCCATTAATGGTTGTAGTTACTTCCTCACTTTTATTGTTGATTGTTCACGGTGCTGTTGGATCTACTTCATGAAACAAAAATCATAAGTTTTTGAGACTTTTAAAGTTTTTAAAGCTATGGTTGAGAACAGTTTCAATAAGAAGATCAAGTCAATAAGATCCAATAAGGGAGGAGAGGACATCAAAGAATATTTCCAAAGTGTCTGTGAATCGGACAGGATTAGAATGGAACACTCAGTTCCATACACACCACAGCAAAATGGTGTGGCTGAGAGGAAGAACAGATCACTGAAAGAGATGGCAACGTGCCTTCTCCATGCCAAGCATCTACCTCCTTCTCTTTGGGCTGAAGTAGTAAATAGCGCTTCCTATTTGCAGAATAGGGTGCCCCACAAGTCAATGGTTGGGGTGACTCCATTCAAAGCATTGCATTGGTATAAGCCCAATGTCTCTCATCTGAGAGTTTTTTGTTCCAAAGCTTGGGCCAGAATACCACTTGACAAGAGGAAGGCCTTCCAAGCCCAAAGTAGCGAATGCATTCTGCTGGGATATGCAGAAGATGAAAAATATTACAAACTGATGGAGGTTGCTACCTGAAAATGCTTCATTGAAAGAAGTGTCCAGTTCAAAGAAGATTAGTTGCATGATACTCGTCTAGCAGCACAGGAAGGTATAACTATTTCTCCACCTATTTTTTATAATGATGATGATGTGCTACAGGTTTCAAATTCAAATGAAGAAGATCACATTCAACGTGATCCTGTTATTAAGATTGAATCTCAATAGATTCTAGATTCAGATCCAGTACCTATTTCTAATCAGAATCCTAATCCCAGATGGGCCCAAAATATTATTGATGTAGTTGGAAATGGTGCTATAGATCCAGAAGACAGAAGAAGAACAAGGTCCCAGTATCAGAATGAGCATGTTGCACTATCTCTCACAGATTCACTCTCTACAGTATGGTGCAGCAAAGTTCCAAGTCGGTGCTACTTGATGATGGCGAATGATCAGCTACATGGGCCACAGAAGAAGATATTTGATCATTCCCTACCTTCATCATTCAGAAGAGACAAACAGAGTCATCAGTTTAGAAGTACATTGATAGGTCCACTGATGGACCATGCTGCTGCATAGAGCTACAATTTTGCAGCAGTATTTTTGCTCAAGTTATTTTTTTAAGGATGAAGCTTCTTTCTTCTAAAGATAGCTTGCAGATTGCTATTTTTCTGGTTATTTTTGAGGGGGGAGTTTTCCCATGAGGTTTTCCCCTATTTCCTCATTTGTATTAAGAAACATTTTTTATTATCTTTTAGATTTTATTTGGGTGACATATGGTCTTGTTACCAGGGCCCACAGTTGTCCAAGTTAGGATTCAGGGGCGGTGTTAGGATTATTAATCATTCCTTGGTCAAATATCTATTAGATTAATTGTTTCCTAACTTAGGAACCTTAATTAAATATTTGGGTCCACTAGTACAATTGGGTCCACTTGGCCTAATGGGGCCACATGTAGCAGTCACTCGAGTGTGGGGAACACTGGTATAGGTTAACTGCCACTTACTACATGTGGATGCATCATTTTGGGCGCCTCCTAGACCAATCCGTACATTTTAGGAGCCACTGGGAGTCCTAACACCAACCTACTTCAATTAGTTGGAGTTAGTACTGGTTAGTCTCAATCAGCCCTCAGCACGCCCTCAATTACTTTCAATTAGTTCTCAAACAGTTAGCTAGCCCGTGTCTTGCATGGATAATGCATGGATGCATGTGGAGTAGGCGCCTTTTCTCACCTACCACACTCAGTTGCACTGAGTTAACTATCTATCACTGTTTGTTTGAGTTGGTTGGACATCTGGGAGTTGATTTTGGACTCTGATATTGACCGAGAGACCATGAGTTAGAGATTCAATTAGATACAGTCATATCCACTTGGGAGATTCGAATTCATACCCCATACATTCGAATTCTTCCTATGCAAACAATTGTAACACCGGATATTATTATTGTGAATGATACAGTAAATTCCTGAGCAATACTTGTTTGTTTCCTATGTGGTTTGTTTTGTTCAGTTTGTATCTTCATTCTCCATTTACTGCAAACATTATTAGAACTATCTGCTTGAAGATCTAAATGACATTCAAATTCTAATAGAATAACCTAAGAAGCATGTTATGAGAATGTGTGAAAGATAGATAGGTGTGACTCTCTATATAGCTCTATTATCCTTTGGAAAAAAATGTTCAAGGATGGAGGGAACAGAGTGTTGTTAAGATATTAGAGGTTGAATGAAAAAGGGAATGTATCCCTTGACATGGCTATGAATGCTAGTCGTTATCAAATTGATATGTAAACAAAAGAAATAGTGAAATCAAATCTAATTTAATAGATAGCAATAACTTTCTTTCATAGACAAATTCAAAATTTGGTAGTATTTTAATAATAAAATATAACCATTTCTTAAATGTATTATTATGGTGTACAACTACTACCCACCAACACCACCCTGTCTTGTAATTCATATTGTGCATTGTAAATTGATGTGAAATTTTATATTATTGATTAAATATATAAATGATTTACATTATCACAATGAACAAAAATATTATATATTGATATTTTCTTTTTAATAATATAATGCTTAATACAATGATTATATCCAAACACATCAATCAAAATATACACATCAATATTATTAGAAAGTTATTTAATTTTCTAATCAAAAATTAAAATAATATAGAGAAAAGGAAAAAAAAAACCATAGCTGTTATTTATTTATTTATAAGGTACATAATTAAACATTTATATGAACATTTGAACATTTGCTTGTTCAATAATTAAACACAACTAGTACTCTTTATGTCCACATATGTTCCAACAAGTTCCTTGTGAAAGAGAACTTCCACCTTATGAATGATAATATATTTCCCAACTACAAAGTCCTCAATATCCTTCTTAACTTTAAACGCATTAAGGTTTCTCCTTAATGCGTGTATCTTTGTATGTTGGGCAATATGGAACATGACAAATAGAGCTTTGTTTGACGAAATTCCACTGGATGTGATGACTTGGAGTGGAAAAAGTCTCTTATTATATTAAGAATATTTTACATAAGTAAACAAAAAAGAATTTTAAGTAGTTTGTTTCTTCATCTTTCTCTTTTTGTTCTGTAATTGGGATTTTTTTATGGAGCTTCGAGAGCAGGATCTTGTGGGTATGGAATGGTGTTCAAAATCATCAATTCAATCTATGGACCAGAAGTGAAGCTAGATCAAACACCAAAGTCGAATTGGTTGCTCTTTAGGGATTATTATACTTTGCAATGATTAATTGTATTTCTACTATTCAAATTTTTGGAAATGATGGGTAAATTGCCAGTACAATTTGCAGGTTTTAAATTTGGATGATTGGTGTCACGGAGTGCTTAATCTATTGTAGAATTTCTCTAGCTTCTCGATCACTCATATCTTCATGGATTTTAATCTAGAAGTTGATCTTCTGTCCAAGAAGGTTGTATATTCTGCTACAAGTATTCTCTTCTATGGGGAATTTATGGAAGGAGCTTCATTATCTACTAGATTTGTTCATTTGTTGACATAATTTCTAGTGTTTTTTATCCTGTTAGTGATTGCTAGTCATTCGAGCACAATTGTGAACTTTTGAACTTAGGTTATGATAGTCAATTTGAGTTTTAAGCTATAAACTCTCTTTCTGTTTTTGGAACTCTAGTTAGGTTGTCTTATTGGTATTTATGTGAGAGTAAGGATAGGATGAGATAGTTTGTTCATTTTTAATAGTTTTTATAAGACTAGAAAATATTAAATTGCTAGTATACATTAACAAAGTCTTTTTTAAAAACATATTTCTTTAATTCACATAGATATAAAAAAAAATTGTATTTTTTTCAATTTTAAAAATATATACTTTTTAATTTAATTCAAAGTTATAATATTAAATAAAATTTAATTAATTAAAAATATAAATACTAAAATTCCCATGGACTAATATTTTTCCACTTAATAGATTCATTTAGTTATATAATTTAGTTATATAAATGCATACATTGAATGGAGTTGTCTAGGTGAAGTTTTTTTTTCATGAGTTTGAAGAGAGTATATACATTCTCTTTTAGAGCTAAGGTATGAATTTTTTAATTGTTTAGTAAAGCAGCATAGATCCATTTAAAAGGGATCAAGAGGAATCAAATCTTTCAAGGTGCAAACCATTTTTTGGAGTGAAATGTGTAATCTATTTTCTTATGGTTTTAGTTTATATATATATATATATATATGCAAATCTAAATAATTTAAATTTCATTTAATTTGACAAGTTATTTTTAATATTTTTTTATAAAAGAGAGGTGTTAACTCTAGGATGAGCACGAAACCAGTTATAAACCAGTTATAAATCTCTCCCCTACTGGATTGTAGAATGCACCTTTTCAATGCAATGACAATGTATTTTAAGTGAATTTTTTTTTTAAAGTTTGAATAAAGTGTAAATTTTTCTATTGTTTAGTTAATAATAATGTATGAATAAGGTATTTATGATATAATTTTGAATAAATATCAGAGTATATATATATTAAAAATTAAGATTTTATGAGATTAAAAATGAAAGAAAAATAAAGTTTTTAAACTCTTTTAAATAATTAAATCTCCTAATTATATCACATTTGAATAAAGTATATAATTCCAACTATTTTAGCTAAAATAAAAATTGTTATTTTAGTAATTTAGTAATTTTAGGAATCATTATTGTCTCTCCTTAGTAGATTAAATGGTCTATTTTAAGACTAACCAGATTTCTAAATTAAAATTGTCATCTGAACATTGGATTTCAACAAATGAAAATTATCATTTTAATAATTTTGTAATTTTAGCAAATATAATTGTATATCCTAAACTAAATACTAAATGACCTATTTTAATACTAATCAAATACCTAAATTAAAATTGCGATGTAAACACTCTGAATTACTATTTCAACTAATAATTGAAGAGGCGTTTTGGTTAATGCTTAGACTGTTCCTCATTCATCACCCCCAACCTCAATTATTACCTCAAACAAATCCGCACCCCGAACCTCAATTATTACTTCCAAACAAATCCGCTTTAATCAATTGGCTTAAACTGCGGTAACTGTTCCTCATTCATCACCCCCAACCTCAATTATTATTCCCCAAACAAATCCGCTTTAATGAATTGGCTTCAACTGCGGTAACTGTTGGCTCAAGGCACCTCAATTTCAATTTGGGTATCTGCAACATTTAGACAGACATTTTAAAAACGGGGCTGTCTAACAAGGGGATTTTTGGACTTTCAGGTTGATTTTTTGCTGGAATTTGGTGAATTTAATCTATAAAATCTGTAATCTCTATGGTTTGTTGAGCGATTTTAAATTCAAAAATAAAAACAAGTAACAAAAAAATCTGAGCGATTTTAAATTCAAAAATAAAAACAAGTAAAAAAAAACCTCAAATGAAAATTCCATAAAGATTCATGGCAAAAAACTGTTCGAAAACCTTTTTAAAAAAAAAATTCCCCTTCAAAACAAATAAAGTCGGTGCACCACCCGTGAGGCCGTGACCCTTTGATAATGAAATATGTACTATAAATTGAAATTGATTGATTCACGGGTGGACAGGCAGCTGATATTCCGATCAATTCAATGTACGATGCATCCCATAATTTCAAGCTATTCGCTACTGGACTCCACTGTGTATATCCATCCCACCGAAAATGCAATTGCGTCCAAATCCGAAAAGAAAGATTCTCCCTCTTTTTTTCTCCATGAATCAGAGCATCACGTGTTCGAGTCCCTTGGGTGCGCGCCATATGATGTTCCCTCACCCACCAATCCTCATTCCATGCACCAAATCTCTCTATTTATATGGGGTACCCTGCAACCTGGAGCTGCACTGTCCCGATTCCTTCCTTTCTTTGATATTTAGGGTTTAGAGTTAAGAAGAAAGGCTTAGCTTAGTAACAATGAGGACGAACACAATATTGGAAATTCTAGTGTTCGCGTTGGCAGTGCAGGCGGCAATAATGAGCGGTGCAGAAGCTGCGATCTCCTGCTCGACGGTAGTCTCTGATCTGGTCCCTTGCCTTTCTTATGTCACGGGGAGCGGCGCTAACCCCACGGCGGCATGCTGCAACGGCGTTAAGGCTCTGAACGCGGCCGCAAAGACTACTCCGGACAAGCAAGCAGCGTGCAAGTGCATTAAATCTGCCGCTGCTTCGTACAGTTATAATTCCGCCAAGGCCGGCAAGATACCCGGCCTCTGTGGCGTAAACATTGGCTTTCCCGTCAGCGCTTCAACCAACTGTAACGCGTACTGATTCTTTCCATTCCATCTCTTCTTGAATCAATAATGTTTGCTTTCTTGTTTTCATATTGTTGATTGATATCTTCGCCTGAAAGTAGTGTGCATGCTTTTGATTACAGGATCCACTGAATCCAGCAATGGAGGGGGAGGACAGGACTGGGAACGAAGGAATAAAGATTCTATAAATAAATGGATTAGTGTTCTAATTGACAGTATGAATATAGCAGTACAGGCTTAGATTGCCTGTATATTTTTGTCTTCACTTATGAAGATAAATATAGAGATATCTCGATATGGCTCCTTCCAGCTGTGATTAATCCAAGTTAACCACCGATTGGATCCCTTCATGTCCAGAGTTATACATTATAGTTTTCAAATATTAACAGAGAGAATTATTTATGTGAACATTTGCAATTACGGTGTATAAACATTTGTCTCTGTTATGTTGACAAATTGTCCCTCTATAAATATTTGAATATGGTTAGGGTGATGGTTTAGTTGTAAATTTAATAATAATAATAATATTCTTTTATTAAATTATTGTTATTTATTATTATAGTTTGAATAATTAAATTATTAAAAAAAATTTAACTAAAATTTAAATATAAATGATATTTATGTTGATAAAAGTTTATTTGAGATTTGGGTGTACAATAGACAAGTATACTCTCAAGATTGATTTTATGGTAGTCGTTTAAAATTGGAAATAAACAATTATAAAAAAGGGAATATAAAAATTAACTAGTAAATAGATGATGAATAAAAAACCCATAGCAATGCATGATAACTCATATAAATAAATAACCAATAATTCATAGCAATAACAAAAGAATATTGGTAATAACATATAGCTAAACATAAATAACTCACACTTAAACTATCCACACACTATATAAATATGCTAATGGTTATAATATTAAAAATGAATTATTTAATTATTATATCTTTTAATCTATATACAATCCAAACATAACTAAAAAAATTAATATAAATGAAAACATAACTTAAAAAATCACTATTTTATTAAAAAAAAATACAATCCTAACATAACTAAAAAAATCAATATAAATGAAAACATAACTTAAAAAATCACTATATTATAAAAAAATTCACAAAATATAAACGTGAGTCAATAAAAAAAAATCACAAAATATAAAATAGAGTCAATCACTTTAAATAATTTTTTTTAATGGTTTCTCATCAAAAATCACTATATTATAAATAAAAAAATCACAAAATATAAATGTGAGTCAATAAAAAAATTCACAAAATATAAAAGTGAGTCAATCACTTTATTTAGTACATAATTTTCTTTTAATGGTTTCTCATCAAAAATCGCACTAGTTTTATTATTTTGTTAATTTTATATTATCCTTATATATTAAAGTGACTTAGTAGGTAACTTTGCAATACACCTTAATTGTATGGTGTCTATTTAAAAAAAATTGAAGCAATATGTTTGCAATCCTATTTTTGTTTATAAAAATGATTATATTATTAATTAAGCGTGTTTTGTTTATCAAGGATGTTAAGGACTAGAATTTTATTGTATATTTTATTTTTATTTTTTGTTTAATAAACTTTGAGAAAAAATTAGCTAAACATTTTTTTAAATAACATGCAAAACCTTTTATTAATCAAAGAAACAATTACATACTGATATAAATATAAGCTCATTACAAATTGGGTCAATAGAAAACAAACTATTCATCATTGAAGCAAATAAACTAACTAACTATCACTAACCACAACCTTCAAGCAATAGATTTGGTCACTCACTAGACGAACTTGAATCCTTTCTCTTCTTCTGACATCAATCCACTCTGAAGAATTATCTTATCCTGAGCATATGAATTTTCAACTAAGACCAACTAATAGGACAAGCCTTCAGAAGCATTATGTCTCTGGGCAAGGTCAGCTTCCTTATCATTAGCTAAACTTTATGTCTCGTGAGGGAGTTTTTAGCCACATGAGAATGGAATCATAGCTATAATCATATCACTCACTTATTCACGAAAAAGGGATTTTTTAGGAGCCCCTAGGGGGGATGTAACTCTGGGTTGTTGAGACCCAGGAGAAGGTTGTGGTTGTCGATGATTAATGAGAACCAGATTAGTAGGACTAGCACCACCTGGTTGAGACGCTGAGTTCTTCTTATATGATTCTTGCCCTCCTGCAATCCTTTAGGACACCTCTTCACAGAAGGAACCTAGGCAATAGGATAGGGCCCTTGTATGTTCCTTGGTTGTGTTGAAATATTGTAACTTCGAAGAATATTCTATTGTATTTTATTATTGTAATTTATATAGAGATGTTTTATTCCTCCATCAGGATGTTTTATTCCTCTATCGGGGAGTTATTATTGTATTTGGTCATCATAGAGTCGTGAGGTAAAACATCCTTTGTAAGTCAAGTCGATAGAACCCTCCAGAAAGTAATATTATATTGTTCTGAGTCTTCCTAGGTAAGTCGACCCAGTTAAGTTTGTTGGGGCCAACCTAGTTAGTGAAAAAGTCAAGTGGAAGATAAAGTATAAATAGGAGTGAGGTGCTCCTCATTTTGGACATGCACACTCACTTGTGTAATTCGCATAGGAGAGAGAGAGAGAGAGAGAGAGAGAGAGAGAGAGAGAGATCTAGAAGGAGAAGGAACACTTGTTTGGCGTTTTGTCTTTGTAATTTTAATAATCTATATTGAGGAAGTTTTGCTAGGTTTTCTTCCCCTAAAGGGTTTCCCAGGACAAATTTGTGTCTATCTTGTGATTGTGTTTATTTCAGTGATCCTCTATATGTTATTATTTTGAAATTGAATTGAATACTACTATTATTTATCTTAGCATATTGAATCTTAACATGGTATCAGAGCTAACCTTAATAAGACAACTTTCACAAGTTGAAACTCTCTCTTCTCCCTCCAACAAGAAATTAGGGTTTCTGTCAAAGTTGGGATTTTGGAAATCTGATTACATAGAAAATTGTGCCTCCCCAGGACATATCTATTGAGCCATATATTGAAATTTTTGCAGAGTGGGTAAATCTCTATGAAAGTCAAACCCTTGTTTTACTTTGGACCAGAAAATTGCAGAAACTACAGATCGGAATTTCGTAAGTCAATTTCAAGAGGTAAAAAATTGGAATCTCTAGAAACCAAGTGTACCAGTCAATTCACCTCAGTCAAGCACATCTCCTGGTTCAATTTTTCATTTTGAGAAATTTCATTTTTTGTGACCTCCTGGATAAGATGGCCCTAAGCACTGAGCTTGAGGATAAGCTAGAAGGAATAGAGAATCTTTGAGCATGGAAATATAGGATTGGCCTCATTCTTGAAGAGAATGATCTTGCCAAATACATCAAGGAAGAAGTTGTAGAACCTTAATAGGTTGAAGCTAAGGAGAAGCACAAGAAGGACCTGATTAGGGCACAGAGGACCATTGTTGATTCTATCAAAGACCACTTGATTCCTCAAGTGTCATCCAAGAAGACCCTGAAGGAGATGTATAATGCCCTAGCCAGAATGTATGAAGGAAGGAACATCAATAGAAAGATGAATTTGAGAACTCAATTGAAGAGTACCAAGATGTGCCAAGGATAATCCATCCAAGACTACTTCACAAGCGTCTCCCAGTTCAAGGAGGAACTAGAAGCCATTGGATACTCCCTTGATGAAGATGAGCTAGTTATGACTGCTCGCAATGGTCTCACTAGACCTTGGGATTCATTCATCCAGACTATGTGTGCCATAAAGGAAAGCATGAAATTCAACATTGTATGGGAATATTTCATCCAAGAGGAGTCTAGAGTAGCCAATAGAGAATCTCTACTTAAAGTAGATGATCAATCCCTAGCCACCCATATCAAGAGAGGAAGAATTCAATCTAACTTCAAGAAGGAAATCCACAAGGAGTCTCAACCTCCCAAGAAGTTCCAAAGGAAAAGAGGAAACCATCCAAGAAGAAACTACTCCAACTCTCAATGTTTCAATTGTGACAAGCTAGGACACATTGCCAGAAATTGTTCATTGAATAAAGAAGAAAATAAGAAGAGGAACAAAAACAAAAGACATCATGCACACCTATATGAAGATGAAGATGAAGAAGAAGAGGAAGAAGGACCTCGAAGAAAACATGCAAAAGAAGAAGATGCAGAAGGGTAAGTATTACTCTCTGCACTCTATGGGTCAGTGACACCTGGAGAAGATACATGGCTTATTGATAATGGTGCTTCAAAGCACATGATGGGACAAAAGAAAAATATGTCAAAATTTGAAGAGAAGAACTCTCCTCAGAAGGTATCATTAGGATATGACTATCAATATCTTGTCAAAGGAATTGGTGAAGCAAGCTACAAGCTTGATTCTAGAACCACCATGAAGATGAAGAAAGTCTTGTATGTACAAAGTTTGAAGAAGAACTTACTTCTTATCTCAGCTTTAGATAAGAAAGGATATAGGGTTGCATACATAGATGGACAAGTACTTATGTGACCCAAAGGAAAATCAATTGAAGATGCAGTTGTCATTGGTGAGGAAGAATGAGGATTATATAAAATCAGGGGACATTCAAAAACAACCCTTGTTCATGAGACCACTAGACCAAGTGAATTGTGGCATAAGAGGCTTGCTCACATCAACTACAAAGCACTACCCCATGTGAGAAAAGTAGTGACGAGATTACCATATTTGAAGATCGGTCATGAAGGAATTTGCAAAGGACGTAAAAAAGGAAAGAATATCAAGAATCCATTTTTCAAGAGTGAGACAAAGACTAAAGGTACATTGGAATTAATCGATTGAGATGTATGTGGTCCAATTCCCTCCGCATATTTGAGTGGCTATGGATATTAAGTTACATTTATTGATGATTATTCAATAAAGACATGGATATATTTCTTGAAAGCAAAGGATGAAGTATTTGGAAAATTCAAGGAATTCAAAGCCTCGATAGAGAATCATTTAGAAAGAAGAATTAAGACACTCAGAACAAACAATGGTGGAGAATATAATTCAAAATATTTTGAATCCTTTTGTAAAGAAGCTGGAATCAAGAGGTAACTAACTACTCCCTAGAATCCTCAACAGAATGGTGTTGTGGAAAGAAAGAATAGGATCATTATGGAAGCAATGAAGACAATGATACATGATCAAGATATTCCAATGTATATATGGGTTGAAGCAGCATGGACAACAGTTTATGTACAAAATAGACTATCCCATACTGCCCTTGGATTTAAGACTCCAGAAGAAATTTTCACATGAAAGAAGCCTAAAGTGAGCCACCTCAATATATTTGGTTTCCCAGTATGTGTTCACATACCAAAAGAAAATATAACCAAGTTGGACCCTTCCAGAAAGAAGGGAACATTTGTTGGATACTGTGAAGTCTCCAAAGCCTTCATAATATACATTCCAGGATTCCATCACATTGAGATTAGTAGATATGCAACATTTGACAAAGAAGCGTCTCTCAAGAGATCCAGAAAGTTCCAGCATGAAGAAGTGTATGAAGAAGACTTAGATCCCAGAAATGTAGAAGTTGAACCCTCCCCCGAAGATGAAACACCATAAGACCATGATATGCTAAAACCTTAAGAACCTCCCACTATGAATATGTCATGAAAGAGAAAGACTCCTTGGGCAAGAGAAATTATACAAGAAGCAGAGAAGTATGTAGCTCCAGAAAGCTCCACAAGAGTAAGCAAGAAGTAAAAGCCATTTTTGAGTTATGTGGCTTTGATGTGTGATCTTGTAGATCAAGAACCTACCAGTTATAAAGAAGCTATACATAAGAAATAATCGGTAGAATAAATGGTGGAGGAATACCAATCAATAATGAAGAATGATGTTTGGGATATAGTTCCCAAACCAGAAGGCAAAAGTGTGGTATATTCTAAGTGGATCTACAAGATAAAGCATGCAACTGATGGAAGTATTGAGAAATACAAGGCAAGGTTTGTGGCTAGAGGATTCTCTCAAAAAGAGGGAATTTATTATGAAGAGACATTTGCACCAGTAGCAAGGTACACTTCCATTAGAACCATCATGGAACTTGCATCCATCATGAAGTGGAGTTTACACAAGATGGATGTGAAGACAACTTTCCTGAATGGTGTTATTGAGGAAGAAGTGTACATAGAACAACCACATGGATTTGAAGTTGAAGACAGGAGGACTCACGTATGCAAGTTGAAGAAGGATATGTATGGATTGAAGCAAGCTCCTAGATCTTGGTATGGAAAGATAGATAGATTTTTGGCAAGCTTTGGCTTTACCAAAAGTAAAGCTGACCTTAACCTTTACTTTAAGGTTATGGATGATGAACCTGTCATATTATTGTTGTATGTGGATGATTTATTTCTGTCGGGAAATGATAAACAGATTGTAGAGTGCAAGAAGAAGATCACTGAAGAATTTGAGATGAAAGACCTTGGATTAATGCATCATTTTCTAGGTCTGGAAGAATGGAAAAACCTAGAAGAAAACATTCTCAACCAGGAAAGTATGCTCTGGAAATCCTAAAAAGATTTGATATGTTGAAATGTAAAGCCATGGCCACACCCATGGATACCAGCATGAAGTTGTTAGTTGATGAATCACCAGAGCTAGTGGATGTGACTTAGTACAGACAGATTAATGGGTCGTTGATGTATCTGACAAATACCAGGCTATATATATGCTTTGTCGTGAACATCCTAAGTCAGTATCTAGTTCATCCTAGACATGTTCACCTGGTAGCTACAAAGCATGGGATGAGGTACCTGAAAGGTACGATAGACTTTGGTATATACTATATTGGAGATCATGACTATAGATTGTAGGGTTATACAGATGCAGATTAGGCTGGAAGTGTCTCAGACAGGAAGAGAACCTCAGTTGGATGTTATTGTCTAGGATCCACCATGATCTCATCGTTTAGCAAGAAGTAGTCCAGTGTTGTTCTCAGCACAGCTGAAGCAGAGTATTTAGTAGCGTGTTCTACTAGTTTTGAAGCCATATGGATTTGAAAATTGATGTTAGGTCTATTTGACCCAGAGTTGGATGCCACGATGATTTTATGTGACAACCAAAGTTGTATAAAGATGGTGGAGAACCCATTGTTCCATGACAAGTCAAAGCACATAGAAATTCAGTATTTTTACATATGAGATATGGTATAGAAGGGAGCTATAAATCTCCATTATGTGAGCACTAATGAGAAAGTTGTTGATGTATTGACAAGTTTGGTGTGGTTTGAACGGACCTTCCTCAAAAGGGGGAGCAGTGATGATGATGTTGTAGTGGGATTGTATCATCCCTGGACATTAGTCCTAAAGTGATCCACAGACTTTTGTCTCTGTGATGTTGTAGTGGGATTGTATCATCCCTAGACATTAGTCCTAAAGTGATCCACAGACTTTTGTCTCTGTGATGTAGTTGGGATTGTATCATCCCTGGAAATTATTCCTAAAGTGATCTACAGACTTTTGTCTCTATGATGTGTTTGGGATTGTATCATCCCTGGACATAGTCATAAAGTGATCTGCAGACATTTGTCTCTGTGATGTGGTTGGGATTGTATCATCCCTTGACATTAGTCCTAAAGTGATATGCATACTTTTGTATCCATGATGTGGTTGGGATTGTATCATCCCTGGACATTAAACCTAAAGTGATCCTCTGAATTTTGTCTTAGTGATGTGGTTAGGATTGCATCATGCTTGGACTTATGTCCTAAAGTGAGAGGGATTGATCATCCTATAATTGGAACATGTGTAATGCAGTTTATGTTCTTGAAAATAATGTCATTGTTGATCAAAATATCAAGTGTTGTTGTGGATGACCGAGTGATTCAAAATATGAAGACTTAGTGTTGTACAAGATGATGCTCTAGTACTGAAGGTGTTGAAGATGTTCCAGTAACTATTCCATTTGCTGATGTTGTTGAAGAAAAATTCCAATTATTTATAGATGTATCACTATTATAATAGTAATCCACAACTTAGTACCTTAGTATATATCCTTATTCAATTTTATTTGCATTTATGCAGTAATATGCTATGGTTTGGACTTGGGGATATTAATCCAACAATATAACTAGTTATTTTGGTGCTTTCACACCTACATGAGTGCTCCATATCATTCAAAATCCACATGTACACCCTCATTAATGACGGGTTCACTCCCATTCTTCTTTTTTAGTAGATTTGGTTGACTAGGAGCGTTAGGGGTGTTTTTAGCCCAATTTTTGGAATGTTGGAGCATTTATTGCTTACCTTGATCCTCCACTCACCTATACTTGCTCACCCACACATGAAATGGAACCATGATTTCCCCATCACACTTAATCCACATCCTCGCAGTGATTCATGACAATTTGGGCTGATTTGGAGCTTGTTTGGCCCACCTAGGGGGGATTGAGGCCAATTTTGGCCATTTCACATGTACACTCAAATTTGGATTCCAAAGCCTCTTGAATTTATCCATATGTAATATAAAATTGTTCTTAAAACATTCAAATGTTAGACAGTTCAATAATATCCATTTTCTGTTCACAATGTATATGTAAAATTATTCCTCTTTCAAGCGTTTTTGTTGGTTCTTGCAAATAATTAGATTTGTGAGAGTCTCTTGGGATCCTAGATCATGATATAGACTAAATTATCACATGTTATCATATCTTATTGGAGTTTCCTATCAGTCTTGAGTGTTTGAGTTGCATTTTGAGAGATTTTCTAGATAAAATTGAGTGTTTTTTGCAGGAACTTTCATCAAAATCTCACCACTAGCAAAAGCAAAGATGGAGGAAAACAAAATATTTCTCACCCCATTCAATTAATTCGAATGTAAAACTGATATGGTCATCCAACTGAGAGCTAAGGGTCTCTACAGGGTTACCATGGGCACTGAAGTGGAACCAAACTCTGCAGTAGAGAATTCGAAATACTTGAATGGAATTTATGAAGCTTTTGGTCTGTTGTGTCTAAGAATTTAAAGAGAGCTCCTATTTCAAATTGATAGTTTTACAACCCCAAATGAGGTGTGGTAGAATCTCGAATCTCTCTTTGGGGAAACTGATGATCTAAGGGGACACTAGCTTGAAAACGAGCTCATTAGCTTGATCCCAACACATTTTGACACTATCCAAGAGTTCTTGGGCCAAAATCAAGTCCCTAGTACTTCAACTCAAGAAATGTGGTATTGAGAAAAAGGAATAACAATTGATACTGTCAATCCTTTCAAAGTTGGGGCTAGAATATTCAGTGTTTGTTAGCACATTCCTATCTGGAAAGCTAACCATTCAAAATTGGAAAATGCCAACACTAGTTGGCTTCATGGAGTCCCTCACCCAGGAGCATGACAAACTAGTTCATATGGGCACCATAAAATCAAGAAAGGATCAAGCCTTGGCTATGGGTGTTTCAAATGCCTCCAAAGGCAAGCAGAAGGCAAATAATTCAAAGTAGTAAGAGAAGAGGAATCCAAATAAACCCAAAACCACTAATGGGGGTTCAAATCCATAAAAGGATAAGGACAAGAAAGGGAAGGATAAAACCAAATGAACCTATTTCCATAAGGGATGACATCCAGAGAGATCCTGCATGAAGAATACCATTAACATGGTGGCACAGCTGCTGGAGAAAAAAAACATCCATGTCCCATATGGCGCAAGGAAGAAAGATGGCAGCTCAAGTTTTGAAGGCAAGGAGAAATTCCATGCCTTGGTAGTAGGTTCTTCTAATTCCTCTACCTTCATTATCTATTCAGGGGAATCGAGACATATGGATTTCACCAAAGAGCTCTTCTCCTCTATACATTCGAATAGTGTCCCATTTTTTCGAATGGGAGATGACTCTGAGATTCAGACCAAAGGAGTTGGTAGGATCGACTTGGAGCATGGATATTTCAATGATGTTCTCTACGTACCTTATTTGGTAGAAAATTTGTTGTCAGCATATCAAATGACACATACAGGAGAATCCAAGAGAGTAACATTTACTCCTGACTTGGTAGAGATAGCAAAAATATCCTCCAACCAATTTGTGGTATTGGGGTATGCAGACCACCAAGATAGAATGTACAAGTTCTTTAAATTTCTTCCTAATTTCAGAGGACAGGCGCTCCTCTCTCATGCCAATGAGACCTCCAAGCTATGGCATGAAATATTTGGACACATGATATCTTCAAGCACTGAACAAGGATGAGATGGTGGAAGGGCTTCCTTCAACCAAATCTTCCAATGGAGCTTGTATTGGTTGTGTAGTTGGGAAGCATCCAGAGCGTAGCTCTGAGAAGGGGAAGGACAGGAGAGCCACACAAAAACTTGGATTGGTACATTCAAACCTCATTGGCTCTCTTCCCACCCCCTCCTATGGAGAATCAAGGTATGTACTCACTTTCATTAATTACTACTCAAGATTTTGTTGGGAATACTTCCTAAAATTAAAATATGAAGTCTTTGAGACATTGAAGATTTGGAAGGAATTAGTGGAGAACCAAAGTGCGAATAGGATAAAAATACTTAGGAATGACAATGGTAAAGAATATGTCAACACAAATATTCAGCATCTTTGTGTGGAATGTGGCATTCAAATGCAACATTCAGTCCCCTACACACCACCACAAAATGGTGTGGCTGAGAGGAAAAATAGGGCTCTCAAAGAGATGGCCACATGCATGATTGAGGCAAAGGATATAAGTCCCAATATATGGGTTTAGGACATCAATTGTGCTGCATATATACAGAATAGGGAATTACATAAATTAGTCAAATGAAAAACTCCATATGAGGCTTGGTTTGGCCACAAAACAAATGTCTCACATTTCATAATTTTTGGGTCAAGGGCATGGGCTCGAATTCCATCAGAAAAGAGGAAGGAATTGCAGCCAAAAAGCAAGAAATGTATCATGGTTGGTTATGGTGAGGACACAAATAGTTATAATCTCTTTGACACATCCACAGTCAAGACTTTCATTGAGAGGAGTGTGCAATTCGAAGAGGAGATCATACCATATTTTGAGCTTGCACCAGGGGAATGTTATTCTCCCCAACACCATGATGATGTAAGTAATGATTCAAGCTCTGATTTTTATGATAATTCTGATAATGACATGGTTGAATATGAAATTTCTGTACATGATTCACCTTTAAGGCCCAAATGGTCTAAGAAAACTATACAAGCTGCAGGGGATCTAGTAGGAAATCCCTCTAGATCCTAGGAAGACAAGATCCCAATTTCACAATGCTTCTTATGCAAGTGAAATTGCTCTTGTTGAGAATTGTTATATGATTATTGGATCTGATCCACATTCATATCAAGAATCTTTTCATGGTCCAAGGTGGAAATCATCCATGCAAGATGAATTCAATTCTCTCCAAGAGAATGAAACATGGGAATTGGTTCCCCTTCCTCACAAGAGGAAGCTTGTGCAATTCCAAGTGGGTATTTTGAACCAAAATTGATGCAGATGGTTCTAATGTTAAGTACAAGGCCATATTATTTTCTAAGGGCTACTCTCAATTCCAAGGTGTGGACTACAACGAGACCTTTGCACCGGTTGCAAAGATGGATTCAATTAGACTAGTTCTAGCAATTACAGCTAGTAAAGGTTGGGAAGTGCACCATATGGATGTCAAGAGTGGATTATTATATGGTGAACTATAGGAGGAGATATAAATGAAGCAACATGAATTTTTCCAAGAGGATCGTTCACTTGTTTTCAGGTTGAATAAATCACTCTATGGGCTCAAGCAAGCCCCTAGGGCTTGGTATGCTAAAATTGATAGTTTCTTACTCTCAATTGGTTTCATTCAATGCAAATATGATCCAAATGTGTATTTGAAACAAAATGATGTTGTATTTTAGGTTATTGTACTGTATGTATTTGACCTCTTAATTACAGGGAGCTGCAATAAAAAAAATGGATCAATCAAGGCATCCCTACACAGTGAGTTTGCAATGACATATCTAGGATTGCTAAAACAATTTCTAGGATTGGATATTAAGAAATATGAAAGAGGAATCATGATCATCCAGAATAAGTATGATTTAGACCTACTAATAAATTTCAATATGGATAATTGTAATCCATCCAAGTTCCCTTTTCTTTCTGGCATAAAACTAGGTGAATTTGGTGATTCTCCTTTGGTAGATTGTTCATTGTACAGACAACTAGTTGGTAGTTTGATGTACCTTACACATGCCATAACTGATTTGTATTATGTTGTTAGTGTTGTAGCAAGGTATATGAAACAGACACATGAGCTCCATTGGAAGGCTTCCAAAATAATCCTTCAATATGTCCAAGGAACTAAGAGTTTTGGGGTACACTATGCAACTAGTTTTTCACTTGAACTAGTTGGATTTTCTTACTCGGATTAGGCTAGAGATCCCACTGACAGAAATTCCACTTCAGGTTTTGTTTTCATTCTTGTTGATGGTCCTATTTTTTGGCATAGTAACAAACAACACACAAATTCTCTCTTTTCAGCATATGTAGAATACAGGGGAGCAGTGAATGCATCCACACAATGTGTGTGGTTGCAAGGTATTCTTCAGGAGCTTAATGTTGCATTTGATTCTCCCACTACCATTTGGGTTGGTAATCAAAGTGTCATCAATATATCTACATATCCATTACATAGTAAGATAAAAAAATCACATAGAGATCCATATGCACTACATCCGATGTAATATCCCAAATCCTGATATTTTCTATTTCTAAGCAAATATGCCGATACAACTGGGCATGCAAACTGCCATGAAAAAATCCCTATTTTATAGGAAAAATTAGGGTTAGGGTTTGTGAGATAGAATGAACACTTACCACTGATAAGCCGGCTATATTGCTTCGGAGAAAGTATGCAAGCACCAAGAATTGGATCGGATATGGGCAGATCTCTTCTGCTTCCGGTGAACCCCCAGCAGCAAGAACCCCAGTCAGAAAAGGGTGACGCTTTTAGTGAAGGAGATGTCCGATGAAGCTGCTGATTTGCAGGACTGATAACCTCCCGTGCCGGAGAGAATGTCTGGTACATGCAGGATTTCTGAGACCTCTAGGCAGGATAGCGACTTGCTCTGGTGACACAGCTGCTCACGCCCATGGGATCATGAAACTGCTGATAACTCCTCCAGATGAGCACAGGAGGATCTGATAATCACCGGGTACCAGAGTATGATGCTGATGATGAGAATGGTTCCTGAGTTTCAGAGTAAAGCTGAGATCTGAAGGCCCAGCAACTGATTAGGGCTTTCTGGCTGAAACCCCCCCCTTACGACTTCACACATGTCCCTGTAACGATCTATACCATATACTGGATAACTTATGAATGAATGAAGAACAAGTGGTGAACCTGTATGGCTTACCCTGAATAAGACTAGGACAGATGTTTCACTGCTAAAATCTCGTTAGTTGAAGACTCGATCTCCAACCCCAACTGTTGTGCGGCACGTTGTGCTACTATCCAAGAGCTCCCAAAATAATCATAATCCAAAGTGAAGTCTCCTTTCGCTTTATCCTCTATTTATAATGTTCAACTATGAAAACCCTAATCTTTGACCTAATTAGGTCACTTTATCTTCTAATTTGTCGTTGACTTGCATGCATGTGGATGGAGACCTAAAGAGTGCATGCATCATTAAATAATGCTTGGATGGCATGCACGAAGGTGGCCTTTGGCCCTGGTGACCATTCTTGACCTAATGATGATTCCCTTGATCTTCTATGGATGGCATCAGTCCTTAGCTGATTCCCTAGCTGTCAGTAACCGCTCGAACCCACAGGAATCACATAGGTTAGCGGTTTTGGGCCTCAAGGCCTAATTGGAAGAGGACATTACAGTCCTCCCCGCTTGAGATTGCTTGTCCTCAAGCAACTTCAAACTGGGATGTTGCAATACCTATTCACCTTCCCAGGTGGCATCCTCTGGTGGTAGTTCCTTCCATTGAACCAAGTATTCTCTGATTATCCTGTTCCTGAGCTTCCTCTCTCTAGTCTGTATGATCCATTCGGGAATCAATATCAGCAGTCCTTCATCATATAAAGGAGGCAATTCGGTGGATGGAGCAATGTGTTTCCCAAGGGTCTTCTTCAAATTAGATACATGGAACACATTGTGAATTTTGCTTTCCTGTGGAAGTTCTAGTTCATAAGCCACCTCTCCCACTTTCCCGATTATTCTGTATGGTCCATAGAAGTGGGGTTTTAACTTCTCTGCTCCTTTCTTCTTAAGTGAGGACTGTCTATAAGGCTGGAGCTTTAAGTATACTAAATCCCCTAACTCAAAGCTCCGCTCAATCCTATGTTTGTCGCCATACAACTTCTGTTGATTCTGGGTTGTTTGTAAATTCTCCTTTAATATTTTTAGAATGTCCTGACTGTCCTGTATCCAATCCTTAGCCTTAGGAGCCCTACTATCTCCAAATTCCAAATCTGCATAGTCCAAGGCCTCGTAACCATATAATGCCTTAAAAGGAGTCATCCTAATAGACATGTGATAGGTAGTATTGTAGCAATACTCCCCTAGGTGTAGCCATTTGATCCAGGTTCGTTGCTGCCCTGCTACATAGTTCCTTAAATATCCTTCGATCCACTTGTTGATTATTTTTGTTTTCCCGTCACTCTGGGGGTGATAACTGGTACTAGTAGCCAGTTCGGTCCCCACCAATCTGAACAGTTCTTGCCAGAAGGCCCCCGTGAACCTACTATCCTGATCACTGAAAATGGTCTTAGGTAACCCGTGTAACCTGAAGACCTCCCTGAAGAATAACTCAGCTACTTGAGTTGCCGAGTAGTATGATGATATCGAGAAGAAATGTGCAAACTTGGTCAGTCTATCAACTACTACATATAAACAATCTCGCCCTTGGACCTTGGGCAATCCTGAAATAAAGTCCATGGAGATGCTTTCCCACTTCTGTTCTAGAATCGGTAGTGGCTAGAGTAACCTTGCTGGATGGGTGTTCTCAATCTTTTTCTGCTGACAGATGCTACATTCCCGGACATGCTGCATAATCTCCCCCTTAAGGCCCTTCCATGAGAACCTCTCTCTGATCTTCCAGTGGGTCTTTAAGAAACCTTGATGCCCTAATAAAGGAGAATCGTGGGCTGCCTGAATGATATTTTTCCTCTATGTGGATTCTAGAACAGGGTATATCCTATTTTTGTAATAGATGATGTCATCCACAATCATGTACCTGTCATCCTGAATTTGCCCGTCCAATAATTTGCAAGCGAATTTATTTTTGGAGTATTCTACTAAGAGAAGTGCTCTCTAGTCCGTGGATATACTACTGAGAGATAATGGGGCTGGACGCATGGATAATGCATTAGCTATTACATTACTCTTACCTTTTACATACTTGATCTCGAAATCGTAGGCTTGTACTTTGCTGACCCATTTCTGTTGTCGCTCATTTAGTTCCTTCTGCTCCAGGAAATACTTGAGGCTGTTATGATCGGTTTTTATTTTGAACTTACTGCCCACCAGGTACTGTCTGAATTTTGTGAGAGCATACAAGATGGCTAGCATCTCTTTGTCATATATGGAGTAATGGCGCTCGTAGTTCTTCAGTTTATGGCTCTCAAATGCAATAGGGTGATGATTCTGCATCAACACTTATCCTAACCCTTCCCCTGAAGCATCACATTCTACTACAAAGGGTTGTGAGAAGTCTGGTAATGCTAGAACTGGACAAGAAGTCATAATAACCTTCATCTCTTCGAAATTTTTATGTGCTAATTCTGTCCAATTGAACGCCCCCTTCTTGGTGAGATCTGTGAGGGGTGCTGCAAATTGGTAGAATCCCTTAATGTACCGTCGGTAATAAGTGCATAGACCTAAGAACCCTCTCAATTTTGTAACTATTTTTAGCGTGGGCCAATATCTGACAGCTCGTATTTTCTCCATGTCAACCTGCACTCCTTCTGCATTCATTACATTTCCTAAATACATCATCTCCTTAATGCCAAACTCACACTTGGACATTTTCGCATAAAGAGAATGTTCTTCTAAAATACTCAATGCTTCATCTAGGTGTTTCAGATGCTCTTCCCATGTTTTGCTGTAAATCAGGATGTCATCAAAGAATACAAGCAAAAACTTACGTAGCTGTGCTCTGAAGGTGTGGTTCATGCATGACTGAAAAGTGGCTGGAGCATTGGTAAGTCCAAAGGGCATGACCAAAAACTCATAGCGACCATAGTGATAGCGAAAAGCTGTTTTGGAGATGTCCTGGTCCCTTACCCTGATCTGATGGTACCCCGAGCGAAGATCGATCTTGGAGAAGTATTGGGCTCCCCAAAGCTCATCCATGAGTTCGTCAATTCTAGGAATGGGATACCTGTTCTTAATAGTTTTCTTGTTGAGTGCTCGATAATCGATGCACATTCGCAGTGTACCATCCTTCTTTTTGACTAGTACTACTGAGGATGAGAAGGAGCTCGAACTGGGCCGAATATATCCAAGCTCCAGTAATTCTTTGATTGTCTTCTCAATCTCATCCTTGTACCTTTTGGTATGCCTGTAAGGAGTGGTGATGACTGCTTGTGTTCCCTCCTCTAGCTCGATGATGTGTTCAAACCCTCGGTCTGGTGGTCTACCTGATGGAAGGTCCCGAAAAACATTTTCATGTTTCTGTAGCAAGGCTTGAATGTCACTTGGGTGTTGTGTGCTGGTCTCTGGGGGTTTCCTGAAGGTGACTAAACATTTTGTAGCCCATTCTATATCATCTTATCGGAGTATTGCCTCCATCCTCTGTGACGAGACCGGTTTTGGGGGATAAGTGTTCATGCCCCTCAAAACTACTCGTTTTCCCATTTCCATTGCCCTGTAATCTGTAGTGTATTTCCCTATAGAATAAAGCCACTGAACACCCAATACCACATGAGTGTCAGCTACATACACTACATAAAAAGAGTCCATCATCTGATAGTTACCTAAGGCAACATTCAATTTTGGGATCCATTAGTTGCACTCCATGCTGGAGTTCCCGGCTACTACTATAGTGAATCCTTCGAACTTCTCGATCTGAATACCTCTCTTGGCTACCCAAGCGGATTCGATGAAATTATGGGTGGCTCCCCCATCAATCAATACTCCTACTTTTTGGCCCTGTACTACTCCCCTGACCCTGAGAGTATGGAATCTTGGTACTCCATATAATGTAGCAATGACTCCCTCTGGTGTATCACTTTAATGTGACTCCTCTTCTGTGGCCTCCTGCTCATAGTTGTCCTCATCACTGTCTGAATATACCTCAATGTAGTGAGCCTTTTCCTTCCCTGCACACCTGTGTTCTGGTACCCATGGTTCCTGACAGGTGAAGCATAGCTTCTTCCTTCTCAAGTCTTTCCTAGTGTCCTCGTCTAACCAAGTTTTCTTGGGCACATCCTGCTGGAAAGGTTTCATGTCCTTGTCCCTAATAGGAAAATTGGTTTTCAGTGGGAATTTGTTTTTGGGGACTGAATCCTGAAGATCTCTTGCTCTGCTAATGGCATCCTGCAGAGTGAGGGGTTTGTAGGATTTAACCCATCCCCGTAGTGGCTCTGTGAGGGCCTCAGTGAATAACATAGTCAATCTGCTCTCTGACACATCTGTTACCATAACGGCTAGCCTCTGAAATTCTGAAATGAAAGCTTCTGCACTACCGGTCTCTTTGAGTTGAGCCAACTCCTTGAAATGTATCTCTGGATCTTTCCTGTCAAACCTCTCTATGAGCTTCTGAGTGAACTCACCGTAGGAATGTATGGTGTTGTGACCCAATGTCACCAATCCGTGGTACCACCACTCGTGAGCTTCTCCGTCTAGGTGAAGTATAGCCAATTTAATGGCATCTGTCTCTGTCATGATGTTGAGTTGGAAATAGGTATCCAGCTTTTGAACCCGTATCCTCGCTGATCCTCCACGAGTCCCATCAAAGTTTGGGATGGTCAACCTACCCAAGGTCTTCTGTAACTCATAGTTGTGATTGAAACCCTTGTTGAAATTCCTGGGCCTGTTCCTAGTCTTCATGTTGCAGAAATCTGAAAAAGACACGGCCGCATGAAACTCATCCCCTAAGTCTCTATACTCCTGCAGATAAGCCCCAAAAGGCTCACTAGGTTCTACCTGCATGACCAGGCCCCCTACTGTATCTTCCAAGAAGTGAGGCATGGTAGGCCTAATAGAAGGTCTGTTGTATATGTGCAGAGTATTTTGAATGTTAGTGTGTGCTACCTTTCCACTGCTGCTTGTAGATCCCCGATCTACTTGTGAAGGAGGTGTACTGTTGATACCTGTTTCTGGTTTCGCTGATAATCTGTTGATTGCATTGAGTACATATTTTTGTCCTTTGGCTAATTCTTTCAATGCAAAGACCAAGCTGTGAAACTCCATCCGATCCTCTTCTTCTCCCGCTCCTTTTCCCCTATCCGAATGTATACCTGTTTGTTCCATGTCTGAATTGGTATCTTCTAGTTGGATATCTTCGAATTCTTTTGTGTATCTACTTTTCCTCCTCCTATAGGTTACAAAAGGATCCCCTTCTGTATTCATCTACTTTTCATTTCTTAAGCCCACAGCTGGCCAAGAAAATAGCTCTGATACCACTGTAATATCCCAAATCCCGATATTTTCTATTTCTAAGCAAATATGCTGATACAACTAGGCATGCAAACTGCCATGCAAAAATCCCTATTTTATAGGAAAAATTAGGGTTAGGGTTTGTGAGATAGAATGAACACTTACCACTGATAATCCGGCTAGACTGCTTCGGAGAAATTAGGCAAGCACCGAGAACTGCATCGGAGATGGGCAAATCTCTTCTGCTTCCAGTGAACCCCCAACAGCAAGAACCCCATTCAGAAAATGGTGACGCTTTCAGTGAAGGAGGTGTCCGATGAAGCTGCTGATTTGCAGGACTGATAGCCTTCCCATGCTAGAGAGAATTTCTGGTACATGCAGGATTTCTAAGACCTCTAGGCAGGATAGCGACTTGCTCTGGTGAGACAGCTGCTCACACCCCTGGGATCATGAAACTACTGATAACTGCTCCGGATGAGCACGAACGGATCTGATAATCACCGGGTAATGGAGTATGATGCTGATGATGAGAATGGTGCCTGAGTTTCGGAGTAAAGCTGAGATCTGAAGGCCCAGCAACTGATTAGGGATTTCTGGCTGAAACCCCCCCCCTTACGACTGCACACGTGTCCCTGCAACGATCTATACCATATATTGGATAACTTATGAATGAATGAAGAACAAGTGGTGAACCTGTATGGCTTACCCTAAATAAGACTAGGACAGATGTTTCACTGTTGAAATCCCGTTAGCTGAAGACTCGGTCTCCAACCCCAACTGTTGTGCAGCACGCTGTGCTGCTATCCAAGAGCTCCCAAAATAATCATAATCCAAACTGAGGTCTCCTTTCGCTTTATCCTCTATTTATAACGTTCAATTGCGAAAACCCTAATCTTTGACCTAATTAGGTCACTTTATCTTCTAATTTTCCATTGACTTGCATGCATGTGGATGGAGACCTAAAGAGTGCATGCATCATTAAATAATACTTGGATGGCATGCACGAAGGTGGCCTTTGGCCCCGATGGCCCTTCTTGACCTAATGATGATGCCCTTGATCTTCTATGGATGGCATCAGTCCTTAGCTAATTCCCTAGCTGTCAGTAACCGCTCGAACCCATAGGAATCACATAGGTTAGCGGTTTTGGGCCTCAAGGCCTAATTGGAAGAGGACATTACATCTGAGGCTTAGTGCATGACAGTGTGATTTCCTTGTAGTATTGTCCATCCACCGAGCAAACTGCTGACATATTCACCAAGATTTTTACTCAGAAGACCTTCACTCCCTTGAGATATTTTCTTGGAGTGAGTGATGGATGGTGATTGCTACCATTTGCTTACAATTTTTCAGCTCCATGTCCATTTTAGAGGGGACGTTTTGTCCCATGAGGTTTTCCTCTTTTCCTCATTTTTACATGGACAAATAAATTTATGTTTGTATTGAGGTGACTTGAGTCTTTGTTGCAAAGTCCTCCAATAATAATTTGATGAGTTGTACTAAGTTATGGTTAAGGGGCGATGTTAGAACATTAATCCACCACTTGGTACGTTATTCTATAGCCTTAGTCAATTTTATTTTCATTTATGCAGTAATATGTTATGGTTTGGACTTAGGGAAGTTAATCTAGCATTATAACCAGTTATTATGGAGCTTTCATACCTACAGGAGCACTCCATCTCAGTCAACCTCCACATGTGCACCCTCATTAATGACAAGTGTGCTCCCATTCCCCTTTTTGAGGAGATTTGGTTGACTAGGAGCGTTAGGGGTGTTTTTAGCCCAAATTTTGGACTGTTGGAGCATTTATTACTTACCTTGAGCCTCCCACTCACCTCTACTTTCTCACCCATTGTTACGGAGAGAAATTCCTATGGCTTGGGGTACCACAACAGACAACTTGACTCCATAAATCAATCCTTTCCAATATGCAATAGAAATTAAATATCTAACACTAAAGGATCAGACCTCGTACCTTATTCCGGACGGTTGAAGTAGATCCCCGTTGAGCTTTCCAACTTTAGCTTGAATTGATAGATTACTTCCTCAACAACAAGTAAACAATACAAGCATATTATATATATTGGTGTTAGATCTATTCTAGCATATATAATCAACAATGTATAAGCATTTGAAAACATCCCATGGATAAAATATTCATTCAAACACACATTATTGGACAAGAAAAGATATTTCTATTAATATAAAATTAGATATTACAATAGATACAACCTTTGTCGGCATGTCTGCGAATCGGAGAAACTGAATCCCCCACTTAGGCCTCCGCCACCTCAATCCTCCATCTCTCGATAGCAAGCTCACAAGAAAAAGGTAAGCTTGGGAAGAACACAAAAGTGCTCCAAGGGACAAAGGGATGCAGACTCAAGCATAAGTTCCGACAACAATGGACTATAGTTTCTTTGCTCTCAATTCTCTCATATGCCTTCAATGTACCATAGAGTTCCTTATATATCTTTTCAAAGGGGTAATGAAAGGTCAAATCCGAGTGATCTCAAGGCATAGGGAAGGCCAGGAGTCAAGTGAGTCGGATCCATATCAAGGAAAACTCCAAAAGGATTTGGATTATGCACACATCCCGATGTATGCGGTTTTAGGTGTCAAACCCACGTATATACGTGATTAAGGGATTAAAATTCACGTGTATCATTTTTCACATGTTTTTAGGGATGGTCAAGGAAACATCAAAGGACAAAAAATGGTCCAAGGGGTCTAAGGAGTCTGCAGAGGGACAGGGGAAGGCCATACAAAGTGTGATTCATCTGGAGTGGTAAAATCAGCTATAACACCCATGCATGCCATGGAGTCATGGATTCCCCAACACACTTCATCCACATCCTCACAGTGATTCTTGACCATTTGGGTTGAGTTGGAGCTTGTTTGTCCCACCTAAGGGGGATTGAGGCCAATTTTGGCCATTTCACATGTACACTCAGATTTGGCTTCCTAAGCCTCTCGAATTGATATAGATCTAATATAAACTTGTTCTTAACACATTCAGATGTTAGACATTTCAATAACATCCAGTTTATGTTCACACTATGTATGTAAAATTGCTCCTCTTTCAAGCTTTTTTGTTGGTTTTTGCAAGTAATTCGATTTGTGAGAGTCTTTTGGGATCCTAGATCATGATGTAGAATAAATTATCACAATCACTATTGAGCCCAATTTTGTTATCATTCTTGGCTATTAATTTTCTCTTTAGGCATCACTTTTGTCACATTTTGGTATACTTCTTGTCATTTAGCTTATCAATTGACCCCATGTACGAAAGTATTTAATTTTTATGCAAGTCTTGGTTGATTTTCATTATTACATGATATTATTAGCAATTATGTGATATTTGTAAACATTCCTGGTACATAGACTTGTTTTGTAGACTATGGTTTCTAAACGAGCCTCCATGTGGACACGCATTCTCACCAAACACACACAGTTGCATCCAGCTTGTCATTCAACCCTCTGATTAATCTATGCCCTGTTAGTTGGAAAATTCTCAAGCGTTTAAAGCACAGAATGATTTTTGTTGATCTATTAGCCACGTGTTCTGCTGGTACGAGATTCTTTGCTATAGAAGACTCAAGATCCTGTCCTCTTGACTCGACAACATGTTACATTCCCACATCAATGCAGATCCTTACACTCGCAGTCCGCGTGAGGATAACTAATGCACAAAGGATTAGGAAGACAGTTGTGCAGTCTTACAAATTGTTACATGGTTGTTTGTTGGCAGTTAATGATTGTCTATTTGTGGAGCAGTCGACCAATGAAAGGGTCGACCTGTTCATCCATGTAAAATTATATAAAGCCATCTCCAGACGAGAGTTGAGTTAGTTTGTCGTCATTAGCAAAGAAATTATGTAAAATTCGTTCTAAATTTAATATAAGTTCTATATTCAGCTGTGAATTTATGTCTTTATTTTCGTGAGTGGTGGATTAATCTAAACGCAACCCCTAATTGTTGAGAAGGGATCCTCAACAACCAGAGGTCTCCATTTGTATTTTTGTTGTCCCTTTCTGCAGATAAGTAATTTGTATTTCCAGTTTATGTAGGTAGTTTAATTCTCCCATAAATTGATGTTGTTTATTTCCTCATCTTTTGTAACGTGTGTTTACTGTGGTTAATATAATTTACACTGTGTTGATAACATAGTTTCCATTTCCAGAATTAAAAGTGATCGATTACGCATAGTCTTTCAGTCTTCTTTTCAGCTTGTTTCATGGTTTTGTATTTGTAATCAGATGGAGTTTAATTATTTCAATATCTTAGGCTTACTTTGTAGTTAGATTCAGTTCTGTGAATTCCTGTTTAGCTGTACATTAACTTCAGTCATCTTTTCATTTCTCTCATTAAACAATAGGAAATAATCTCTCTTATTAACTATATATTAGCACAAGTTATTCCTATGTTGTTGCAATTGTTAGATAAGCTTAGTTACTATTTTTTACATTACAATCTCATATGCATAAATTAGTTGATGCTAGGATCATCTAGGTTATCTATTTTGTAATTTACATTGTTTTCTCCATTCAAACTATTTGTCTATACTGATATCCAGACCTTCATTTAGACTTTAATATTCCCCGTTTTGTTTTATGATTGTTTCAAGTTCAATTTTCCTTGTTTTTAAAATGTATTACCTTTTGTAATTGAACAGTAGTTATATATGTGTAATTAGGACCTGACTTCAAACCACCTAAAGTATCCATTAAGTTCCATAATTACTCTTATCTTTCATTTCTTTTATCTTAGTTTATTCTTGAATTGTGTTTCTTATGTCCCTGATTTCTTTATTCATTTCTCAGTTCTACTGTAGAATTTGTTAATTGCATCCTTAGTTTAGTTTACTTCATTCTTATTTAGATTGAATTTAGAATTAAATTTGCTAATTCTATTATCTAAAAGGCACATTAGTTCTCTATAATTTGATCATCATTTCTAGCATAAGATTTATCCTCCTTAATTCATAGTGACTGAAAATGTTCATAGAATAGGATTGATCTAGAAAATAAGATATCTTTATTTGGTTTTCCACTTGCTTTTAAATTATAAATTATTTTCAAGTAAATATATTTATTAAGTTTTCTACTTGCTTCTAAAACTATATTTAATTCCTTTACATTTGTTTCATACGAGAGTAGTATACCTCCAACTTCAAAGTAATCGTTAAAATAGTCTTGTTTCTTGATAATAGATTAGTTGTTGATAACATTTGCTTATGGGTAGAACATAAATCACAATGTTTACTATTACTTGTAATTGGGCACTTATTAGTTTACATCTATTTGTAGAAGTTAAACTAAACTTAATTCCATTCAGTTTCTTTATTTCTTTTGAAAGCCATTTTGATACACCTCCTTCTCCAGTTCCGATCACAATGAATGCATATCCTCAGAATCCTCAAGGAGAATGGAACTAGATAATTTAGTTTAAATTATTGTATATTTGTCAATCGCATGTATAGTTTAGTTATTGAATTTCTTAGGTATATTAAGTTGTTGTAATATTTCCTCAGATAATATAATATTTTGTTTTCATATAGTTAGAGTTCTAAATTTGTTTATAGCCTTTCTAATTCCCAGATTAAGAAGCTGAATAATTAATTAATAGGTTTCACTATAAAGAGTAGTTTACTTTCTTAGAATAGTTTTGTTTATATATATATTTCTACTTATTTTTTATATAGTATAGTAGTATAGATTGATACTGCTCTAATCTAGTGGTCTTTTTCTAGTCTAATTACCTTAGTAGTTGAATTTCTAGAGTTTGACTCGTTTTTTCATTTTGAAAGATCGTTCGATCTTCTCTTTGTTAAAATATTTCCACGACACCTTAGGAACCCTTCTACTTTAGAACATATTTTGTGTCAACTCTAAGTTTACAAACTTCGGTTGATAATTAAATATTTGGTGAATTAATTAAGACAATAAAACACCCAACATTTTTGGCGCTGTTGCCGGGGAGTTGTTCTGTAAGGTAGAATAAGTAGAACTTCCTTATGAAGTTTAGCAATAGGCTGGTGGTGGGGGAGCTATAAGATGAGAGGTAAGAACCTGCGCATCTGTTATAACAGACGTCCCCAAATATAGCAGTGATAGTAGTATTGTAGGTTTTCATTTAGTTTATCTTTTCATGAACAGACCTAGAGATTTGAAAGGTAGATACATTAGAACTAGTTCTCAAAACTTTGTTAAAATTCCTATTAACCTTTACGAGAGGCATAATACCCCAACCACTAACTCAGCAGAAAGGTATCAGAAGACACACGTAGGAAGTAGTTATTCTTGGAAACCTAAAGGAGGGGCCATAGAAGGTAGGGAAACCCTGGAAAGAAGTAGTTCTAAACACCCCATTCCTGAATAAGTTCCTGATGGCCAGCCATTGGAAGCCCTCAACCCTCCACTAGTGCAAAAACATAACGATACATATTTTCACTAATAGGGGATCCAAACTTCACCAATTTCATTGATCCTACTCAGGTAAAATCTTTCTTTGGTAGCTCAATAAATACAATTGTTTCACAGATTGAGACATCCATAGTAGGACCTACCTTCCTTATAGAACCTAATAAAGACACGGCTAACAACTTCTATTATCAGAGGAATATCTCCCCTAAAAAATAACGTTGGGACGCATCATTATCACCTCGAAAGGAACCTCCTAGGTACACTCTTTTTAAAAACTGAACCTACATGGAAAGACGGGGAGAATATGAAGATCATGACGAGGTTAGAAATGACGGAGAAGAAGGAGAAAATTGAACTAAGGATACCTTTGGGTTTCCTATCCTAGACACTGCATGAGATGTAAATATGAATAACATCCCTCCTTCCTCATTACCTACTTTCTATGGAAAAAGTAATGAAGACCCAGAGACATTTTTGTTCGAGTTTGACATTCTTTGTAGAAGTTATAACTTCCTACAAGATTCTCACAAACTAAAACTTTTCCTTGCTACACTAAAATATTCTGCTTTAAGATGGTTCATGGGATTATGAGAGTATAGTATCAGAATTTGGAAAGATATGAAAACCACATTCTTGCTGAAATATCAAGAGTATTGCAAACCTAGAGACTCTCGAAACGATATTTTCAAGATACAGCAACTCGAAGACGAGAGCTTAGAGGATTATCTTGAAAGGTTTATCTATACATTACACAAGTCTAAATATAATGACCTTCCAGAAGATGCGGTATGAACACTCTTTCTTAAAGGGATCTCAAAAGACCTTGTAGAAAACCATAATCTCATGGCATCTGGTGATATCTCTCACAAACCTTTTACTGTAAGATCCCCCTACCACCTTGTGGACATGACAATGACTACGACTCGTAAAAGTAGAAAAATAAATCATAAATACGTTCATAAGAATAGAAGACCCTCACCTCT
>LPNX010587584.1:55456-79383 GCA_001517045.1 Pseudotsuga menziesii
GAAAAAAAAGAAAAAAACACAAACCTTTACCACTTTCCGCACACTTTGGCGTCAAGGTAACAGAGGGACATTACATTTACACAAATTGGTGAAATGTGTAGAAACTACTCTAGAAGTAGGGGGGAATTTGGGAGAAATATTCAGGAGCCCTAAAATAGAAATACAAAATGGAACACCTCTAGTTCCAGAGGAGTCACAAGGATAAAATTGGGAAACCTATTGGAAAACTTCAAAACTGATATTTTAGGAGCAATGGGTTCCCAAATAGATTCGTTACAAGCCAAGAAGAGGAAAGGGGAAGAATGTGCAGCAGTGATAATTTTATGTCCAAGATGCAAGATTAAACATCCCCAAAGGGAATGCCCTTTGAACAACATCTCCATATGTCACATCTGTATAGATGATCATACAATAGAAAACTGCCCATCGGTGCCTGGGTTACAAGCCATATATAAAAGCAAGGACATTGGTGAAACATCTAGGAGGACTCCTTGGAAACCAAAATACCAACCACTATATCAGAATTTTTCACCACATCCCCCACCCTATTATCATCCCTACCAACCACCTCAACAATGGAACACTTCAAGTGGGTAGAACTGGCCACCCAAGTATCCTCCTCCTCCTCATTTTACTCAGCATCAGTATTGGGCACAGGGGTGGAGGGGATAGTCATACCCCTAGTCACCACCTGTATCTGCACCTAATCATCCTTATCCTCAGCATCCAACTAATGCCCAGCAATTTTTTTTGGGGTTTGTGCCTCCAGTTCCCCTTATTGCACAACAACCTCATCATTTCCAGAATACAAATCCTCCATGACCTGCATTATTACCCTCATAACCGATACCTAACCCAAACAATAAGTAAACTCAATCTCTCAACAGCATTGAGTTACAAACTCTTCCATCCTATGTTATTTCAACTATACTCGTACACAAGATACAATCACAATATGGAAGAGTGGTGAATGACAAACCCAAGTCATCAGTCGTCATTTGTCAAAAGAATGAAGAAGAAGAAGACCCCAATGAGGTCATGAATGATGCTATTTTTCAGATTGTGGATATTCCAAAGTTTCCATCACATAACCATCCCTCCATTTTCAGAACGACTGGAAATAGAAAAACCTATTATTCATCCCGAGTATGACATTTTAAATGAACTGAAAAATATTTGTGTCAAAATTCCTCTATTACAGGATATTAAGGATATACCAATTTACAGCAAGGTAATAAAGGAACTATGCATTAAACGTCAAGGTAAGAAATAGAAAGACCCCCTCATGATTCATGTTATAGGAGAGATGTCTGAGTGTATGACAAACCTGTCTCAGGTTGCAAAATATACAAATCTGGGAGCCTAGTAGTAACTGTTATTGTAAATAATGTTTCCATAGAAAATACACTTATCGATTTAGGATCTGCTATTAATATGATTCCACCACAGTCTTAGAAGTTTTACAGTTGGGACAATTTCTCCGACCGGCCCCTTCAATCCTAGAACTAGCAGACCGTACCACAGTAAAACCTGTTGGAGTGTTGGATGATATTATTGTATCTATGGATTCATGGGAATACCCTGTTGACTTTATGGTCATAGAATCAAAGAATCCTTCCAAAGGACATTCTATTATTCTGGGAAGACCATGGTTAGCCACTGCTAATGCCTTTATAGGATGTAGGGACGGGGAAATGACCATTTCGAATGGGTTGTCCACACCAAAACTTGTTTTATATTCCCCAGCACAACCAGTAACTGAAAACATGTGGTGGTTATACTGTTCTTTTGGGGATGAGAACTTCGATGACCTTTCCCTTCCTAGTGATTACTCCTGGGCACTTCAGGAGAAGACTACTGAGAATGTGTTAAGCCAATTTGTTTCCTCAACAACTTGTATATATTTTCCTCAGTCTTTTTCTCAATTCAATTAAATTTTTGGGGATGAGTTTCAAGAAAATATGGTCCTCTCAACACTTGTGGAGACACCATGTTTCTTTTCAATTGAATAGCATATGGGACCCTATACCATACCTTGTGAATTTGGTCCTGAATTTTTTTTAGATATAAACGTAGGGTTAAGTGAAAACCAACATGAGTAGTTTCTCAAGGTCCTTAAAAAACAAGCGGGAGAATTTTCATGTGAATACACAGATATGAAGGGTATACACCCTAACATGTGTATTCACCATATTTACATGGATGCAAACATACCACCTATAAGGCAGCTGCAGAGGAGGATGAATCCTGCTTTGAAGGACATAGTTAAAGAAGATTTACAGAAACTCCTCAATGCTGGTTTCATCTACCCAATCTCAGACAGTAATTGGGTGTCTCCTCTAGTGGTAGTCCCAAAGAAAATCATAGGGAAATGGCGTATTTGTGTTGATTTCCAAGAGCTAAATAAGGATACTCTTAAAGAATACTTTCCTTTTCCCTTTATCGATCAAGTGCTAGATACCCTGTCTGGCAAGCAATACTTTTCCTTTCTCAACGAGTATAGTGGATACAATAATATTTTGATAGCACCCGAGGATCAAGATAAGACTACTTTTACGTGCCCTTGTGGGACATATGCCTATAGAGTTTTTCCATTTGGCCTATGTAATGCACCTGCTACTTTTCAGTGTGCAATCTTAGGACTTTTTGTTGATCTTATACATGACTGTGTAGAGGTGTACATGGATTATTTTACATCTTATGGTATACCTTCCAAGAGGCTCTTGATAATCTTGAGAAGGTCCTTATCCGATGTCAAGAGACAAACCTAACCCTTAGCCACGAAAAATGTAAAATTTTATTAACAGAATGTATAGTCTTGGGGCATCATGTCTCTTCACAAGGGATCAAGGTAGACCCTACCAAAATAGAAGTAACTGCTGGTCGTCCCTCTCCAAAAACTCAAAAGGAGGTAAGGACCTTTCTTGGCCATGCAGGCTACTATCGTCGTTTTATTGAAAATTTCACTAAAATAGCTGCATCGATGTTTAAACTGCTTGCGAAAGATGTAGAATTCCAATGGACTGAATCTTGTCAAAGTGATTTTGAGGTCTTAAAGGCTAAGTTATCAGTGACACCAATACTTAGGGTTCTTGATTGGTCCCTTCCCTTCCATATATCCACTGATGCTTCTGACTTGGCCATAGGAGGAGTCCTAGGTCAAAAGGAAGGCCAAGCATCTTATGCCATCTACTTTGTTAGCAAGAATTTGATTCCTGCCAAACTTAATTACACTGTTACTGAAAAAGAGTTTCTGGCATTAGTCTACTCTATCAATAAATTTCGTCATTACATCATAGGATATGAATTTTTTGTGCATACGAACCACTATTCCATTAGATTTCTAATGAACAAACCAATTACCAATGGCAGGGTAACCCGTTGGCTTCTTCTATTACAAGAGTTTAACATCATTTTCATTGATTGACCTGGCAGAGAGAATTTGGTAGCAAATTTCCTCTCTCGTATTCAACATGGTGATGGTGCTAAATCCATTGATGATACTTTCCCTGACAACATATATTTTTCATGTCTTTCCAAACTCCTTGTTTTGTAGACATTGCTAATTATTTAGCAACTGGGAAGCTACCAAACCACTTGTCCCCACACTAGAAATGCCGCATTATAGTCCAAAGTTCTAACTACTCTTGGGTTGACAATGACCTCTTTCTTACTGGTCTAGATCTTATTATTAGACGATGCGTATGAGAGGATGAGATGACAGAAATCCCCCATGTATGCCATGATGGGCCATGTGGAGGACACTTTTCGAATAATTGGACAACATACAAAGTGTTGCACTCTGGATATTACTGGCCAAGCATTTTTAAGGATGCTACCAAGTATGTTAAAGGATGTGACTGTTTCCAGAGAATGGGTAGACCAACGTCATATAATGAGATTCCCTTACAACCTCAGATCATGATTGAACCTTTTGAGAAATGGGCTCTTGATTTTGTGGGGCCAATCTCTCCCAAGTCCCGCAAAAATAAGTATATCCTAGTTTGCACAGACTATGTCACCAAATGGGTAGAAGATAAAGATTTGTTTCAATCCACAAAGAAATCTATGGTAGAATTTATATATGAAGAGATGTTTATTCGGTTTGGTGTGCCTAGGGAAATTGTCACTGACCAAGGTTCTCAATTCACCTCCAAATTGATGAAATAACTTACCACGGAGTATGGCATCCGACATTGCAAGTCTTCAACCTACCACCCGCAGGATAATGGCCAGGTAGAATCAACCAACAAGGTATTAGAAGCTATCTTAACCAAAACCATTCATCTGCATCATAAGGACTGGGCATATAGACTCCCAGAGGCCTTGTGCGCCTATAGAATAACATGGAGAAACGCGTGACTAGACATACACCTTGTGAGCTAGTATATGGGAAACAAGTCCTTTTACCTATTGAGTTCCAAGTTAACACTTTTCATATGGTTGTACAGTTAGGCATGGATTTGGAAGAAGCACATAAACAACGAGTTTCACAGATCAATAAGTTGGATGAGATTATACAAGATGCACTCCAAAGAACAATGTTAATATAGAACCAACGAAAAAAATGGCATGATAAATTTATTAAGCAAATGTAGTTTAATACAGGGGATTGGCCATTACTATTCGACTCAAGGTATAAAAAATTCAAAAGAAAATTAACGACTGGTTGGGTGGGTTCATATGAGGTAGTTATAGCCTTCAATAATGGGTCAGTAGACATTAATACAATTGATGGTTTGCAAATTTACTTTGTCATAAATAGACACAGACTTAGACTTTATCATCAACCGGTATCTAAACAAGATTTCGTGCAAAATGTCTTACAATAGAAAGAGATGGAGTTGGTAGAAGAAGAAGTCATTCCTCCTCCTTCTCATCCTTCAATTATTTTGGGTTGTCATTGTTTGTATATATGTAGATATGTTTTTGTTTCTTCGAATAAATCAAGAGTCATTTCTAACAAGCTAATTGCATTTATACAGGGGATTCATTCCTATGATCACCCTATAGAATTTTGTCAATTAAAACACGAAGACTCTTTTCCTTTCCCTAATTTGATAAATTTTATATATGCTTTTGTTGTGAATAAATTTGAATCATCTAACAAATGGTTTTGCAGTTTGATTACAAGAACCGTATCTCTATAAGAAGATCATGAAATATTCTTTGAAAAGTGAAGTGCTCTGAAAGACTCATAATGTATCTTAACTCCTTCTCTTTTTTATTATTGTTGAAAATTGAAATTTATAATGAAAAGTTAAAGTGTTCTTTATATCATTCCCAATCATTTTCTTCTATGATTCTTCATGCTTTTATATATGGTTTTTTGATTCAAACATGCACATTTCTGATTTATCATTAGAACAGTTGCTTAAGACCTACTCTAATCATTGTGTTCTTCAAAATTCTATCTTGCACCTATGGAATACTAGTTCATCCTATACTCATTATCAAAACTTGACTCTTAAGCATTTTTTAGGTAACTCAAGAGTAAGTGAAATTCCTGCTTGTGGGGAACATTACTGATTTTTTTTTATGAAGAAGATAGACTGAGAGGTCAAGGAACAACTTTAAGTTATTATCTTTTGACATGATCTATAATTTAGGCCATTATGAAAAAATCACTTATAAGGTTCGCTCTAAAAATTTGAATCATTTGTTTAGCAGGCTTAACACGCTCTAGTACCAATCGGCTTACACATGCTAAAATCATTATACAAAGCAAACCCGTCGAGGTACCGAACAGGCTCACTGGCAGCAGGTCCATGCTAAGTAACATATTAAACAAGGAAGCTGGGAAAATGAAAGTAAACCCATCAGGGTACTGAACAGGCTTGTTGGCAGCAGGGATATGCTTGCATGGTACCAAGATAAACCCGTCGGGGTACTGAACATGCCTAATGGAAGTGAGGCAATATCAGGTAAAAGAGATTTGGTTAATGCATCACTATGCACATGGTTCGTAAACAAAAAAAAAGAGAAAAAAACACATGTTTAGGCATATTATTTATAATGTCATTAGAGAATGGCTGTAAGTTGGACTTGGACCCAATCATCTAATTCAACTAATACCTAGGATATGATTATCCTAGAAATGGGGCCCATCACTATAGAAATATCACAAACTCCAGGGTGAACTTAAAATATTCTTTGGATGACAAGAGATCCTTAAAATGAGGCATGGATGACTAGTTTTTCCTATGGCATTTTTCGCATCAGCTATACTATCATTATTCGTATGCTCTTCCTAAGCACTATTATTTTTTATAAAAGTACATATCTGAATGATCTCCATTTACTAGTTAGTAATTCTTTTTCTTACAAAAATAATAACCGCATGTTAGAACTATTTGTAAACTATTCAGAAATTAATCAGTTTTTCTTTGATGGCTTGAGGACACGCCATATTTTTGGTTTGGGGGAAGATTAGATTGTCTTTATTTTCATAATATTTATAATAAGGTTCATTGATATTTGACAAATGATAGGTGTTTTCAGGAAAATTCACGTCACAGAAGATTGTTGCATTTTTTTATGAATAGAGAAGAGCACAACTGAACGTTCAATAAAGTTGATTTACATAATCCTTTCGTGTGCTTGCAGCCCAGAAAAATTTACTGCATAATTAGCAGCAGTCAAATCTAGAAAAGTGCATTTTTGCATAGGGAGTCGATATGAAGGATCATAGGAAGGGTCGAATGTCAGACCGAATGGAATGTCGAATGGGACTGTAACTGTATACCAGTATGATTAAATATGCCAAGGTGTTAATTTATTTTTTTCAATTATGGGCAAAGAATTTAATTAATTGAACCATACACATAATTATTAGGTCTCATTCATATCATTGTAAAAGCATTACGATTCATTAGGAATCACTTCGACCTCATCCAATGTATCGTTTAATTATATATTGATATGATTTCAAGATCTTTTTTAATATCATTACCCTTACCCTCTTATCAAATCACACGCAGAAATTGTCAAGTGTCCTACCATTCCATTAATTAAGGTCATTATGGTTTTAAATGCATTCTATACAATCCGTAATCAATAATTCATGAAACATGTCCAAAGTTTACTTTGGACATGGTTGAATATATCAGAACTATCTGAATTCACCAATGCACGCATCTTTATGATGGCACATGATTCAAGATCTTTGCATGATAGCGTGATCGCCCGAACGTGCTAAAATATTTTCTCACGATCATTCAACCGTCTGGCTGGGTCACCTTTTAAACTAACACCTGCGCGAATTTCATTTCATTCTACCTGTCCTCATCTTTCCTGAGTCTCTCAAGATGGGTCTCTTGCAATCTCTTGCACCCCCTATATCCATTTGCATTCTTTGACCTCTACTTAACAATGCCAATCCGCTATGAGCCTGGTAGTTACCAGGAGTTGCTTCATTTCCCTAATTTTAAAACATGCCGTGAAGTGTTTCTTTGCACAGCTTGGGGTCCGTTCCTCCATCTTCTTGATGGCCACGACGACGAGATCTCACTGTTGTTCGCCAAAGGATTCGATGCAAAAACAGAAAGGTTTTCCCTCTCATCTTTCCCGTGACTAAGAATTCTATTGCATTGGCCACAAAACTGCCCAGGGAAGGTGCCCGTTGGCACAAGCAACTCTTTCTCCTACGGACGACTCATGAATTTTCTCTCAACGCTGAATACCAACACGTTGCAGGCACACAAGGGTTCCATAGGGATTGGATTAAGCCTGAATATCTTGAGTCCTTGACTGTCATCATTTGGTTGATCATCTATGAGGGTAAGTACACCATTTTTAAAGCTTGTCACCTTAGATTATTGGCACATTTTGTTAATAATCAGGCCCTAAATTTCCCATTTTATTTCTGAAGAGCCCAAAGAAAATGCAATCTTGGTTAGGAAAAATACCATTAATCCCTATGGTAGCACATATCACCACTATCTTATTAAAAATTGTATTACTCATCAGTTGAAGATAAAGGGGCAAACTTGGGATAACTTTGTGTTTGAAGTACTGAAACCCCATTTGGTCAAGAAACCCCTTACCAAAACCCCTAACTCTCAGAAGCGTCCTCGGTATACCTGTCACTGTGAACCTAGTCCTACCCCTTCCACAGAAAATAAAATCCCCAAAATGGTGCATATTGACAAAGATACGCCAGAAGCAAGTCCGCCTTCCCATTCACCTACCTCTTTCAACCTTGTGGCCGCTGAATTTCTACCGTTTCCATAAGTTCGAGACAGGAGCAAGAAGGAAAATTTCGTTCAACCTACCCTTCAGTACGATCATCCAGATAGTATGGTCGAATTGGATGAACCCATTTCTGACTCACCCATGTTTACATTAGCTAGTGTCTCGGGTGATTTGCTCAAGGCTTCTACTTTTGAGACCGCTTCTCCATCTGCTCAAGGCAAGGGTCCTAAAAAACAAATCCCCTCTATTGACCTTGAGACACCATCCAGAGAATTGATTCCACCTCAAGAATCCAAATGCCTCGTAGAGCCATTTACTCCGACTCAACCGACAATAGATCAACTGACTCAATATTTAGCACAGTCGGCAAGGCAAAATAAGAGATATGTCGAGATAATTGATGATCTTCGTCAAGAGAACAAGGAGCTGCGTATACAAGTTAGGGTTGTTCAGGACCTTAACAAGACCATAAATTCTTCACGTGACTCTCCTCAAGAGAGGCACAAAGTTCTAAAGGCATAGGACAGGAGGTTTAAGTTCAAATCTCTTGTTTCCAATGATAAGTCGAAGGCAACTGCTAATGCAACTCGACCTTCTTCCTAACTTCCTTTTTGTTTTGCACAGTGGGACCTGACATCTCTCTAGTTTGGGGGAGTGTTGATCCCGATTTTGTTACCATTCTTGGCTGTTAATTTTCTCTTTTGGCATCACTTTTGTCACCTTTTGGTATACTTCTTGTGATTCAGCTTATCAATTGACCCCAGGTATGAAAGTATTTGAATTTTATGCAAGTCTTAGTTGATTTTTGCTATTACATGATTTTATTAGAAATTATGTGATATTTGTAAACATTCCTTATACATAGACTTGTTTTGCATACTATGATTTCTAAACGAGCCTCCATGTGGACACGCATTCATGCCAAACATGCACAGTTGCATTCAGCTTGTCATTCAACCCTCCAATTAACCCACACCCTGTTAGTTGGAATATTCTCAAGCATTTAAAACACAGAACGGTTTTTGTTCAAGCGTTTAAGCGACGCGTTCTGCTGGTATGAGATTCTTTGCTCTAGAAGACTCGGGATCCTGTCCTCTTCACTCAACTCCATGCTCTATTCCCACGTCAACACAGATCCTTACACCCGCAGCCCGCGCGAGGATAACCGATGCGCAAAGGATTAGGAAGATGGTTGTGCGCTGTCAAAAATTGTTACACTGTTTTTTGTTAGCAGTTAATGATTGTCTATTTGTGGATTGGTCGACCTGCTCATCCATGTAAAATTATATAAAGTCGTCTCCAGACAAGAGTCTAGTTAGTTCGTCGTCATTAGCAAAGAAATTATGTAAACTATGTTCTGGATTTATTATAAGTTCTATATGCAGATGTGAATTTATGTCTTTGTTTTCGTGTGTGGTGGATTGATCTAAGTGCAATCCTTGATTGCTGAGAAGGGCCCCCCAACAACCAGAGGTCTCCATTTGTATTTATTTTATCCCTTTCTGTAGATAAGTAATTTGTATTTTCAGTTTCTGTAGGTAGTTTAATTCTCCCATAAATTGATGTTGTTTATTTACTCATCCTCAATAACGCGTGTTTACTGCAGTTAATACGATTTACATTGTGCTGTTAACATAGTTTCCATTTCTAGAATTAAAAGTGACCAGTTACGCATAGTCATCCAGTCTTGTTTTCATATTGTTTCCTGGTTTTGTATTTGCAATCAAATAGAGTTTAATTAGTTTAATATCTTAGGCTTACTTTGTAGTTAGATTCAGCTCTATCAATTCCTATTTAGCTGTAGGTTAAATTCAATCATCTTTTCATTTGTCTCATTAAACAATAGAAAATAATCTCTCTTCTTAACTATAGATTAGCACAAGTTATTCTTCTGTTGTTTCAATTGTTAGATAAGCTTAGTTATTTTTTTTTACATTACAATCTCATATACATAAATCAGCTGATGTTAGGATCATCTAGGTTATCTATTTTGTAATTTACATTGTTTTTCTCCATTCAGACTATCTGTCGATACTGCCATCCAGACCTTCATTCAGACTTTAATATTCCCCATTTTGTTTTATGATTGTTTCAAGTTCAGTTTTCCTGGTTTTTAAAATTTATTACCTTTTGTAATTGAATAGTAGTTATGTATGTGTAATTAGGATCTGACTTCAAACCACCTAAAGTATCCATTAAGTTCCATAATTACTCTTATATTTCATTTCTTTTATCTTAGTTTATTCTTGAATTGTGTTTCTTATGTCCCTGATTTCTTTATTCATTTCTGCTGTAGAATTTGTCAATTGCATCCTTAGTTTTGTTAAGTTCATTCTTCTTTAGATTGAATTTAGAATTAAATTTGCTAATTCTATTATCTAAAAGGCACATTAGTTCTCTATAATTTGATCATCATTTCTAGCATAATATTTATCCTCCTTACTTCATAGTTACTGAAAATGTTCATAGAATAGGGTTGATCTAGAAAATAAGATATATTTATTTGGTTTTCCACGTGCTTTGAAATTATAAATTATTTTCAGGTAAATATATTTATTAAGTTTTCTACTTACTTCTAAGACTATATTTTATACATTTGTTTCATACAAGAGTAGTATACCTCCAACTTCATAGTAATTGTTAAACTAGTCTTGTTTCTTGATTAATAGATTAGTTGTTGATAACATTTTCTTATGGGTAGAACATAGATCACAATGTTTACTATTACTTGTAATTGGACACTCCTTAGTTTACATATATCTGTAGAAGTTAAACTAGACTTAATTCCATTTATTTTCTTTATTTATTTTGAAAGCCATTTTGATATACCTCCTTCTCCAGTTCTGATCACAATGAATGCATATCCTCAGAATCCTCAAGGAGAATGGAACTAGATAATTTAGTTCAAATTATTGTATATTTGTCAATCACATGTATAGTTTAGTTATTGAATTTCTTAGGTATATTTAGTAGTTGTAATATTGCCTCAGATAATATAATCTTTTATTTTCATTTAGACAGCGTTCTAAATTTGTGTATAGCCTTTCTAATTCCAAGGTTAACAAGCTGAATAATTAATTAATAGGTTTCACTATAAAGAGTAGTTTACTTTCTTAGAATATTTATATATATATATATATATATATAGTTATTGTTTATAGAGTAGAGTAGTATAGATTGATACTACTCTAATCTAGTGGTCTTTTCCTAGTCTAATTACGTTAGTAGTTGGATTTCTCGAGTTTGACTCATTTTTTCATTTTGAAAGATCTTTCGATCTTCTCTTTGTTAAAATATTTCCACGACACCTTAAGAACCCTTCTACCTTAGCATATATTTTGTGTCAACTCTAAGTTAGCAAACCTCGATCGATAATTAAATATTTGTGAATTAATTTAGACAATAAAACACCCAACATTCTTGGCGCCTTTGTCGGGGAGTTGTTCTGTAAGGTAGAATAAATAGAATTTCCTTATGAAGTTTAGCAATAGGCTGGTGGTGGGGGAGCGGTAAGACGAGAGCTAAGAAATTGGACATATGTTATAACAGGCGCCCCCAAATCCAGTGGTGATAGTAGTATTGTAGGTTTTCATTTAGTTTATCTTTTCATGAACAGACCTAGAGATTCAAAAGGTAGATACATTAGAACTAGTTCTCAAAAGTTTGTTAAAATTCCTACTAACCTTTACGGGGGGTGTAATACCCCAACCACTATCTCGGTGCAAAGGTATCAGAAGACATACGTAGGAAGTAGTTCTTCTTGGAAACCTAAAGGAGGGTCCATAGAAGGGAGGCAAACCCTGGCAGGAAGTAGTTCTAAAGACCCCATTCCTAAAGAAGTTCCTGAGGGCCATCCATTGGAAGCCCTCAACCCTACACTAGTGCAAAAACCTAACAATATAACTTTATCACTAGTAGGGGATCCAAACTTTTCCAATTTCATTGATCCTGCTCAGGTAAAATCTCTTTTTGGAAGCTCAATAAATACAATTGTTTTACAGATTGAGACATCCACAGTAGGCCCTACCTTCCCTATAGAACCTAATAAAGACACGACTGACAACTTCTCTTCTTAGAGGAAGATCTCCCCTAAATAAGAATGTTGGGACGTCTCATTATCACTTCGGAAGGAACCTCCTAGGTACACTCTTTTTAAAAACCAAACCTACATGGAGAGACGGGGAGAAGATGAATATCATGACGAGGTTAGAAAAGACGAAGAACAAGGAGAAAATAGAGCTGAGACTACCTTTGGGTTTCCTATCCTAGACACTACATAGGATGTAAATATGAAAAACATCCCTCCTTCCTCATTACCTACTTTCTATGGAAAAAGTAATGCAGACCTAGACACATTTTTGTTCGATTTCGACATTCTTTGTAGAAGTTATAACTACCTACAAGATGCTCACAAACTAAAACTTTTTCCTACTACACTAAAAGATTCTTCTTTAAGATGGTTCATGGGATTAAGAGAGTATAGTATCAGAACTTGGGAAGATATGAAAACCGCATTCTTGCGGAAATATCAAGAGTATTGCAAACCTAGAGACTCTCGAAACGATATTTTCAAGATAAGGCAACTCGAAGATGAGAGCTTAGAGGATTATATCGAAAGGTTTATCTATGCATTAGACAAGTCTAAATATAATGACCTTCAAGAAGATGTAGTACGAACACTCTTCCTTAAAGGGATCTCAGAAGACCTAGTAGAAAACCTTAATCTCATGGAATATGGCGATATCTCTCACAAACCTTTTACACAAATTGGTGAGATGTGTAGAAACTACTATAGAAGCAGGGGGGAAGTCGGGAGAAATCTTCGGGAGCCCTGCAATAGAAATCCAAAAGGGAACACCTCTAGTTCTGGAGGAGTCACAAGGATAGAATTAGGAAACCTATTGGAAAACTTCAAAACTGATATTTTAGGAGCAATGGGTTCCCAACTAGATGTGTTACCAGGCAAGAAGAGGCAAGAGGAAGAACATGCAGCAATGAGCATTTTTTGTCCAAGATGCAGGACTAAACATCCCTAAAGGGAATTCTCCTTGAACAACATCTATGTATGTCACATCTGTATGGATGATCATACGACATAAAACTGCCCATTGTTTCCTGGGTTACAAACCATATATAAAAGCAGGGACATTGGTGAAGCATCTAGGAGGCCTCCTTGGAAACCAAGACGCCAACCACCATAACAGAATTTGTCACCACATCCCCCACCCTATTATCATCCCTACCAACCACCTCAATAATGGAACACTTCAATTTGGCAGAACTGCCCACCCCAGTATCCTCCTCCTCATCATTTTACTCAGCTTCAGTATTGACCAAAGGGGTGGAGGGGACAGTCATAACCCTAGTCACCACCTTTCTCTGCACCTAATCATCCTTATCCTCAGCATCTAGCCAATACCCAACAATTTTTTCTTGGGTTTGTGCCTCCATTTCACCTTGTTGCACAACAACCTCATCATTTCCAGAATACAAATCCTCTAGGACCTACATTATTACCTGCACAACCGATACCTAACCCAAACAATAATTCAACTCAAGCTCTCAACAGCATTGAGCAAACTCTTCCATCCTATGTTATTTCGATTGTACCCGTACACAAGATACAATTATGATCTAGAAGAGTGGTGAATGACAAACTTAAGTCATTAGTCGTCATTCATGAGGAGGATGAAGAAGAAGAAGATCCCAATGAGGTCATGAATTATGCTATTTTACAGGATGTGGATATTCCAAATATTCCAGCACATACCTGTCCTCAACAAGAACCAACTCAAGAACGAAGAATCCCTCCATTTCCAGAACAACTAGCAATAGAAAAAGCTGTAATTCATCCCAAGTATGACATTTTAAATGAACTAAAAAATATCTATGTCAAAATTCCTCTATTACATTTTAAATGATTAAGGACTTTACTTATCCAATCAAGGTCCTTAATTTCTATGGTTCGTAACTTGGGAGAAAGGAATTCTAGTTTGACTTTAGTTAGGATGTTGTTTTGAATAATCCAAGACTTATTATAGGGGGGAGATTTAAATAATACCTTGAGTGCAAGGGAAGTTTAGGGAAATAATGAAATATAGGATCCTTTGGAAAAAAAATTCACTCATATATATTATGAAGGAAAAGTAGTTGATGTTATGCAAAAACCAGTTATCCCTACTTGGAGGAATGACAAGGATGGAGATGAGGGGTGGAAAAAATATTGGACATGTTTATGATCACTTAGAATCTTTTGAATAAGGTAGTTATATTTAGATATTGGACAGTGACCTCAACTATATCATATCATTTTCCTATATATTTTCAATTGGACTTTGCGAAGGAAAGGTCTAATTATCCATTTGAATTTAATTATACTTGGCTAGTTGAGCAATAATTTGAAGAATTGGTAATTACTAAGTGCAGAAAACATGGGGATAGGTCCAATATCTCTCTTAGGTCCCATATGACAGATAATTTAAAATATCTTAAGTTAACAGTTATTGAATGGGAAAATGTTAAGAAGAAGAAGATGCAAGAAGAGTTACTAGAAATAGAAGGGAAATTTCAGAAGTTGTTTTCTAACATTAGATTTCATTTTTTTTTGAGGTTGAAAAAAGGAATTTGGGTGATTTAGAGGCCCATAAGAGTGAATTTTTTAAAATGGATGAAGAAATAGGGAGGTTAAAAACTAGAGCGACATGGTTAATCCAGGGGGACAATGGTTCAAAAAATATCAATAGTTTGTTGAACACGGGAAGAATATAAACTCAATTTGGGAACTTTTAGCAAATGGTGAAAATATTTCTTCTCATAAAGAAATGAAAGATGGGGATAAGGAACATTTTGAGTTTCTATTTAAATATATAAGGGGAATAGTATTTTAAATCATTTGCATGTTGTACATAACTAAACGAGATTCTTTAGTGAAGAGGAAGATACATAAATTTTTGAACCAGTGTCTTTAGAGGAAATAAAAAAGACTTTGAGTAAGTTTGCTAAATCAAAAATCCCTGGACTTGATGGATGGGATGTGGAATTTTTCCTATATTTTTTTAATCTGGTGGTAATGACTTAAAGGAAGTGGTGGAAGAATCCAAATTGAAAGGTAGAGTTTCAGTTGTTATGAATTCTACTTTTATAACACTAATTCTATAACTCTCCAATCCAATCTCTTTCAATGTTTTTAGGCCTATTTCTTTGTGCAACCTATTTTATAAGGTAATTTCTAAGGTGATAGAAAATAGAATGAAGAGAGATCTATATACTTATATTTCTAAGGAGTTCTTTGGGTTATTACATAACATCCAAACTATAGATGCTATAGGAGTTGCACAAGAGGCAATGCATTCTATTAATATTCATATGCATGTTGCAATGATATTAAAGATGGACTTAGTGAAAACATATGATAGGGTTGATTGGTCCTTTCTTAGCCTTATTTTGTTGCAATTCAGGGTTTGTTAGGAAGGTGCCAACTAGATTATGGGGTGTGTAAATTGAACAAACTATCTAGTTTTAATGAATGACAGTCATACAAGTTTTTTTTTAAGTTCTAGAGGGATCTAACAGGGATTCCCATTATCTTGTCTTATTTTTCTTCTGATAGTGGAAGGGTTTAGTCAACTCATTACCAAAGAAAAGAAGGAAGGAATAATTAAGATTGTGAAAGTCTCAACCCATTTGAAATTGACACACTCCATTTTGTAGATGATGTTCTTATGTTTGGGAATGGTACCTTGGAGGAGTGGTCTCAATACCTGGGTATGGTTAGTATGTTATGTAAGTCTTATGGTATGGAAGTAAGCACCCATAAATATATTTTACTTCAAAATGGGATTGAGGAGCAAACAATTGTTAGGGTTCAAAATTTACTACAGTTTCGGGTGGAAAATTTAGAAGTGGTGATGAAGTATTTGGGATTCTTCCTAAAACCAAATGATTATCTAGGAAAATCAATTGGATGTGGTTATTCAAGAAAATTGGCAAACGAATAGACCAATGGTGTCATAAGTGGCTATTGTTTGGAGGAAGACTTGTCCTGGTAAAATTTGTGCTTGAAACTATACCTATGTATTGGCTATCCTTGGAAAAAATCCCAAAGTTCATTCTTAAGAAGATTACACAATAGTGTTTTAAATTTAAGAGGGTTGGTAGGAAGGACAAGGGGAGTTATCATTTGATAAAATGGGATATACTTTCTATACCAAAATATTATGTAGGGAGGTGATTGAAAAATATTTTCAGTTTCAGTACAACTTTAGCAGCCAATAGTATGTTAAGGTGTTTATTCAGTTCAAGATTTTGGAGTGAGGTGAGAAAGGACAAGTACGTAAGAGATATGTCGGTAGAGTATTGGGTTCATTTGGAACCAGAAAGAGTATGCAATGTATCAAAATTTTGGAATGGTTTAGTCAAGGCTATTCCAATCATTGCTAAATGGGTGGCTTGGAAAATAGGAAATGATAACAAGGTATTGATAACAGTCAATCCCTAGGTGCAAGGAGAAAATTGTTATAACCTTTTAGATTTACTTGTGCAAATTTTAATGAATTTGGGCTTCTATTCATTGGATCAAGTTGGAATTTCTTGTGGAAATGGATAGTGCTGGATGAAAGTTGTAGATTTAGGGTTGGAGGGAACTTTGAAAAAAGAAAGGAACATTGTCACCCATGGCCTAAATCATTGTGGATTGTTTCTATCCAATGAGGAGGATACTCTGGTATAGACTAGAATATTATAGATGTCTAGGTGATTTCCAACCTTGCTTATGATGCCATTATTTCTCAAAAAAATATTCCAAATAACAGTTGGCAGCCTACTAGTTTATGGAATTGGAATTTCCCACCCAAGCATAAACTCTTTATTTGTCGTTCTATAGCTGATAAAATTTTAACTTGGGACATCTAAGTTAAGAGAGGTGGGTAGGGAACAAATGCTTTTGCTCTATGTAGGAAAAATAGTGAGACCATTGATCATCTTTTTGTCCACTATAGGTTCACTAAACAGGTGTGGAGGGGGCTAAAATCAATGTTAAAGTTTTATAGGAAGTGGATAACAATGGAATATGAACATGGCTGGAGAACTTGATTAGTTTCTTTTAATAATGAATTTTAGGAGTTGTCTGGTTATATAAGATGGAATGTTTGGCTACATAGAAACAAGGTTTTATTTCAAGATTTCAATCCTAATTTTCAAGCAGTAGTCATGATAGTTTTAGGTGATTTCAAGGAAATTTATATAAGAGTGGAGTATTCTAAGTAGAACTAATCCTAAGGTATCCTCTAGGGTACTTTGATGGAGCATGTTAAATAACTGAGGGTTCTTGTGGAGTTGGAATGTGTCTTTTCATCTTTGGAAGTCATATTTTCCATCTCAAACCAAGAGGTGGTTTAGGATCAAACACTTGAGTTGAGATTGTTTTCTTGTAGGGTCTTTTACATTTTGCTCAGTCCAAGGGTGTGCTTCATTTGTTGGTTCTTGTTGACTCAAAAATAATCATTGTCAAGGTGAGTGGGAAGGTAGGTATGAATGTTCTAAATTTGGGGTGGTAGCAAAGGAAGAGTTATTCATTGCAGGAATCATTTATTGACATCCAATCCTAGTGTTTATAGGGAATTTAATTTTCAATGAAGCTCTTTTATTGCAAGAAGTCACCCTTGTTTATGAAGAATTGAAGCATGATTTGGTGGTATCCAAAGGCAGTTTTTTGTTTCTTAATGTGTTTTGTTGGAATGTGAGGATAATTTGAAGTTTCCTTTTGTTGGAAGATGATGTATTTGTAAATTGAATCTAGACAAATCTATGAAAGGGTGATCCACTAGACAATAGCTTTTTTGGACTGAATAAGCCTATCAAAGGTTTTGCAATAGTCATTTTGGACTGGTTAAGCTTTCAAAGGCTATTTTAGATCTGTATGATTCAAAAAAGATATACTTTCTTGATTTTTATACAATAATAAATATAATCTTTTTTAGGAAAAAATTTAAATTAATTTTAGTAATTTAATTAGTAGTATTGTTATTTATAAAAAGTCGAGTCTTTGTATTATTAAATTTAAAAAAGATAAAAATAAAATTATTAATGAATATAATAATATTTTTAAATAATAATAACATTAATTATGTATTATTTTCTTAACTTTATGGCTTAAATATTGTTAAACATTATTTTAATTAATTGTTTTATTTTTATTTAGATTAATATATAATACAAAATTTAACATTAATTTAAAAATATATATATATATTATAATTTTTATAATTAAAATTTAATGACATACTTTAATTAATATATAAATGGATAATTTTTATTGGTGATGGTAATGTTACTTATAATTTTATAAATAAAAAAAGATTTAGAAAAATAAAATATAAAAAGATTAAATATTTTTTTAATACAGTCATTTAAATGTTTTGATATGGTGTAAAGAAAACAAACAGTTCGTTTATGACTTTAATCAGTAATAAAAGTAAAAGAGAATAGTAAAGTTATGAAATTACATAAAGTTAATCATCGCCATCGTCATCATTATTAAATAATTTTTAATGTTTTTAATTAATTTAGAGATAAATTTATTCATTTTAATTTTGATGATAAAAATTTTATTCTTCAAAATTATAATGTGAAAAGGCTCACCCACGTTGGGTTGGCATCTCACACAAGGACACACAACATGTTAATGATCACTACACCACATGATTTGAGCTGATAACCATCGGACGTGTGGTCTATCTGCACACTTATAAACATGGAAGGTTCACTCCATGTAGGCATTATAGCAAGGTTTGGAAAATCCAACTTGCTTATGCAAAACTACAACTCTTTGTCTGACTTTCCTCTGCATGAATTTGTCATTATTTCGGCATTCATGGCGTCTACACCCTCCTCCAATTCTGATATAGGACCCAATCGGGAGATGAGATAGATTATTAGTATGCTTAGAAAGTGAAACTGTTATCAATGCCCTCACCCTCTATGCTTCCAACATTTTCTCTCTGTTTTCTTTGGGACGAAGAAAATATTTTCACTAGATGAGATGTTGGAGGAGCCTAGTCAAATATTCGATTAGTTGTTCCCGACCGACCACCCACTTGGTTGGCCCAATCCATTCAAGACGGTTAAGCTAACTATCAAGCAGTTACATAGTTGTTACTATCTAACTTAATGTACATTTCATATATATGCAGGTTGGTGAGTAAGGAAGAGACTAGTATTGACGTCCATTGTATAATATGGTTCTATGACATGATATAGAGACTCGGTGTTGGCTTGACCACTACTTTATTTCTTACTCTCTTTATATGTGTGTGCTCTTATGTATGATTATATGTTTGTTGTACACTATTGGTAACTATTGTTGACACAAAACCAGTCGACAGGGGTTCTCTCATCTGTCGACACCCAAACCACCACGATCTCCTTCAGCACCAGCCCAGACAAGTTTTACCGCATCTAGCAAAACCTGCAGAGCGGATGAAGTCTCACCCAAGATGTTCGAGGGAGAGATGACAGAACCAATTAGTTTCCACAGAATGAGAGAGGAACATGTGCATCTACTTATCAACTTAGCACAACATTAACAGATCTTATCATTCAACTTATGCTTTAACTAAACAGTATCATCATTCAAAAGATCACATTATCATACCAGAATTGCAATTAAACATTGATGCACAAAAAAATCTAATAAAATACCATCATTAAAAGTAGGGAAACATCGCATCATTTAGAGATCCATGTCATAGATACACATTACATTCATAATTGAGCCACAGAAGACAGTAAAACAAGAAAATAGAAAAGGACACAATGGTTATGCTCAACTTCTGTCGTGTCATATTAACTTCCGCCCAAAGCACAATTCCTTCAAAGCAGTTCTTCAATACACCGATTGACAGATCTCAATTCATGCGGAAATATCACATAACATGCAAAAACTTTGCTCCCAAAATTTCTTAAGCCTTCAAAAAGTACCTTTACATTTGCAATTCGACATCTACTTATAGGCTTGCGCCTTTACAATCTAGGTCCACTTAACTAACTTTCTAATTAACTCTTAAGATATTCTACAAAATATGACGATAATCCACATAATGCGGTCCTAAATAACCAAAATACATAAAATAATACAACTCCGACTTGCACGATATCTTTGAGCTTTCACAACATCCGCGATGCTGCGCAACTACCTTATCCCAAAGCCCCTGCCAACAACTACATGTAATCCTACATCTTACAACATCACCTCAAACTAGTTTAATACATAACAATAGCCTTGTTGAACATGTAGATTCAAAATGGGATTGTATTTTGATAGTAAAAAACTAACTACTTCTTAAATGCATTAGCATGTTGTAGCACTACTATCCTCCAACCCCCTTGTATTGCAATCCATATCATGCATTGTACATTAATATAAAATGTTATGTTGTTTATTTTTTTTGTAAGTACCCATGGGGTATTTGAACTCGTGGCCTTCCATTTGCAACTTCTCATCTCAATTTCTCATTACCAATTTCTCTAACCCCGTGAGCTAAATGTTATGTTGTTTATTTATTAAATATATGGGTGATTTACATTATGAAAATGAACAAAGGTGTAATGTGCTAATATTTTTATTTTTAATAATATAATGCATGATGTTGTGATATAATTAAACACACTAACTAAAATATAAATGTCAATATTCTTATATAAAAAAGGATTTGGTCTTCTAGATTGAAATTATATATATATATGAGAAACAACATTTGCATACCCACAAAAATATTAAATAAACCATGGGAATTTGGGCATCATCATTGTGTTTTATTTATTTATTTATAAGCATAAGTGTGATTCAATCATTTGTACGAATATATGTATGCTTTTACTCATGCTTTTTATAGGAACAAGTAAGTATTTTATATTAAAAGGGTTTTGGATGACCCTACAACTAGAAAAAGACATACAATTCTAATTACCCAAAATCGCCATGTGAGTTGAAAAAGGAACAAAACTCTTCCACAACATGCTTATAGAATGCCAGATAAATTGATTCCCTAGAAAACCTATAACTAAAATACCTTACATCTTGGCCAATCAAACAATGCAAGTGAAATACATGAAATAACAAGACTTGAAATCAACTAAAGTAGTGGCCACTATGGTCTTCCTTCATATACTAGTCATCTTGATTCGGTCCTTGATAAGCTTTCAATAATTTCCATGGACTTTTGATGGATTGTTTCTTCCTCCCTAAGCTTACAACTTGTAGAAATTAAGGTTGACCTATGATAGATTGGGTTGCATAAGAATAGCCAAGGATTATCTTGCAATACATCTCAATGTCAATGTCAAGATTGTCATTTTTAACCGACTACTCCTTCACATTGTTCTCCATTATTTTTTGCTTTGGGGTGTGCGCAAGAAGTTGAGGGACCTTTTAGATGCAATGCTACTTTTAGGAAATAAGCTCATGATACAAAAAAACACAACGCGCTCACGTTATGTAATTCTTGGTTTGGTTAAGCTCAAGCCTGACATGTCATATGACACGTAGGTTAGGCTTAGCAAAATTCACACGCGCTTTATAGTTACAAAACGCGTACGTGCTATGGTGAAGCAAAACGCGTACGCGTTATGGAGAAGCAAAACATGTACATGTTATGGAGAAGCAAAATGCGCACGCATTTTGGAGAAGCAAAACACGCACGTGTTTTAGAGAAGCAAAACGTGCACGCGTTATGGAGAACCACAAAAAATGGTTTATAGTGCATGGCTAGGGAAATCAATAAAAACAATAGTTTACATCATCAAGACTTATGAACTATAGTAATATTTTAGCATTATCAAGAACAACATCTCAAACAACCATGCCTAACCTCCCAATAGCATAATTTTTCTTTGTGTTGTAATATGGACACCATTAGGAGGTTTTAAGAACTAAGTATGGGTCATAGTTCCTTGACCATGCTTGAGGGAGGAAACTCAATACTTATGTCCTAAAGGTAGATTTTAAGGCTTTAGGTCCATGAACAAGACATCGAACCTACACATAGGACCTTCGCATGTGATATTTTGCATTTAAGAGAGAATATGCAATACATTAGAATTCTCTTAGCACTAGAAACATATACGTAGACATAGCTGATGGAGAAAACCTAGTCCTTAGGCCCTAAAGGAATGCTATAGACATATATGCCCAAGAACAACACCTCGAACAAACACACATGATCTCTTGAGGGTATCGTCAACCTTTAAGTTGGGATATGGCCATGATTAGGATTTTTTTAGCATTAGATATGGAGGATAAGGTGTTAATCATGGTTGGTACATAAAGCTTTAATTTTAGGTTGTAAACCAACTTTTAGGGCTCAAGGTCCATGAACGACACCTTGAATCATCATAGATGACCTCTTATGTTGATAGTTTTGTTTTGAATGGGGGTATGGGAACCACTAGGGGTTTCTAATACTATGTATGTGTCTTAGGACCTTAGACATAATAAGGGAGGAAACCTAGGCCTTAGCCCCTAGAAGATGCTTCTATCCATCTAGAGCCAAGAATGATGTGTTGAACAACCTCAATAGATCCTTCCATGGTTTCATTTACCTTGAAATGGAGATACTATTTTCATTAGAACATTTTTAGCAATACGTACAGATATTAGGCCCATTGACATGGGTGGGGGAGAACACTTGGTCCTTAGACCTTAAAGGACGTTGTTAACCATTTAGGGCCAAAATTGATGCATCCAACCACCACACATGATGTTGAAAGTGAATCATTTGAATCTTAATCGAGATATGCATACCATCATCATTTGTTGAGCACTAGGTATGCATCTCAAGGTCATGGACATAGTCAGGGGAGGAAATTATGGCCTTAGGCCCTAACTAAAGCTTCTATGCATCCATGGATAGGAAAGATGCCTTAAAAATCACACATGCCCTGTCATAGGTATATTTGGACTATTAATATGGATGTTAGTAGAATTAGGTGGTTTTGAGTAGTAGGTATGGGACCTCTAAGACATGTTTGAGGGAATATGTCCATTCCTTAGGCAATAATGGAATATTTGAGGCACCCATGTTAATGAACAATTCCTTGAAGCACCACATATGACCTACTCAAGGTATGCTTGATCTCCAAGAAAATATGCACATGCCTTTAAGAGGTTTTGAGCATTATATATGGGTATTAAGGCCTCAACATGGTCAAGAGAGGAAATACAAGACTCGATCCCTAAATAATATTTGTAGCATCTATGGCTACATATGTGCCATACTCACTATCCCTATATTCCTTACTCACTGGCCCTCCCTGACTTTGTATTTTCATCTCTCTCTATCTCTATGTGTATGTGTGTGCATCTTTCCCCTTCTCTCTCTAACAACCTCCCTCCCTCTCTATCTCTATGCGTGTGTGTGTGTCCCTCCCTCACTCCCCATCTCTCAAAACCTCTCTCCACCTTATCTATACCTCCCTCACTATCCCTCCCTACATCACTCTCTCTTTATTGTTCCCCCCTCACCCCTCTCTCGTTGTTTCTCACACCTCCCCCCCTCTCTCTCCCACACAATCTATCTCTCTATATATGTGTATGTGTGTGTGTGTGTGCCCCTCCTTCATTCCCCTCTCTCATAACCTCTCTCCACCTTCACTATAACTCCCTCACTATCCCTCCCTCCACCACTCTCTCTCTCTATCACTCACCCCTCCCCCCTCTCTCCCTATCACTCACCCCTCTC
>LPNX010587584.1:79690-118819 GCA_001517045.1 Pseudotsuga menziesii
GACCCATATTCTCTGTTTAATCACATCTCATTCCCATCTCTTCAATTTCCCCCTCCTTCGCCTCTCTCCTCCAACACATCCTATTCCTCCTCTAATACTCCATATCCACCTTTCCATTCACCAATCTTCTCTCTCATCAAACCATCACCCACTTCCTCCCCTCCACCTTATCCCCCTTTGTCACTCAATTCTCGCGTACTGCTTCTAACCCTATAGGTCTTCAACACCTCTCATCCTCCTAATAATTCTCTCAATCCCCACTCCCCTTCACCCTTGTAACCCATAATGTTCTCATTCCATTCATGTTTCTCCACTTGAATTTACAACATCCTCTTAGGACCTTGACCCTTCCCCACCCCCTCTCAACTATTAACCATACTCACTCGAACTTACACCATCCTCCTAGGCCCTTGACCCTTCTCCACCCCCTCTCAACTATAAACCATCAACACTTGATTTTCCAACATATTCCTAGGCCCTTGACCCTTCGCCACCCCCTCTCAACTATTAACCATCCCCACCTGAGCTTCCAACATCCTTCTAGGCCCTTAACCCTTCAACACCGCCTCTAAACTATTATCCATACATTTGATATATTGCATATAGTGCTAGATTTTTAGCTCTACAAAACACATGCACATTATAGAACTACATAACGCGTACGCGTTTTGTAGTTCTATAACGTGCCCGCGTTTTGTAGTTCTATAACACACGCGCGTTTTGTAGTTCTATAACGCGCACGCGTTTTCCAATTCTATAAGGGCGGGAAATGTAATTTGAATTTAAACATGCCAATTCACTTGCTCGCATGTCACCAATAGTCCTATGTGTATGGTTTGGAATTTGCTTCAGTAATACCAAACCTGTGCTATGGTATATGATAAACCATAGCTAATTGAGCATTTCTTCCAGTTTCTGAAGACGTCATTGTTTACACACTCGTTATAGTATGCTACACACAATCATTTTTTATGAAACCTTAAACATAAATAGCATTTTTTCTACATATTCTAAATATGTAACTTTTATTAAAAAATATTATATTTTCCTATTTTTTTCAATTTCTATTGTGTCCTAACTCCTTAAGTCAAAAAACATGTTGTTAGTGTTTTTTCCATAACTTTTTCAATTCTTAATCGTTTTAAAAATAAATTATATGGTGCACTAAAAGACGCTGACCTCTACATTCTATAAAAAACCCATTTCATAATTATTTCATTAATACCTTCAAAGGCTGCACCCACAAAAGACGTACCGTTTTCGAGGAAGGATCACTTAGATAATTATAAAAAAAATTAAAAATTACTAATTTTATTTTCAAAAAATAGCGCTGCACTAGTGCTATATGTTCTCTACATGCCTGCAAATTTTTGTATCCCGAAATGATCATTTAGGACCTCAAAGGTTGTACCCACAAAAACATATACCTTATCATTTGCCTAAAAAATAAAAAGTGACTGTTAGAAAAAATGAAACTTGACATAATTATAAAAAATTTCAATACATAAACCTTATATATTCAGAAACGTGATTCAATTTCCTACATTTAATATTTTTTACTCAAAGCAAGATATTTTGTGTAAGTATCTCAAAAAATACAATTAAGTTGAGGTATGCCTAATTTTTCAGTTTTCTATTGCATCTAACATGCCAAAAGTGACCCTCATTAGCTTGCACTCACCCTTTGCTTCCTATTTTTCCATGTGAATGTTGAGATAATTGATCACCTATCTCACATCTTTCCATTGGTTATGCATCCTTCTAAGTATTTTATTGATCTCTCTTGTTCCTTCCCCGACAACTAGATCCATATTCATTGGGTTGGTCATATCAATGTCGAAACTGAAGAGGGAGAAACCTAAACACGTTCTTTCAACAAAGAAAAACCTAGAATAATCCTATAATCATAACCAAGAGAAGTGAGCATAGATATAGGAGATCACAAAGGGCTTGATGCCTAACTTCCACAAACCAAGTCTAATAGAAAAACCCCAGGCCAATATTGCTTAGATGTGAAAAAACTAGAAAAATCAAGGTCGAATACCTTACCTTGTTCAGAGTCTAGTTTCCACGAAGGAGCACTTACCTAGTGTAGTAGACTGACAAGTTGAGGTGGGAACCGTTCTACACCTCCAGGACCATCTTAAAGCAAGTCAAACTGCACTAAAACCATGACTTGTACAAATGCAAATAAGGGGCATACAAGTAAACATGCTTGGAGTTACATACCAAGAAGTGAGGAAGTTGGAAGCATGAGTGAGTGTAATGGCTCTCTCTCATAACTTAATGGTGAAAACACTAGATCCATCCTCCAACAATTTCGAAATTTCCAAGCTTAGTGATGCATTTCAATGCCATGAGAGGGTATTTTCATGAAGTTTAAATCCACCGTCATGATAATCATTCTAATATTATGGGATCTACATATGTTCGGGGGATCCCAATTTTTACTAGGACCCCTTGTCAAGAGATACAACATCATTTGCTAAACTATCAGCAATGGAGTTGTTGAAGTATTGAACTTGAAAGAGATGAACATCAACAAGGCCCTAGAGGTTGAAATTTATCATTTCAAAGTTTTGCTCTAAATAGTCCCTTCTTCAACAATCCCCTTATGCATATGTTTGATTACTAGAAGAGAATCTCCATAGATCATCAACTATTTAATGTGAAGCCGGTTTTTTATGATTTTTATGCTAAAAATAAAGCAGAAACTTCAGCCACGTTGTTCGAAACCACACCAATACTCCAAGAAAAAGATAATTCTACATTTCCATCACAATCCAAGAAAACTCCACCACTCCTACCACCCTTACATCTATATGTTCAATAATTAAGCACATACTCATTCTCTTTACATGTATGTACCTACATATATTTTTTATACACAAGTTTTTATTATTTTATCTCACTTGACACTAAAGGAAAATTATATATATTAGTGTCACAAGTAGATAAAATAATAGAAACTTGTGTATAAAAATATATACGTATGTACATACATGTAAAGAGAATGCCTCCACTAATTAATATTTTTCTTTGTAATACATTCGTTAATATTAAATATATACAGTGACATCATTACTTTCAATGTTATAGAAATATTTGTTTATAGCTAATGGAGCTTTCTATTCTATCTCAAGTCACGGAATTTTTTTGACATCATTACTTTCAATGTTATAGAAATATTAGAAATATTTGTTTGTAGCGAATGGAGCTTTCTATTCTATCTTAAGTCACGGAATTTTTTTTTAAGAGAATATAACATTTTTTCATTATAATAAATGCATTAATTTATATAAATACATACACTATTGTGGTATTTGTAGAAATATTTGTTTACGAGTGGAACTTTCTATTCTATTTGAAGTAAGGTAATTTTTTAAGTTTAAAGAGAATATAACATTCTCCTTCACAACTGAAGTGTGAAATTTTCAATTGTTTAGTAAGAGGTCATGCCTTAGCTCAAATCAAATAAGATATTGATAGGGTGTCCATGGGCAACATTTAAAAAATTACATTCAAATTCTTTTTAATTCTTTAAATATCTCGAGGAACGAGCAAAATTTGTCCGCTCATCACACCATACCACGCTCAATTATTACCCTTACAAACCGCTTTGATGAATTTGGATGAGAGAAGTCATTTCAGTATTGGGTTTAATAATGAGCATCTACAGCAACATTTAGACATGCTAACAAACAAACGAGCTCCGTGACCCTAAAATAATGAAATATGTACTATTGATTGATTCACGGGTGGATTTTTCTTTTTTTCTTTTTCATACATTCGGTTGAAACTAGACTGCTTCACTTAATATTACGGGTTGGTAAGTCTTAATGTTTGAGAGAGGGCACTTAGATTGTAGTATGTTTTTTTGTTTTTAGTTTTATATTATAATAAAAAAATTGTATCAACATTAATTCTTTCGAAGTTAAGAGATTTTCTCAAATCCTCCACAAAAAATTAATATCTCACCAAAACATCAAAACAGAAAAGTTTACTGTACATATTGACATTAGTATAAAATTTGAAATTACTTGCACACCTAAACAAAAAAAACATGTCATAGCAACTACTTGAAAAATATACATGAACTGTTTCTCCAAAAAAACTAACAGTTAATAACCATATTGCTGATTTGAACCAAATCAAAAGTCAAAGGAACCTCTTACTGCCCAAAAGAATAGGCATTCCATCTCTGACTTCTCAAAACAAAATACACCCATCCATTTTGTCGATTCCTTTCGTCTAAAGTCTATTTGCTTCAACATTCAACTCTCTATAAATATGTTGAAAAGTGATGAAAGAGAAATCATCAATCAACATTCTGATTTTATCCATCCAATGATCCAATGCGAAAATGTGAAGACTATGTGCTTCAACATTCAACTCTCTATAAATATGTTGAAAAGTGACTAAAGAGAAATCAACAATCAACAGTCTGACTTTATCCATCCAATGATCCAACGCTGAAATGTGAAGAGCCGAAGTCTCACTAACCTAGTCAATAATGGATTGAGAATCACCAACTATCTCTATAGAAATGACTCCCTTCTCTTAGCATAATAAAGGAGGCCCCATAAAACAAGCAACTGTGTTCTTGTATTGGTTCCCTTCCCAGCCCCCATCCATAACTCAACTACAAAATTCAAACTGAATTTAACCACCATACCAGCACTACACATACCTCTTTGTTTAGCTCCATAAGAAAAACCAGCAAGATAACTCATATCAAGAGCATGGAAATAACTCATATCAAGAGCATGGAAAGTAATAGATCTTGATACCTTCAAAGTATTACCTTTGTACCATTCAAAAAGGGAGCCAACAATACTCACTAGTAGAGCATCCATACTGCTCTTAAAAGATTGATCTATTCCTTGCCTTCCAAACCTCCCATAAAATAAATAAATAAAAATACAGATCACAAAACTTTCTTTGATTTCTTAACCAAGTTAATAGATTTTCCTCTGAGAGAAACAGTGCCAAGTAACCAAAAAGGGAAAACTGTTCTTCAATTCTGCTCAAACCTCCTATTTTAGATACCAAAAAAATACCAAATATATGATTCACTGATTCTGAATCCTGTTTGCAAAAAACACATCTTCCTGACCCAGTAAAACCTCTTCTCAACAGTAAATTCCAAGTTAAGATCTCATAATTTAAGTAAAGCCAAACAAAACATTTAATCTGTAAATGACAATGTCCCTTCCAAACACTTTTAGTCCACGAGCTCAAGCTGTCAGCTCCTCCCTCCTCTAAAATCAAATTATAAACCAAATTCACATTCACTACACCACTCTTTCAATTTAACTTCCAAACCAAAATGTCAACATTGTTATTCAACAAAATCCCAACTTGAAATAATTTTTCAACATACTTAGTCCATCAATCTGCCATAATACCACCAAGCTTCAGAGCTTGAGCCGAAATTCACAAGTTTCCCCTCACTCATTTCTGAACATACTGCCACCTGTTTTAAAACTACAATATTCCTTTTATATAATTCCGCTATCAAATAAATCATCATATAATCTTGTTAAACTATCAATTTTAGTGCAACAAAAATTCAAACCTGAACTTCCATGGATCAGCTATTAGCCCTACACGGGAGTCAAACATCAACCCCTTTCACGGGTGGATATTCTATGTACTTCTTTACGTGACAGACACCTGATATTCCAATCAATTAAATGTACAATACATCCCATTATTTCAAAATACTGGACCCCGCTGTGCATAATCCCACTAAAAAATTGGGTCCAAGTCCAAAAAGGAATGATTCTTCATCTCTTTTGTTTTTTCATGCATCAGAACTTCACGTGTTCGACTCCCTTGGGTGCGCACCTCATGATGTTCCGTAACCCACTAATCCTCATTCCATGCGCCAAATCTCTCTATTTAAATGGGGTACCCTGCAACCTGGAGCTGCACTGTCCCGATTCCTTCCTGTCTTTGATATTTAGGGTTTAGAGTTAATAAGAAAGGCTTAGCTGAGTAACGATGAGGGCGAGCAAAATATTGGAAGTTCTAGTTATCGCGTTGGCGGTGCAGGCGGCAGCGATGAGCGGTGCAGAAGCTGCGATCTCCTGCTCGACGGTGGTCTCTGATCTGGTCCCTTGCCTTTCTTATGTCACGGGGAGCGGCGCTAACCCCACGGCGTCATGCTGCAACGGCGTTAAGGCTCTCAACGCGGCCGCAAAGACTACTCCGGACAAGCAAGCAGCGTGCAAGTGCATTAAATCTGCCGCTGCTTCGTACAATTATAAGTCCGCCAGGGCCGGCAAGATACCCGGCCTCTGTGGCGTAAACATTGGCTTTCCCGTCAGCGCTTCCACCAACTGTAACGCGTACTGATTCTTTCCATTCCATCTCTTCTTGAATCAATAATGTTTGCTTTCTTGTTTTCATATTGTTGATTGATATCTTCGCCTGAAAGTGGTGTGCATGCTTTTGATTACAGGATCCACTGAATCGAGCAATGGAGAAGGAGGACAGAACTGCGAACAAAGGAATAAAGATTCTATAAATAAATGGATTAGTGTTATATTAAGACACTAGGATAGCAGTACAGGCTTAGATTGTATGTATAAATATCTAAGGGTTAGCTTTATTGGTAAGTACACTCTTTGGGTTCAGGGAGGTTACGGGTTCGAGCTTTGAGTCCTTTAAAGTTAGGCCTTTTGCTAGGATAGCTGTTAAGTTTTCTGTGGATCTTTCCATCTGAAAAAAATATAGAGATATCTCGATATGGCTCCATCTATGACCAATCCAAGTTAACCACTGATTGCTTTGGATTCCTTCAAGTCCAAAGTTCTATATTATAGTTTTCATATATATATTTAATTATTTATGTAAACATTCTCATTTACGCTATATAAACATTTGTCTCTATCACCTACTGACTCTTTTATTCTTTAGACTCCAATATATCAAATATGAATAAAACTCTAATATATCAAATATGGTTAGCATGGTTGTTCAACCCGTGTTTTCTTGAAAACTATGTTAGTTTAAAATTAATTCATTATATGATGGCATATAATATTTTAAATTTAATTATGTTAATTTCAAATTAATGACTCTTTTATTCTTTAGACTCCAAAATATCAAATGTAGTTTGCATGGTTGTTTAACCTGTGTAACCTTGAAAACTATGTTAATTTAAAATTAACTCATTATATGATAACATATAATAATTTTAAATTTAATTATGTTAATTTCAAATTAATTACATGATCATATATATAATATTTTAAATTAAATTAAAGTTGAGTAGATGTGTTGAGTCACGATTAACACTTTGATTAACAGTTTATTGCCGGGTTAGATTATCTCAGTTTATGATCATGATTTTAGGTGTCATTTCTTATGAGCATGATTTTGGGTGTTGGTATATATCATTCATGAGCATGATTTTGGATGTTGATATATCATTCATATATAAATTTAGGATAATTTATAAATATAAATGATATATTACTGTGTTGTTGATGATTTATAAATAAGTAGTTTATAAAAGAGAATAATAATTAAATGAAAAAATTTAAATAATAATAATTAATAACTAAATTAAATTATATTTATAATTTAATTAAAAAAATTTATATTAATTTCATTTAATTAATTAAAATGTATTGATAAGATAAATATATTTTATTTAAACTCTTTACAACAATAAAATATTAAAATAATAATATTTTAAATTTTATTTTAGTTAAAAATTTAAGATAAGTAGATATTATTTAAAATAATAATATTTTAAAAAAATTATTATTATTAAATTAGATATAAAATTATTATATACAACTAATAATTTTAAAAAGTTATTTTAATTTGATTTCATTACAAATTCAATTAATATTATAACCATTGTGAGTCAAGGTATCCCAAATCATTACAAATTCAATTGATATTATAACCATCATGCATAAGGTATCCCAAATGTATATAATAACATGTGGTAAGTAAGATTTGAATATCAATGAAAAGTATCACAACCAATAATCTCAACTATCTAATCTAGACGTGCTAACCACCTTAATATACTTTATATTAATATACTTTATAGATAATAATAGCAATTAAAATCATACTTTTAATTTTAAAAATAATTATGAAACAACAAAACTATTAATAAAATACAAATCCAACTCATGGAATGGCAAGATAAATGATAAAAGTGATAAGTTGTAAATAAAAAATCTTATAACCTCATGTCACGCCAATTACCAACCCAATCCCTAATTGCCAATTTCTATAATTAAAAAAAATCCAAAATTTAAAATTTATTTCCATAATATTATATTATCCCATCCCATATAAATGAGTAAATAACTTTACAACAATTCCTTTAAAAAATATAGATTGCCCCTCAAAATCCTTAAAAGCTATATTTCTACTATTTTCTTTTTCTCTCACTTATCATTTTTCTTAATCTTATCGTTTTCTCTAACTTATCATTTTTCTTGATCTTATCATTATACATAAAGGTGACTCGTAACTTTGAGGTTTTCTTTATTTCCCAATACAGAATATTCAAAATAACATCTTGAAAAACCTCATTTTCCACTATGAAAAATAAAGTCACGGGATATATAAATTTACGTTAATAAATAATCATTTTATGAACAAGTAATAATATTGTCACAGACATAATAATATGCACCTAATACTTTATATTATTAATCATTTTATGAACCAGTAATAATATTGTCGCCGACATAATAATACGCACCTAATACTTTTTGTTAATTACTCTTATGAATTTGTTTAATGATAGGTTTACCTCTACAAATATATAAAAAGTATTATAATATTTTAAAAGAAAACAAAATTATTTTTAATTTTAATGTTGATTATAATGATAATAATAATGGTTAACATCCACAAAGACCAGCTTGGCCTATCAGATCTTAAGAGAAAAATAAATAAAAGAATTACTTCGCTAAACCTGTAAAAATTTATTTATATGCTCAAAAAGCTTAGAAAGAACACCAAGTCATAGTTTTGAAATGTGACCAAGTCATAGTTTTGAAATGTTAGAATGTTAATGTGGGTGTAAGCACAGCACTCTAAGAGAAGTGATTTCATCATCAACACTCATATTCTCATAGAGATGGAAAATGTTTTCCACCCATGGTGTTTTTAGAATTGTCCAGCGCCATGTTTCACTATGCAACTCATGAGAGTTCGTTTTTATATCTAGAGAGATACTTGTTCATCCAAATTATGTTTAATGGCCTCCTTATTGTATCTCAATTTTCTTTTAGCCTCTAAATCTCTCTCTCGACCCACATTTTCTCTTTAAACTTAGATGCAATAATATTTTTAATGTTGTTGATATAAATGCAAAGTGATATTTTCATCAATCTTCCAATGGTTTAACCAAGTCATGGCATATGTATACCATCCTTTATTGAGCCACAAGTGGTCTTGACAAGATTTTAAAGCAACTTTAGAAAGCCTCTAGTCTCCCCACAATCTCCCATGTTATTTATATTGTACTTGTACATCAGGTGCCTAGTCATAATGATGCTCTCGATGGGGGAGGGTACACTTCTATTAGGAGAATATGGTAGGGTGTATTGCTTTTAGTTTTAGGTTATACGTTATAAAATGCTTCTGGATTTGCTCAATCTTTCTCGAGGACTCTCTGGAGATGTTGTAACCCCAAACTTCACAACCATACAAGATAATAGGAGTGATGAGAGTTTAAAAAGGGAACTTCTTTTTATCCTGCATCACAAAGTTTGTCGACTTACAATTGCTTTCAAGACCAAAATAAGCTTTCTACTCTCCATTAAAATCATGTTCTCAATGCTATAGTTCCAATTGAACTTGTGATGAATATCAATTCTGAGATATTTGTAAGAAGACACTACTCCAAGTTGTTATTTTCATTAAAAAAAATAGCGTAATTGATCTTCTTGGATTCGATAATCGTAACTTTTGTTTTGTCGGTGTTAATAGTCATGCCCATATTAGAGCAGAAACCTTCAAGAATTCTTAATTGCTTATCAAGATCAAAGGGACACCTAGCCATAAGAACGATATCATCACCATAGAGAAGGACGACATCGGACTATTCCAACTAAGGTCATGCCAACGCAACATGCTTCTTCTAAACAACCTTATAGATTATCAATGTATATGTTGAAAAGGGTAGGGGAGAGAGGGAAACCTTGCGTAGCTCCAATATTACACTTAATATCATTTGACCACCCCTTGGTGCTCTTAAATTTGGCAATGACAGTCTTGTACAACCTTATCGCTCCAGCTCTCAACTTAAAAGGAACCTTTAGCTGTTCTAATGTATTCCACAAGTTATTTCTAGGCATTTTATCAAAAGCTTTCCTAAATTCCACAAAGAAACATAAGGGATTGGATTTACTATTACGGCAATCCTCCATAATGATTCGAAGCATAACAAGGTGGTCCATGGTAGAGTAATTGGATTTACCAATATGAGAATTGTTCCAAATCCACTATGGTGTTTCTATAATCTTTGTTCATTGGGAATAAGAAACTACTTGTGCATGTGTCAATTACATGTTACAAAAACAACTCATTAATTTTCTCATTCGCGGGTGTGAAAATCACAATCTACAATACTATACCTCTTGGTTTGTTCATTGGTACGAGTTATTGGAGTATTATAATTGCTACTATATGTGTGTGCATTCCCAATTGACCCCTTGGAATTCTATGGCAAGCCAAAAAGAAATATTAATATGTTGTGTAGGGAATTGCTATCTGTAGCCCTTAGTCATAAATTTAATTAATAATCATATCTCCCCTTGATACATAAACAACTTAATCATAACCTATCCCTTTCACCAACATAGATCTCAAAGAAATGTCCAAAATCCAAATTAAACTTTCAACATTGCAACTCGAAATAAATTTTTATACAATATTTAGACAAAAATTCTTACCAAATTAACCATCACTTATTCTCCTAAAAAAATATCTCTACACAAACTTTAACCAAAACCTAATATTATTAATATTAATATTAATATATTTATATATATATAAATGCAACTAAACTACAACTCCCATTCCAATACTCCACTTAAACCATGCATAGTTGAAATTGTAGCCAGTTCTAAAATTCATATAAAAATTTATTCTTAAAGCAAGATATGCAAGGTAATATCTTGGTTTATAATGTGTGCACATATAATTATGTATCCATCACTAATAAGCACAAAGGAATGTGTTCCAATCAACGAAACTATGAGATGGTAAATCATTAAAATATAAAACAAGAGCGACGGGTGGCATAGCCCGTGACAATAGCAAAGGAGACTAAGGAGTGCAACGGCAGTTGAACCATGCAAAATAGCATAGAATATAGTTGTCAACTCAAGCAGGAGGAAGTAGAAAGACATATCTGATATAAAAGCGTAGTATTGAACATATTAAGAGCATATATAAATAATTGAAGTTACAAAGATGAACACATACAAGCAAGGACAATGACATAGCTAGTACAAGAGCATCATATGGACACTGATATAGCGAGTACAAAAGTATCATATAAGCATATGACATGCATACAAAAATTCAATTCATACAAGTAGAATAAAGTTGGTAATTGGCTTAAGGTTATATATATATATATATATGTGTGTGTTATTTTTTGAAGTAAAAAAAATTCCACTTATTCATTGATTTTATTCATTGAGAATTAAAGGTAATAAAAATCTTTTCAAAATTTACAAAAGTGTATAAAAAAAAAGAAAAAAAATTTATTTATATATAATTTAACAAAGAAAATTTGAAAAGTTTGAATAGTTGTAACTATCAAGTTTAATATGCAAATACCAATGCAATCACAATGATACAATTAATATAAAAACATAATATGACACGTATATAATTTTAATATTAAAACAACATTGCAAGCACAATGATACAATTGATATAAAAGCATAATATGAGGCATGTATAATGGATTGAAGCTACAAAAAACAACTCATCGAAGCAAGTGAAAGTCATGAATTTGCTTAGTCATATAAACATATTTGTATATATCTTAATAGAAGAAAAAATCCAAAACTTTGCATAGCCAAACGAAGTCGATTGGCTCAAATATCAACTTCAAAATCAGCCATTTTGCAACATGTATAGGATGCAAACAGTGTAAAAGTTTCTCTGGAATATACAGGTATTTCTGCAAAAAATTTAAAAAAAAGAGTGATCATCATTGAGCATTGTTTAGCTCGGTGATAATGTTGTTTGCAATCAATGTAAAAAGAGCACAGAGGCACAGTTTTCACAATCGGAAAACTATTGATGAGATGCTTTTGGAGTAATTTTCATAGTTGATTTCCACACCTGCTAGGCAGTATTATTGTAAATGTGGCAATTTCATTGCGCAATTCATTATGCCAACATTTGTTTCAAGAACACACTCCAAGCAATGGTCGTATCTGCATAGTGTGTTCTATTTGCAAGTTGTGCAATCTGGCAAGCTATAAAGCATTGGTTGGTTGCACCTGTTGCAAATTCTACGAAATGGAGGCAAGAAGACATTTTTTGTCTTCAAGATTCCTTGTACCTGCAAGGTGAAGATGGTTAGTTATATTTCTAGAAGCATATACCAAGAAAGCAAGAAAAATAGAATGCAATTTGAAGACAAAATAGCAAGTGCATGGTTGAAAGCAATAAAGAAGCAAGTTCCATATATATAGTGAAGTATGAATACATCTTGTAGTATAAATATGATAACGTGTGCAATTACAACGCATATTTCTATGTGTATATGCAATTACATGGTTGCATGATTCTCATATTTTGTATGTAGTGGTGTATAAGAAAGGACTATACTTCAAAATTTTATTTATGCTTTGAAGCAAAACTATTTAACTATAAATGTAGTTGATGTTAGTTTATCTTACCAAGAATTGAATGTTGTTGGTTTCAACCAATTTACATTATTGTTTGTCATAGACATTAACCAATATGGAAGAAAACATGAGATAGTTTTGAATATCATATGTGAAGGTTGTTCACTCAACTACTATTGCATCACACAAGAATTAAATGCAATTACTATTTTTCCAAAAGAATGTCAATGCAAAGGTTTCAAGAGCAATTATTAACTTAATGGAAATAGTGAAACAATACAGAAACTCGAGTAAACTATAGGAGATAAACTCAAAAACATCATAAGAAAAAACTTGAGTAGAAAGCTAAACTAGGAAATTGACATGTAGAAATTGCAAGGCTCTTCTTAGGAGAGACCTATATTATATTCATCTTTATCATAGTGTTGATTACAGTACGTCTATTGCTTCATCTTAATCAACATAGTTAATTAGGGAAATGATTGGATGAACCAAACTAAGTTGTCACCTATTAAAGCTTGTATCTCTTGTGTGAAGCTCTATTAATGTGTGCTTTGTACTAGTGATTAATAGCTAGTACTATTCATCAAGCATAGTATCTACTATCCTCCTTAATCAACATTGCCTATACTTATCATGATTTCAATTCTTACTAGTCATTGTCAGTCAATAGTTGTCGATTCTAAATGTGAAAACAAATGCACACTTGCTTATCAATAGAAGTTGTGAGATTGATGCATTGTATCAATATATTGGAAGCATTGAGCATACTACACATTGAAATCAAACACTTGATACCATGTCTTAATTACATAGGTTGGCTCAAATATAGATTGTGCAAAATCCTTGTAGCATCATCAGGTCAACTGCACATGAGATATCACAAAATCCTAAACACAATTAGGCAATTGTGCATGAATTTGATTGCAAACAACAGAAGAAAAAGATATCAATGGCTCTAGAGTGGATAAAGTTTGGAATAGTGATCTAAGAGAGTCTTTGTGTATTGAATTTGAAGCATCATCAGCTGGGTTGTATATGAGACATACAAATTCCATTTTTGGTGATTATTGCATGTTGCAAGATCCGATATCACTCAGCTAAACTGTAACAAAAGCCAAATTTAATTATTAAGTTAGGTCAATTAATGTAATAAACTAAAAGGTGACTTGAAAAGTCGCCTCTCTTCCCCATTTACGATATAAATTACCGAGGCCCTATTATGTAATACATCTTCTACATTACATTTCTTCCTTGCAACTTCTTTCTTCTTCCATTGGTATCAGAGCCTCTCGACTCTAGGCACCTGCCACCACTTGCATCCTCCACCACTCCACCTCTGTTGCATCTACCTCCGCCTTACTGTCCGCACACTTTCTCCACCCTCCATCCTTCATCATCCGCTCTCCATCCGCCTGCTCCCTCCACCCACCTGCTCCATCCTTCCCCACATCGCTTGCTCCACCCCACATTGCCTGCTCCACCCCCACCTCTGCTCCATCCTTCCCCACACCGGTTGCTCCACCCCACACCGCCCGCTCCACCCTCACCTCCGCTCCATCCTTCCACGTTAATTTTTTTTTTAAATTTTAATATTAATAATATTTATTAATATTATTATTATTATTATTATTATTATTTTAAAAACTACATTATAATAATAATAATTATTATTATTATTATAAAAAAAGAAAAGAAAAAAGAGAGAATCATGGCGAGCTGGCATCATACACTAAATAAAAATAAATCGATGTTTAGCGCCGAGAAACTCCAGCAATCCCCAAATCAATGGACGCTCGATTCGATCAAATCAATGAGAAAATTAAAAAGAACCACAAGGAACTCCATGAAAAGATCAAACAAACCAATGACAATTTGACATCAAAGTGGACACAATTTACGTCACGAATTGAGAATAGCTTCCTCGCTCTACAGGAAGACCAAAAGAAAAATCAAGCAATTTCAACTGCCATCTTGGACAAATTACAAATCTCGAATGACCTGCAACCAAACTCCCCCAGAACTCTGGAGCAATCAGATCCTCTATTCAACATGTCATCCTCTAACACATATACACAAGGACGCCAAATATGGGTGAAAGTCGAGTTACCCAGATACGATGGGGACGAACGACAATGCATAGCGTGGATTAACAAAGCCGAGGAATACCTAGACATCCACAACATCCATTATGACGACGAGAAAATTAAATACGCCTCCATGCATCTAGAAGGAAGTGCTTACAACTGGTACTTATGGTGGAATAAAACTGCAAGAATATGTTCTTACAACTGGTTTAGCTTCATGAACGACCTCATCAAAAGATTCCAAGGCATTGAAGAAAAATACTTCTTTGCCAAGATCACAAGGTTACAACAAAAAAATAGTGTCGATGAGTACACATGTGACTGGGAAGCGCTGTCAACTCGAGTCCCAAAGTTAATCGATGACCAACGACTACAGACCTACATACACGGTCTAAAACAACACATCCATGACGAACTAGAGTTACACAACATCTCTACCATGGAGGAAGCACGACGTAAAGCCAGGATTATTGAAATCAAATCCATTCATACAATTGTCGACCAAGACAACCCCAAAAAGAACCCCCTCCAATCAGGATACATAGGAAATCCAAGGTATACACCGCCTCAACTTAGGGAAGGAACAAAGCCCAGTTTAGAGGCCCAGAGAATAAAAGAAGGAAAATGTAAGTTTTGTGGGGACAAATGGGATCCTAAGCATAGATGCTTACATAAGAAATTATATTGTTATGAAGTAGAGCTAGCCAACAAAACTACCACCCATGAATTAAGGATGACTCCCCACAAATCTCATTAGCCGCTATTACCAGAATCGCCCAACCGCAAACATTGAATATTAAAGGACATATAAAAAATAATAACATCACAGTTCTCATCGACTCTGGTAGCACCCATAACTTCGCTAATGTCAACCTTGCTAAAGTATTTAACCTATTTATTCATCCAGTACCTAACATGAAGGTTATGGTAGCAGATGGCAAGAAGATTGAAAATGCGGGGAAATGTCACAAGGTTAAGTTACAAATGCAAGAATATAACTTAGAGTCAGATTTCCTTGCGGTGCCACTGGGAGGAATCGATGTAGTATTAGGAATACAAGGGTTACAAACCTTGGGTACATACTCTGCAAATCACCAAGAACATTTTATTGAATTCCATGAGTTCGGGAAAACACACAAATTATATGGGTACCAACCATCTCCAACACAACTGGTTACATCACATCAGATGGAAAAGCTACGTTGGAAAGATACACCAACGTACATACCTCAATGTCAAGAAATGGAGATTCTAACAAGTGAAGGAGATATGGACAAAAAACCAAAGACACAAGAGCTAATTCGAAAACATCGCAAGGTGTTTCAAGAATTACCTATGGCACTCCCAACAACAGAAAAACTGAACCCATAATTGAAATAGAACGAAGGACAAAAACCTGCCAGTAACAACCCATACAGATATCCACATCAGAGATGTTGTGACAGTTCACGTACTCATTTTCGTCAAATAAGCTTTGAGGACAAAGCTTCCTTAAGGGGAAGGCAATGTAACAAAAGCCAAATTTAATTATTAAGTTAGGTCAATTAATGTAATAAACTAAGAGGTGACTTGAAAAGTCACTTCTCTTCCCCATTCACAGTATAAATTACCGGGGCCATATTATGTAATACATCTTCTGCATTATATAAATATACAATTCTACATTACATTTCTTCCTTTCAACTTCTTTCTTCTTCCTTGGAAGCATTGTGCATACTACACACTGAAATCAAACACTTTATATCATGTCTTAATTACATGGGTTGGCTCAAATATAGATTGTGCAAAATCCTTGTAGCATCATCAGGTCAGCTGCACATGAGACATCACAAAATCCTAAACACAATTAGGAAATTGTGCATGAATTGGATTGCAAACAACAGAAGAAAAAGATATCAATGGATCTAGAGTGGATAAAGTTTGATATAGTGATCTAAGAGAGTCTTTGTGTATTGAATTTGAAGCATCATCAGCTGGGCTGTATACGAGACATACAAATTCCACTTTTGGTGATTATTGCATGTTGCAAGATCCGATATCACTCAGCTAAACCCATATATAGGTTGCACAAGAAAATGAAAAAGAACAATAACATGTTGTAAGATTCAGTATTAGAATCGAAGAGCGTATATAACTGGTAGAAGAAAATGACAAAGAGCAATAACATGTGAAAATGCTTTCAACAAGTTGTTGCAATGTCCAGTATAAGATGCATATGCACTTGAGGTTTTCCAAACTACAATTGCGAAGTGCACTTGAAAATTGTGTAAGGAAGCATCATAAGATCCACATAAAACATTACATCTCAAAACAGGTGTGTCGATGATGGTCATATACAATGCATGTGCAAAATCCAATAAGAGATTGCAAATATAAAGTATCATATAGGTAGCAACATCAATGGTGAACATATGGCGTTGCAATAAACTTGTAGCATCATGAACTGAGTTGCACATGAGACATTATAAATATATCAACACAATCAAGTAAGTATGTATCTAGTTGACTGCAAACATCACAAGCAAAATCCATCAAGAACTCACTAGCACCTGAGGTTTCAAATAGTGTCATTCCATGGCTCTAGACTAGATTTGCAATAGTTATTGTGAAATCAATGAATGGAAGCCATATAGAATAGGAAATTGATACTTGCCTACATGAGAGCAAGTAAATGCTCTTTTTCATAGTTGTCATTCATGACATCAACAAATGTGGCTTGAGAAATTCGCAATAGATGAGACCCTTTTGACCCATTTGTAACAACATTCTTGAATAGGTACATGGATGGAATTTCTTATATTAGGGCTGATGCACAATCATGGACTCCTTTAAAGACACTTTAGATGCCACATAATACTGGAAAAACCTGGAACCTCTGAATTTAGGTGAGAATTATGGGTACTCCCCTAACGTATTTAAAGATGAAGTAAAAAGAAAAAAGATAGGTAATTGAATCAGCTTTCATAATATATAACATTTATGCAGAAAAAAAATGTGTGTAAATGATTATAAAATTTGTTTCCATGAAATTGGGTTTTCAAATTTTCAGCACATCATAACGTATATGTTTGTGCGGGTGCAGCAATATACGAGGTAAATGATGTCAATTTTGAATAAAATCTTGCAGACATATAAAGGACATATGGGCCTAGTGCAACACTATTTATTCAAAATTGTTCGTGAATTATTATTTTTATTATTAATTATTGAAGTCAGAAAAGCTTGAATGAAAACGTTATGTGCGGGTGCAACACTTTAGGGGAAAAAATTAATGAAATCCTTGATTTCTATATATAAGATTGTAGATATTGCTCTCTTCTAGTGCACCATATAGTTTTCTGGGGAAATGGTGAAGGCAATCAAAAGTTATATAAAAAACAATCGATGTATCTATTTTCAAAAACTAACATGTGTCATTTAGAAAAATAATAATAAATAAATAAAACATACATTTGAAGGAAAAAAATACATATTCGGAATCGTAAGATCGTACTCTACAATATTCTAAATTTTCATAAAAAAATATTGTGTTTGTCAAAGAAAAACACGCCATTGAAACTGAGCATATTGATAGAGTTCTAAAAGACAAGCAATAGCCCTGGTTTATTTGTCCTAACCAATAGGTTCGGTAGTCCGAAGTTATTTCCGAACATAATGCCAAACCTTATTCCTGCTGAATTTTTAAATTTTAAAAACACGCATATGCTTTTTAGCGTTATTCATATCTCATATGTGATTCATATCGCATATGTGTTATACCGCATATGCATTTTTGCTTTACTGGGTTGGTACAAGAGTAAAAGAGAGTAAATACCAAGTTAGTGGATAGTATTTGGGAGAAACCACAACTAAAAAGAAAAGATCAGGGTAATTATTGGCCCCTCCAAAGCAGTTTAGTGTTGCAAAAGGACGGCACTTAGCTAGTAAAATTTGTGAATGGTTGTGGATAATGAGGTCAGATTATTGGAGGTTCAAGGCGCTTGTCCATGGCGCTTGTTCATGGCGCTTAAGACATAGAAGATTATTTTTAGACTTAATGATTGAGTTTTATTTCCTAACCTTTCTATAAGGCTCGAAACTCATATCTAGCTCTAAAATATTCCTAATGGTACCAACACATCCACTATGAGGATAAGGATCGCGGGATCATTTATGTTGTTTTGAAGCATTTTTTGTTTTGTGGATACACAAAAGCATATTTTAGGGCCTAAGTCCAAGGTGTCATCTCTCGACTATGTTGAGGCTCCACGATGTATACATTGTGCTCGAGAACTCATAATCATACTAATACTCCCACTTGGAGGCCAAATATCTTCTTAAGACGTGATTTTTTTCATTCGGGGCATCATTCTTGGGTCAAGATTCGTATAGCATTCATTTAGGGCCTATGGGTTAGGGTTTCTCCCACAACTATGTCTGGGATATGCTCATGAGGTCATGTATGGTGGATCAAATTCCATTCTTAAAACTATATTCTAAGAATTTTTCTTTATGGTACAAGGCCTAGGTTTCCTACCTTAACAATGTCCAAGACCCATGGATTCATATCAATTATCCAAAACCTTCTAACGGCATCCATATCACCACTCAAAGGAAAGGGTAACTTCAAGAGGTCATGGCTGGTCATTTGAGGTGTTTTTCATGGTAATGGATTCCTAGAAGTGTTTTTTTAGTCCAATCCCAATGTTTACTCCCCCAACAATGTCGAAGGCCACACGACCCATACCTAGTGCTTGTAAGTCATGTGAGGTGATTCAAGGTATCATTTTAGGCCTTGGATGGATATAATATTCCTTTATGGAATAAGGCTTGGGTTTACTTCATCAACCATGTGTAAGGCCTTGAGAACCATGTCTACTATTTAAAACCTCTTGATGGCATGATTATCTCCAGTTTTGGGGTAGGGATACCATCAATAGATCCTTTGTGGTAGTTTGAAGTGTCCTTATTGACCTTCAATGACTAAGGGATTCATTTAGGTCCCAAGGCTTTGGTTTCCTCCCATTGCCATGCATATGGCCCCGAGACCCATAACTACTTCAAAAAAAATCCCAATTTCTCGTATATCCCTAATCTAAGGCCAAAGACCCCTTATAGAGGTCATGTGTGGTGGCTTGATACATTATTCTTTCCATTGGATCCCTAGAAGCTTCCTTTAGTGTCTATGAACTGGGTTTCCCAATCGCTCAACCATGTCAAGGGTCTCTAAACCCATTATTAGTGATTAAAAAAACCTAGTGGTGTCAATGCCCACACACAAAGCTAAGAATGGCCTCAAGAGATAACATATGGTGGTTTAGGGTGTTATTGGTGGTCCTAGATTCCTAGAAGCTTCATTTAGGGCATAAAGTAGAGGTTTCATCCCTTGACATTTCTAAGACCCCAAGGCCCTCCCTCCCACTTATATTTATTCCCCTCCCAACAATCCCTTCCCTTTTTATTTGTCCTCCCTCCCACCCCCCCCCCCCCCCCCCCTCCCCCCCCCCCCCCCCCCCCCCCCCTCATATCTCTCCCCTACCCATCCCTCCCTTCCCCTTATATTTATCCTCCCTTCATTCCCCCCATATATGTCCCCTACCCATCCCTCCCTCCCATGATTCCCTCTACACCTTCCTCTCCCTCCTTTGACTTCCCCCCCTCCCCCCCTCTTAACCAATGTAATGTTGGGCCATGAGCCACCCCATAGACCGTCTGGATGGAATATTGGGATTCTAAATGGTATTATAATGGGATAAGGGTCCCATTATAGGTTTTTGGATGGGAGGGATGGGTCTCTGTACATTGCCTATAGTCATGGAAGAGAAGACAATAACTCCCTAAATCAACACACATGCCTTATAGATGAAATATTTGGCCTTTCATGGGATATGGGTGTCATTATGAGGTTTTATGCACTAAGGATGGGTCCCATGGTCTTAATCATGGTAATGGAACAATAGTGTAATAGAAACAAGTCTTAAACCACTACACATGCCCTTTAAAGGGGATATTTAACCTTAATATGGGATATATGTTCCATTAGACAATTTTATGCATTGAAGATTATTCAGGAGGCATTGACCATGGTCATATATGAACCATTATGAATATTTCCATACAAGAGATAGTTCTAGAGACACTACCATGGTCCAAAAATAGGTCTGGAGGTCTTAACCATTGGTATGGGTTCCATTATAAGGTTATCAAGTTTAAATATTTGATATGCACTAAATCGCATATGCGATTTAGCGATCATGTAATACAAACTGCCCGTTAAGTAAAACGTAGTGTATCCATATTGCATATGTGATATAACACATATGCGATAAAACGGACATGCGTTATATCTCATATGCGATATGTGATATATAGAAAAATGTTGGGTTGTGTGTTGTGGGCTAGGTTTACTATAGAAAAATACAGAATTCTTCTAAACCCACACACAGAGAACTGTTCAACCTGCAATTTAATCATTTCTTACACAAATCCATAGGTTTTGTACAAGTTTGGATGGATTTCAATGGGGAATGTATGTAATAGAGGTCGAAAGTCAGAGAGGAAGGTGCTTACACCAGAAGAAGCTGAAAATAAAAATAAAAAAAGAGGGAAGATTCAAGAAATCCTCAGCATTAATTGGATGAGAAAATAGTTCCCATTATCACTCAACAGATACCTGACGTAGAGGTTGAGGAAGATAATACAACATTAAAGGAAGCTCTTTATAGGGGAGATAATATTCTTGGTCCATTATTAAGCAGACAATCTTGTGAAGAGTTCAATAATTATGTTACGCATGATGCAAATGTGACTCCGCAACAACCATGCCAGGTGGTTCAATCTCCTAATCGAAGTTTCAGCCTATGGTGGATGTAAACGTCACTACGGCATTTCAAACGGTGAGAAATTCCACATCAAAATGAAAGAGAACTCCTAAATGCATACAAGTGGACGAGAGCGAATTGACTTCCATGGAAGTTAAGGTGGCTAAACACATTATCCCTTATCATTGTTCTCAAATAATGAAAAAAGATTTTGATAACAAATACGAAGCTGGTAAATGCCAATTTTTTTAGCTTTGCTTAAATCTAGAAATATGGCAACTGTTAGAAGAAAGTTAGGCATAAGACCATTGAAGAATATCGAATCAAGTAATCACATTGTTAAATCTCTTGCTACTGCATTCACATTGATTGGTAAAAAACTTGTTCACGGGACTAATGTTGCTCGCCGCGTATTGGCTGAATCAATTGTATGTATATCCACAAGACAACATCGTTTACTTAAATGCACATCACAAATTGTGCCTTTACATCCAAAGACACTTAAAAAATATTTAGTAAGAAGAGAAAGCCTTGATGTAGAGGGACACATGGAAACATTAGGGGAATTTAGCGGTAGGTTTCCCCGCAAAGACATGAAGTTAGTCGAAGCAGCGAAGGGACTAGTGCACACATTTTGGCACGATAACACTAGGCCTTCTTCTAACACAAAGGATGTGTTAAAACATTGTACGGGTTCTATGAACAATGAACCTCATGTTAAACATTATCTTGACAAGAAACAAACTCAAATGTTCGAGATGTTTAAAGTTTCCCATGTAGAGCTAAGGCTCGAGCAAAGATCTTTTGAAAAATGCAAGCCTTGGAATGTTAGAATCAATACCATCTGGAACACTTGTTTTTTTAGATACCACATAGAGTTTGATCTATATTATCATACATTTGCACATATACGTCGTTTTTTGCATCCTAACCATGTGCAAGAATGCTCAAGTACAGTACCGCCAATGTCATCCAGAGATTTCATCCATAGCATGATGTGTCTGAGGCAAGATCGGTAGACACATTACTTAAAACAATGTGTAAAGGGTTTTTGCAACAATTATGGAGGGATATCAATCATTCGGGAATGCAATTGTTGAGAAGCAGAACTATCAGTATGAGACATATCAGCTACATGATGGGAAAGAAAGCAGGAAGATTAAATTGGTGACTTAATAGGTGACTTCATGTACATCTTTTTATGTTGTTTTATAACACTGTTTATTTTTTACACTAGGTGCAAGTATGTGATTTTATTTCAAAGTTTCGTGGAAAGATCCAACAGTACATTCAACATGTTGATATGGCACGGTGGCAAGATGAGCAATTCATAATATGTCAAGACACCTTCCCTCTCGAAACAATACTATCAGTGGTTGAATTTGCAGAAAATTACACCCTGCAACCACAAAATGAAATACAAAGTCAATACTATCACTCAAAGCAGGTGAGCATAATGGTCCATATCATGCATCGACATGGGCCAGATAGTAATGAAGAGAAATGTGTGATATTGAAAGAAAGTCACTTCTACATAAGTGATGACCGCGCCCATGGCATCCATTACGTGCAGCATTGCTTTAAATTATTCTATGATCATGTGATAGCTATGGATATACCATTTTAAATCATTTGATTTGGTCAGATGGTTGTGCTGGACAGTTCAAGAATGCTTGTGTATTTCAATGGTTGTGTTTGTTGCACATAAAATACAAGGTGCCACATATATGGAACTACTTTGAAAATGATCATGGAAAAGGAGAGCACAATGGTCCTGGTACATGCATAAAAACTTCCCTTCAAAGGGAAGAGATGAAGTTTATAGGTGCTCGCCTTCGAGACGCTGCTTCTATATTGAAATGGTGTGCATCTGTCATGGGAGAACAAGCAACAAGGAAACACCTAGTGCATAGAATATTCTGGGAGGTGACAAATGTGGACCGATCCCAAACACATCGAGTGAACACAGTGCATGGAAATCGATAGTTTCATTCAATTAGAAGCTCAGACAACTCAGTCCTACAAATTTGGACAAGAATGAAGGCTTGCTTTTGCAGTTCCTGTAGCATTGATGAATGGGATGATTGTGAGTATATAGATGCAGTTGATACATGGGATCGAGTGATGCTTGGCACTGATTTCAAGGGGGTTAATGAAATCAACCATTTGGAATATGACTAGACACATATTTCTACAGACTATGATCACTTATCAGATCTCATACAAGCAGGTACAAAAGAGTAAATTAGTAGTACCTAAATTAGAAATTTAATTTATGTATTGTTAACTCGACCTAAGTAGAATTTAATTTATGTAGAAATTAGAAATGCAAGACCTTATTTAAAAAATGTATTGTTAACTCGACATTTTTCCTTTCACATGTCAAATATATGCAGTGGTTGCCCCAAAAAATAATGAATGGGGTTTTGACTATTGGTTGGCACATTGCTTAGAGGGGAAACAAACCATTCTCAAACTTGTTACAGATGATGAAAATATTAAATTCCCAACTAGCTCGATGGTTATAAAAGAGGAGTACTTGACACTAGCAGCACAACAGAAAAGAAAGGGTGGGTATGTATATCAGGATTATAGACTAGGAGCTATTGTATACCACTTCACCAACCTAGTAGTTGCTATAAACATCAAGCTGTGCATGCTTTCGAACAAAAATAGGTCACATGTACGATACTTGCTACCTCATATAGAGCATGAAATATTAATGGACACCATCGGCAATAGAGATGATCTAGATGGCCTACTTGACTGAGTGCGTTGTCAAGTGTTACTAGATTGTCCATTGTGGCTAGATTGTTAGGTGCATTATTTAAACTTTAAAGTGCATGCTGAAGCACAAATTAAATTATTTAGCCTTATTTTATTCCCAATGTAATAAACATGTGATTATTGGATACCATTCACAGACATAATATTATTAAGATGATACCAGACACTATAAACACAATCGTACAACCTCAGGTGAGTTATCTATAAATCATGTTTGCACATTTTCATTGGGTTCTCTTTATTTTCTTATGAGAGTAATAATGTTTAGCCTTTTGTGTGCCTAAGATACAAACACCATCTATGGCACATTGGAGGCTCCAAGAACAACCCGGTGTCTTTAGACACCAACAAATAGAAATCAGAAAATAACATGCTCTCGAGTTGTTGCAATTTACTTTTATATATATATATATATATTAATGTACATTTAATTACATTATTGGGTCAACTCTTGCAAATATTGCATTGGTGGGTCAACTCTGCAAAACCCTCGACCGTTCCTGTGTCATTACATTATTTGGGTCATGCAAATTTGTTGCTTCGTTTGTTTTTTCGCTCTCGGACCGAAAGTCACCGAGTGTCCCTGAATGGAATTTTCATGCGACTTTCAACTAGATATAACTCAAAAACCGAAGGCCAGATCGAATAACTGTAGACTCTGTTGGTCTCCTAGCATGCAATTACCTCTAGGTGGCCCTCTCCCTCATGTTTTCAAGGCCCAGTTACTTCATTGTGCTCTGATTTCGTAAACTAGGGTTTTGCTTAGTTTCCTTCAATGCAACTCTTGCATTGGTGGGTCAACTCTGAAAAACCCTCGACCATTCCTGTGTTGGTAGGGTTCCCATATTGGTCTTGCCCATACAGACTTGCAGGAGCCAACTGTCATGCAATTTTGCTGCTCCATTTTATTTTTCGCTCCCGAACCAAAAGTCACCATGTGTCCCTGAGCGACATTTTCATGCAACTTTCAACTCGACATAACTCGGAAACTAGAGGTCGGATCGAAGAGCCGTCGACTCTATTGATCTCCTCGCATTTGACTACCTCTAGGTGGCCCTCTCCCTCATGTTTTCATGTCCCAGAGACTTCATTGTGCATTGATTTTGTAAACTAGGGTTTTGCTCAGTTTCCTTCAATGCAACTCTTGCATTGGTGGGTCAACTCTGCAAAACCCTCGATTGTGCCTGTGTTGGTAGGATTCCCATATATTCCTAGAGGTCACAAGCTATATTATCCTCGTACTAAAGTATAATCCAACAACCCACATAATAAAACTAGGGTTCACAAATTGAGACATGGAACTACAAACTAGAGTTTTATGATCTCTTTAGGTTTGAAGGTCAAATTAGATTGGTTAGTATCATTTAAGTAGAAACCAAAAGGCCATATAGCTAGGATATGCACATACATGAAACAAAATGAATAGGGTTGAACATGGATCACAAGTGGAAGTTCACATGCATGCATGACTTAGAAGTAGAAACACATGTACATGAATAACAAGCAAAAGCAACTACGGTTTATATGACCTATTTAGGTTTATATCATTAGATTGGTTTTATGACCTATTTACAAGTTATGATATGGAACTACGGTTTTATGACCTCTTTACAAGTTATGAGATGGAACTAGAAACGCATGTACATGTACAAATTGAAAACCAACTAGGGTTTCATGAACTACAAATTGCATGCTATAACTAGGGTTGAGAAGTTATGAGATGCAACTAGGGTTTTATGACCTCTTTAGGTTTGAAGATCAAATTAGATTGGTTAGTATTATTTAAGTAGAAACCAAAAGGCCATATACCTAGGCTATGCACATACATGAAACAAAATGAATAGGGTTGAACATGGATCACAAGTGGAAGTTCACATGCATGCATGACTTAGAAGTAGAAACACATGTACATGAATAACAAGCAAAACCAACTAAGGTTTATATGACCTCTTTAGGTTTATATCATTAGATTGGTTCTATGACATAATTACAAGTTATGAGATGGAACTAGGGTTTTATGACCTATTTACAAGTTATGAGATGGAACTAGAAACTCATGTACATGTACAAATTGAAAAACAACTAGGGTTTCGTGAACTACAAATTGCATGCTATAACTAGGCTATGCACATACATAAAACAAAATGAATAGGGCAAAATTAAGATACCCATGTGAACAATTTAATCCCATTGTCAATTGAAATCACCAGTATAGAGTTCAGATTTGTATGTGTTTTGTAGCAAGTTTCAAGCACCAATGTATGATATTCGATGGACTTATTATTTACCCTTTATGTCCAATCAATGCACCTTCATAATAAGCAATAAGCATTTTAACAAACTTCATATTTTATTTGAAAATCAACAGTAAATAAATGATTTAAACTCGGAATTTGTAGTTTGAGTTAAAGATGGTAGGGTAAGGTTCTAGGGTAGGGTAGGATGGTGTACATGGTATGGTTATGATGTTATGGTGTTAGTATGGTATGGTATGGTATGGTATGTTAGTATTGGTATGGTATGGTATGATGTTATGATGTTAGTGGTATGGATATGATGTTATGATGTTAGTGTATGGAATTTAGGTAGTTTATGGTATGGCTATGATATAACTAGGGTATGGTTAGTTTTTAGGTTTAGATCATTAGATTGGTTAGTATCATTTAAGTAGAAACCAAAAGGCCATATACCTAGGCTATGCACATACATGAAACAAAATGAATAGGGTTGAACATGGATCACAAGTGGAAGTTCACATGCATGCATGACTTAGAAGTACAAACACATGTACATGAATAACAAGGAAAACCAACTAAGGTTTATATGACCTCTTTAGGTTTATATCATTAGATTGGTTTTATGACCTAATTACACCCTAATTACAAGTTATGAGATGGAACTAGGGTTTTATGACCTCTTTACAAGTTATGAGATGGAACTAGAAACACATGTACATGTACAAATTGAAAACCAACTAGGGTTTCATGAACTACAAATTGCATGCTATAACTAGGTTTGAGAAGTTATGAGATGGAACTAGGGTTTTATGACCATATACCTAGGCTATGCACATACATGAAACAAAATGAATAGGGAAAAATTAAGACACCTATGTCAACAATTTAATCCGATTGTCAATTGAAATCATCAGTATAGAGTTCAGATTTGTATGTGTTTTGTAGCAAGTTTCAAGCACCAATGTATGATATTCGATGGAATTATGATTTACCATTTATGTATAATCAATTCACCTTCATAATAAGCAATAAGCATCTTAACAAACTTCAGATTTAGTTTAAAAAGCAACAATAAATAAATGAATTAAACTCAGAATTTGTAGTTTGAGGTAAAGATGGTAGGGTAAGGTTCTAGGGTAGTCTAGGATGGTGTACATGGTATGGTTATGATGTTATGATGTTAGTGTATGGTATGATGTTAGTATGGTATGTTATGGTATCGTATCGTATGATGTTATGATGTTAATGGTATGGCTATGATGTTATGATGTTCGTGTTATGCTGTTATGATGTTAGTGTTATGATGTTAGTGTATGGAATTTAGGTAGTTTATGGTATGGTTATGATATAACTAGGGTATGGTTAGTTTTTAGGTTTAGATCATTATATTGGTTAGTATCATTTAAGTAGAAACCAAAAGGCCATATACCTACGCTATGCACATTCATTAAACAAAATGAATAGGGTCTTTGTCTTGTATAAAGTTTTGATTATCTTTGTAGGATGTCCTGAACAACTTATGATGTGGTGTCTAGTGATTGTCTCCCATGGCTTACTTAATGGTCACTTGATCTTAGTTGGATGAGTCATAAATTCTTCCTTGAAGTATTGGAAATCTTCAAATAGTTAGCAGGATATGTCATGATAAGGACTATAATATCATAATATCACATAGGTGAACCACACATTGTCATTTTAATTAAACACATACTTAATGAAAGGCATAGGTAAACATATCTGAAAGGCATATAATAAGTATCATGTTCCAAAATCAAGTCAACCATATATATAAATTTGAACCTTGATTTATATTATATACATACAAATAATGTTTTAAAAATTGGCATGCCACATGGCCATAATACAAAATAGTGGATCAAATTGTACATATGTGTGTATACAAACAAAACGTTACATGTATGTATCCCCCCTATACATTAATTCTATTTATACCCCATTTCATGGCCACTGTCAATGTCTTGTGAGAAGTCTATATTTCTTTTCCAACTGCTCAATGGTGATCCCCAACACTAAACAAGAGGGATAGATCTCATTTGCGGAGACTGCAGACAAACCAAAATTTGTAAGTTAGTTTACCAACCTATAAAAATTCTATGTACATTTGTTCAAATTCCAAACCAATATAACATTTTTACTTATTGTATGTGAGTAAGTTATGGTGGGTTGTGGTGTAAGTGATGGTGCCTCACTAGCAATGACCCTGATTGGGTGCTCTTCAAGCACCACTTGCTCACTATCAAGCTGCATAAAAAATGTATATGTCAATGTCAACGAATCAATGGGTGCATGAAAACAATATGTGCATGTACAAATAAAACTATACTACATGGAGGGACAATGAATTTTTCAAAAAAAGCGAGACATGCATGTACATTGGGGGGGTGAGAGGTGGGTGAGCGACGATCCCGATTGGGTGCTCTTCAAGAACCACTCGCTCACTATCAAGCTGCATAAAAATATATATATATATGTCAATGTCAGCATATCAATGGGGGAAACAAGGAAAAAGATACTTGCATGTACAAAAAGTAATATAATAAAGATAAGCAATATATAAATATACCTGGGGGTCATGAAGAGGTGTGTAACCAGTGGGTGGAACAACTGACAACGGGATAAAAGGATTTCTATAAGCATTAGCAAAGAAGGTTGTTCAGTGGACAACATAATCAAAATTACATTCCTACGTACAAAAGGATAAAGATACAATTATACAATTAAAATAAAGCGAGACATAAAAAAGTACATGTTGGATCATTAAAAGAACAACTAAAAGAAAGCGAGACATAAATGTACCCGGTGTGGGGTCATAGGTGGGTCACCAACAACAACGATTTGGTGCTCTTCAAGCATTGCTGCCTCACTAGAAGCCTACATAAAGTAACATATGTCAATGTCAGATAATAAAAAGAAAACGAGACATATATACTACATGGACAAAGTGCAATGTTTTCAAAGAAAGCGAAACATACATGTACCTATGGGGGAGAGGTGGGTCATCAACAATCTGGATTTGGTGCTCTTCAAGAACCACTGGCTCACTAGATGCCTACATAAATTAATATATGTCAATGTTAGCAAATACAAATAAAACGAGACATATACTACATGGACGGGAAATGATGTTTTCAAAGAAATTGAAACATACATGTACCTAGGGGGAGAGGTGGGTCACCAACAACCTGGATTTGGTGTGTTTCAAGCACCACTAGCTCAACAGATGCCTGTATAAAGTAACATATGTCAATGTCAAATAACATAAAGAAAATGAGACATATACAACATGGACGAAAAATGACTTTTTTCAAAGAAAATGAAACATTCATGTACCTGGGGGGGGGAGAGGTGGGTCACCAATCAAAAAGGTCGTTTGGCTGGCATAGATATCATGCTACGTAACAAACCATAATGATACAATTAGAAAATTTCTAATAATTAAAATCATGCATGTTGAATTATTAAAAGCATAATTAAAATAATACCTATTTCTAGGAATCTTCCTCTACATGCGAGGGACTTGGCTGGGATGCCACCAACTCATCTTGCCCACCCTGCATAAAACATATTGTATCTATATTATGATGTATTGAATGTTGCAATATCTACTATAAATATTTAAATAATGATGACAAATTAAAAAGTAAAGTTCTTACAGCTAATGGTGAAGCACCAAAAACATATGCATCATTAACTGCTGCATCAATGTTATCAACATCAAACGTCGGACTATACGAATATGGAGTGTCATGGTACACCAGCTGTATATTTGTTCACATAATTTGTTAGATAATTAAATAGAAATAAATTATGAAACAATTTAAAATTGTGATATAAAACAAAATATAATATGAAAAGAATGAGTTTTACTTACATATCAAAGTAATCGATCGTCCCAGAACTCTGAAGCAGGCCCATAACATATGCCTCCACACGTTGTGCAAGGGTGTGGAATAACACGACGCTCTGAACCCTCTACATATCCAGTACGATGTGTATCTCTAGTATGGTCTGGAGACCTGGTAAGTGGATCCTGAGTGTGAGATGGGCCAGCCTCAGAAGTGCCAACCCCTTGGCCTACATTGCCTTGGACAGTAGTCCCATGTTGAAGTAATGTATCTTCCAAGTCGATCAAGGCCTCTTGTGTATCATCAATCATAGGACCTGTAGGAGGATATACCCGAGGGGATTTTAGTGTGCGTGGAGGGCATAACACACGGTTAGGATCAGTCCTAGCCCCTTCCCAATATTAGGGCATCCCATGACCCACACCCTAGAACTATAAAATATCAAGATAGTTAACATGTTTCCCCAAGATAAATTCTACATACAACTTCCTCAAGAAATATAATGGGATGTCTCTATTCCCATGATGGTCTTCATCGAATACCATGTACCAGTGATCCATCCAATTTGATTTCACATTTGGTTCCACGTACCAGTCTATGGAAATGTGTGCTTGTTATACCCAAATCCTGTCACCACCATGTGATAAGACCCTTAACTTCCATGTTTTCCCTTAATCCCAGCACTTAGAGTGGAAACCTACTCTGTTTGTCAATTCTACTTAAAAAAACTCAGCACCGCCTGTATCATGTTTTCAAGAAGCAGTGCCACCGCCTATGGTCTTTGGTCCGTAAGCGTTTCTCATCTAAACTGCTCTGTCATAAGAGAAGAAAAGTGGTACCCTGGGTAAAATGGGAAAAAGAGAAGTTTCTCGAGGCTTCTAGATCATGAGCCTCGTGTCCTCCGTTATCCCTATCATTGTGGGTCAGTTGAGCTTGAGATCCCCCATGATAGGATCTTGGAGCCACCTCACCTACAATTATCTCAACTATTCCTATCCATTGAGCCTTATAAATACAAGCTCATATCCATAGTTGAGGGAGAGAACCATAGAGGTATTGTTATGATGTTGGATTGACCACTTAGCCCAAGACATTGGAGAGCATAGAGAGCAAAGTTGGACCTTATGGGGATGAAGTGTTTGTCTCGTGGAGATGCTTGTCTACACTAAGGAAATGGTTGTAAGATTCTCCATACATCTTTAATGCAAAGTTGATTTCCATCCCACATTACTGTTGTTTTGATTTCACATGTACATGTTGTTAGATTTCTTAGTCACTAACATGGATAAGTAGATTATTTTATGGTAGCTTTTATGTGTTTGCATGCTTGATCTATTTGCAGGTACACAAGTTCACTATCGAAGCAGCATTCCAGGTGTCTACGACATTCAAGGAAGGTCTTCATCCTTTGTCGTTCACTCATTTGTTCTAGATCTAAACCATTCAGACCAAAGGAATAGCTTTTGTCCGCAGAAGGTGCAATATTCCTAATTACAGTGCTCGACTGGTGGGTGGAACCAGTTGTTGATGTATATGTAACTTTGGAATGTATTCACTTGTATTTCTTATGTATTGTAACCCGATGTTTATTCTGGGATGTATTTGTAATGTACTTGAGTCATGTCATGCCCCAATGTTCCTATCGGGAGTTTCTATAATGTAAACAAGTCATGTCAAGTCAAGGTGGGTAACCCTCCTATTGTCTAAGGGTTAAAGTCCCCGCAGTTCCGGGGCACTAGGGTTATTAGACTCACCTAGTGAAGTCGGCCCTAGTTGGGTTTATTCAAGTTGAGAATTAGTATAAATAGAGAGCTAGCCTCTCTATTTAGTACACACTCACTCACACTCAATTGTAGCGCATATCTGAGGAAGAAGAAGACATTGGGGCTAGGACGAAAGAGGTTACTGCTGTTGAGAGATCATCTTACTGTTTTGGAGTTTTACTTTTGGTGTTGATTCTATCTCTGAGGAAGTTGCGGGGTTTTCTTTATTTATGTTTTCCCCGAGGAAAAACATTGTGTTCATTGTCTCCTGTGTTTTATAGTTGTACTTGTTATTCTCTCAGTTAAAGATCCTAACATAATGCTAGCTTCAATGATAAAATCTAACATGGTATCAAAGCTAACCTGAGAAGAAGACACTGTGCAAATGCGGGAACTAGGGCCTCCTACTTTGTGGATCTCTCTCCACATATTTTCATCAAAATAAGGTTGGAATGACTCTTCTCCTTAGAGCGCATCTTTCTGTCGAAGCAGAATCCAATTCTGAGGTTTTTCAGTTTTGGACCTGACACTACTACCGAAAATTAGGGATTTCCACAGAAGAGGAATTTTTCAGTGAGCCCAGGCCTAGACTGATCTCCTCCTCAAAATTTAAGTTAGATATCAAGATAAAATCATTTGGTTGGACAGAACTCCCAAAAAGAAAAACCCTAATATGCTCCTGAACCAGCACTGCAGAATTTCAGCTCCAAATCCAGATCCGACATCTTGAACTGGTAAGATCTAAATTTGTATTTCCATTTGAGGTTCTCAGTTAAGATGTCTCATCATACCAATCTTGATGAAAATCTTGAGGGAGCTGATAACTTTCGAGCCTAGAAGTATAGGATCTCCCTAGTCCTGGAAGAAAATGAGTTGGACTCCTATATCAATGAGGAGGCTCCAGTTCCAGAGGGAGATGAGGCTAAGGCCTTACATAAGAAGAAGATGGTTATGACAAAGAGGATCATTGCTGATTCAATCAAGGATCACCTTATACAACAGGTGTCCTCCCTAACCAAATTGTTTGAAGGGAAGAACATAAACCGGAAGATGACTCTGAGAAACCAACTGAAGAATGTAAAGATCCAGAATGTTGAGACCATCCAGTCTTACTTTACAAGGGTCTCTCAGATCAAGGAACAACTGGAGGCAGTAGATGAAGAAGTAGAGAATGCAGAGATTGTGATGACCACCTTGAATGGTCTCCCTAGATCATGGGACTCCTTTATTCAAGGGATATGTACCAGAAAGAAGTTAGTCAAGTTCAACAGACTATGGGAAGAATGCTCTCAAGAAGAAGCTCAGATAGCAGCTCGAGAAGAAAAGATGGGAAGTGAAGATGAAGCCCTCACAGTTCATTCCAAGAAAAGCAAAATAAGTTCTCATCACTCCAAAGGTAAGCATTTCTATAAAAATAACCCTAGAAAATATTTCTCTAGAAGCAGATGTCATACATGTGATGAAGTAGGACACTTTGCAAAAGATTGTCCTAAAAGACAAAATAAGAAAAAGGGAAACAAGAGAAGACATCATGCTCATGTTGCAAAGGATGACGAACCATCCAAGAAGAGAACCAGATATGAAAGTGAAGACTCTTCAAGTGATGAAGAATATGTATTGATTTTTGCTCTCACGGGAAACATTACACACGAAAGCAATGATTGGCTTATAGATAGTGGGGCTTCCAAACACATGACAAGATTCAAAGAGTCCTTTGTGAAACTTTCAGAACATGAATCACCTCACAAGGTGAAGCTTGGATATGACTACCAATATCCAATAAAAGGTAGTGGGGAATCCTGCTATAAGCTAGATTCTGGAAAGTCTATGAAGATGCAAGATGTATTGTTTGTACCAGGACTCAAGAAGAACCTTCACTCCATATCTGCATTAGATGCAAAAGGCATGAGGGTTGCATTTATAGATGGTCAAGTTATCATGTGGCCAAAAGGAAAGACTATTTATGATGCAGTGGTGATTAGAGAACAAGAAGGAGGTCTATACAAATTGAAGGGCCATCTAGAACAAGCCTTGGTCTATGACACAGTAGAGCCAAATGAACTTTGGCACAGAAGGCTTGCACATGTGCATTACAGAGCACTACCACTTGCAACAAAAGCTATTGAAGGTCTTCCATAAATTCAAGCAAAACATGATGGGGTCTGCAAAGGATGTGCGAAAGGAAAGAACACAAAGAAGACATTTCCAAGTAGCGAGAGTAAAGCAAAAGGAATATTGAAAATCATCCACTCTGATGTATGTGGTCCAATGTCATCAAGTTCACTAAGCGAGTATGTATACTATGTTTCTTTTATTGATGACTCTTCTAGGAAGACATGGATTTACTTCATGAAAAACAAAGATGAAGTATTCAGCAAGTTCAAGGAATTCAAAGCCTTGATCGAGAATCACACAGAAAAGAAGATCAAGACCTTTCAATCAGATAATGGCAGAGAATTCACATCAAATGAATTCAAAGAGTTATGCAAAGACACAGGGATTAAGAGGGAGTTGTCCACTCCATATAATCCACAACAGAATGGGATTACAAAAAGGAAGAACATAACTATCATGGAAGCTGCAAGAGCTATGCTTCATGATCAAGATATTCCTATGCATCTTTGGGTAGAAGCTGCCAGAATAGCGGTGTATGTATAGAACTGTACTCCACACAGAGTACTCGAGAACAAGACTCCTGAAGAGGTATTCTCCAGAAAGAAACCAGAAGTCAGCCATATCAGAATATTTAGTTGTCCTGTGTACATACACATTCCAAAAGAGAAGAGAACAAAACTAGATCCTTCAGGAAAGAAGGGTATATTTGTGGGATACTCTGAAAGCTCGAAGGATTACAGAATATACTTCCAAGGATTCAAGAAGATTGACATCAGTAGGGATGTGACATTTGATGAAGACATAGCTTACAACAAATCCAAAAAGAAACCTACTGAAGAATCTGAAGAAGCAGAAGCACCCAGAATTCATGATACAACCATGAATGAAGAAACTCAAGAAGAAGATCGAGAATATGAAGAACCACAAAGACCTGTATATTCACCTCCAGGGAAGAATCCTCATAAGAGGAAACTTGCTTGGGTATGAGAATCTATCCAAGGTGTGAAAATATATGGGGCTCCAGAAGAGAATCATAGAGAAAGAAAGAGGACCAGATCCTGGTCCGGGTATGTAGCATTACTATGTGATTTCATCGATAAAGAACCTTCCAATTATGAAGAAGTGGTAGAACGGAAAGAATGGAGGGATGCTATGATCGAAGAGTATCAATCGATCATGAAGAATGATGTTTGGGATGTTGTCCCAAGACCAGAAGGGAAGCCATTTGTAACTTCCAAATGGATCTACAAGATCAAGCATGCTGCAGACGGTAGCATAGAGAAATATAAAGCAAGATTTGTTGCTCATGGTTTCTCCCAGAAAGAAGGAATAGATTATGAAGAAACTTTTGCACCTATAGCTAGATACACTTCCATCAGATCAGTACTTGCTCTAGCTGCAGTGATGAAATGGAAGATACACCAAATGGATGTCAAAGGCTACTTTCTTGAATGGTGTAGTAGAAGAGGAAGTGTATGTGGAGCAGCCACTCAGTTTTGAGACACATGACAGGAAGTCTCATGTATGTAGATTGAATAAAGCCCTGTATGGTTTGAAACAGGCACCCAGGACATGGTACGACAGAATTGACAGCTTTCTATCCATTTTGGGCTTTACCAAGAGTAAAGAAGATTCCAACCTTTACTACAAGGTTGAAGATGGCAACCCAGTGATGCTCCTACTATATGTAGATGATCTGTTTGTAATAGGTATGGATGGGTTGATTGCTGATACGAAGAGAAAGCCTGCTGCCGAGTTTGAAATGAAGGACTTAGGTATGATGCATTATTTTCTAGGCATGGAGGTGTGGCAGAGTGCAGATGGGATTTCCCTAGGACAAGGGAAATATATGATAGAGATCCTGAAGAGATTTGGGCTGATGGATTGCAAAGCCATGACCACACCCATGGCATCGAACCTAAAGCTATTGAGTGATGCTTCATCAAAAGTAGTTGATGCCATGTTGTATCGTCAGATGATTGGGTCCTTGATGTACCTGACGAACACTAGACCAGATATTTGCTTTTCTGTGAACACCTTGAGCCAGTTCTTGACAGATCCGAGACATGTTCACTTGATTGCTGCAAAGCATATTCTGAGATACCTGAGAGGTACAGTTGATTATGGGCTCAAGTATGATGCAAATCAAAAGATTAACCTGGAGGGTTATGTTGATTTAGATTGGGAAAGCGGTGCCATTTATAGGAAGAGCACTTCAGGATGTTGCTTCAGTATGGGATCATGTGTGATCTCTTGGTTCAGCAGGAAGCAATCCTGTGTGGCACTGAGTACGGCTGAAGCAGAGCATGTCGCAGCTTGTTCAGCTAGTTATGAGGGAGTATGGCTCAGGAAGCTACTGTCTAATTTATTTGATCTCCAATTGGATGCTACTTGTATACATTGTCACAACCAGAGTTGTGTGAAGTTGTCAGAGAACCCAGTGTTCCATGACAAGTCGAAGCATATCGAGATCAAGTATAACTATATCAGGGATATGGTGCAGAGGGGAGCAGTGAAGCTCCAGTATGTTGTGACAGATGATCAGAAAGCTGATGTGTTGATGAAGCCATTAGCCAAAGTGAAGTTTGAGTACTTCAGGGAGAAGCTTGGTGTTCTCCAGATCGATGTACCCTCCAAGGGGAAGTGATGAGTCCATAAGCCATTCTGACGAGTAGGTCAGATGTAAGGGCTGAGCCATTCTGTCATGGTGAGAGGATTGGTTCCTTCCATTTCTGATATGAGTGCTAAGCCATTCTGATATGACTGTAGGATTGGTTCCTACATGATCAAATATAAGGGCTATTTCCATTCTTGGAATGGAGTTGCCTAGTGAGTGACCAAGAATACTTGGTCTTGGACTGAGGACCCTTCTAATACGATTGTAAGACGTATTCTTACATGATCAGATGTGAGCACATGGCCATTATGATGTGATTGAGGGATGTGTTCCCACTTGATCGGATATAAGGGTTGTTTCCATTCTGTCATGGTGAGAGGATTGCTTCCTTCCATGTCAGATGTGGGTGTTGGCCATTCTGATGTGACTGTAGGATTAGTTCCTACATGATCAGATGTAAGGGCTACCTCCTTTCTGACAAGTAGGTCAGATGTGAGTGCTGGCCATTCTGATGTAGGATTAGTTCCTACATGATCATATATAAGGGCTACCGCCTTTCTGACGAGTAGGTCAGGTGTGAGTGCTGTCCATTCTAACGAGTAGGTCAGATGTGAGTGCTACTGCCATTCTTTTAATGGAGGCACCTAGTCAGTTACCAGGAACCCTCAGTCTAGGACTGAGTGCCTTTCTGATGAGTCAAGGTCAGATGTAAGTGTTGTGCCTTTATGATGAGTCAAGGTCAGATGTGAGTGCTATCCATTATAACTTAGGGTCAAATATAAGGGCTACCAAAGACCTACAAGGAGGTACACCTACAACTAGCATGAAAAAGGGTCAGCTCTGTAGAACTTCCAGTGATGAGAAGAATCATGAGATATTACATATGATGATGACCCAGTGATGATCCAGATCGATCTATGATTCAGATCCAGTTATGATGTCTCTGAGATGATCCAGATCCAGCAGTGATGATCCAAATCCAGTGATGATCCAGATCTAGTGATGATGACCCCGTGATGATCCAGATCCAGTGATGATCCAGATCCAGTGATGATGATCCAAATCGAGTGATGAGCTAGATCCAGATGAAGATGACGTGAACTTGACGATGACCCAGATGATACAGAGAAGAAGACTTGTGCTGAAAAATTGTGTCGAGATAATACCTTCCTATTTAAGAGGGAGTGTTGATGTATATGTAACTTCGGAATGTATTTACTTGTATTTCTTATGTATTGTAACCCGATGTTTATTTCAGGATGTATTTGTAATGTACTTGAGTCATGTCATGCCCCGATGTTCCTATAGGGAGTTTCTATAATGTAAATAAGTCATGTCAAGTCTAAGGTGGGTAACCCTCCGATTGTCTAAGGGTTAAAGTCCCCACAGTTTCGGGGAACTAGGGTTATTAGACTCACCTAGTGAAGTTGTCCCTAGTTGGGTCTAGTCAAGTCGGGAATTAGTATAAATAGAGAGCTAGCCTCTCTATTTATTACACAGTCACTCACACTCAGTTGTAGCGCATAGCTAAGGAAGAAGAAGACACTGGAGCTAGGAAGAAAGAGCTTACTGCTGTCGGGAGATCATCTTACTGTTTTGGGGTTTTAATTTTGGTGTTGATTCTATCTCTGAGGAAGTTGCGAGGTTTTCTCCATTTATGGTTTCCCCGAGGAAAAACACTGTGTTCATTGTCTCTTGTGTTTGATTGTTGTACTTGTTATTCTCTCAGTTAAAGATCCTAACATAATGCTAGCTTGAATGATAAAATCTAACACCAATATGGTGCTAGGGTCCCGAAATAATGAAAACAATTGGTGTTTGGTTATCTTTTGTTTTTTTACGTCTTTATAGCTCAAACCATCGAAATAGTATTTCCTCTTGGATTCTCTGTACGAGCTAATGTTGTACAGTGCTCCCTAGGAATTACCAATTGTGTTTGTTATGGTATCCAAAGCCTCAGCTAATGATTTTCTCAAATGGTTCCCCCCCCCCCCCCC
>LPNX010587584.1:127708-228708 GCA_001517045.1 Pseudotsuga menziesii
ACAATAGTTAAAAGACAAAGAAGAATATGACAAGTGCAGTGACATCATTGATGCAGAACCTTCCAGCCACCAAGAAGAAAGGGAAGACCAGTTCAAGAAGAATGATGTTAGGGTGTAGTATCGAGACCTGAAGAGAAGTTCATAGTTCCATCATGTAGTAGATGGAAACATCATGGGATACAAAGCAATATTCGTACCACGAGGATTCTCAAGAAAAGAAGGCCTAGACTACGAAGAGACATTTGCAGCCAGTAAGAGTTGAAGCACATACATGATGAGCTTGGTGAAGGTCTTAACCCTTGCTACACGGTTGAAGAATCAAGTCTATACACTAGATGGTCACATAGAATATTAGTAGCATAGGAAGCTACTTGTCACTCCAGTACAGAATGTTTCAGTGCATAGAGTACGGAAGACAAAGGGAGTATGATGCTTCGCTTCATAGGGAGTGACTACAGAAGATCTAAGGTTCAACATGGTATGACAGGATGGATATATTACTGATGACTCTAGGCTTTACTAAGAGTAAAGCATATTCCAACCTTTGCTTCAAGGTTGAAGGAAGAAGACCAGTGATGCTCCTGTTATGTGTCGATGCACTATTTTCTAGGCATAGAGGTGTGAACAAGGGAAGTATGCAGTAGAGATCCTGAAGAGGTTCAGGATGACAAACTACATGACCACACCTATGGCATCAAACATGAAGCTATTAAGTGATGCTTCATCATAGCTGGTTGATGCTACGATGTATCGTCAGATGATTGGGTCCTTGATGTATATGATGAACACGAGACCAGATATTTGCTTTGCTGTGAACACCTTGAGCCAGTTCCTGATAGATCCGATACATGTTCACTTGATTGCTGCAAAGCATATTCTAAGGTACCTGATGGGTACAATTGATTATGGGCTCAAGTACGATGCGAATCAAAAGATCAACCTGGAGGGTTATGTTGATTCAAATTGGGCAGGCAGTGCCATCGATAGGAAGAGAACTTCAGGGTGTTGCTTCAGTATGGGATCAGGTGTGATATCTTGGTTTAGTAGGAAGCAATCATGTGTGGCACTAAGTACAGCTGAATTAGAGTATGTCACAGCTTGTTCATCTAGTTGTGAGGGACTATGGCTAAGGAAGCTACTGTCTGATTTATTTGATCTCCAGATGGATGCTACTTCTATACATTGTGACAACTAGATTTGCATGAAGTTGTCAGAGAATCCAGTGTTCCATGACAAGTCGAAGCACATCGAGATCAATTATCACTATATCAGGGATATGGTGCAGAGAGGAGCAGTGAAGCTCCAGTATGTTGCGACAGAGGAACAGATAGCTGATGTGTTGACGAAGCCATTGGCCAGAGTGAAGTTTGAGTAATTTAGGGAGAAGCTTGGTGTTCTCCAAATTGAGGTTTCCTCTAAGGGAAAGTGATGAGTCCCAAAGCCATTCTGAGGAGCAGGTCAGATGTAAGGGCTGAGCCATTCTGTCATAGTGAGAGGATTCAGTTCCTTCCATGTCAGATATGAGTGCTAAAGATCCCAAAGCCATTCTGACGAGCAGGTCAGATGTAAGGGCTAAGCCATTCTGTCATGGTGAGAGGATTCAGTTCCTTCCATGTCAAATATGAGTGCTAAATATCCCAAAGCCATTCTGACGAGCAGGTCAGATGTAAGGGCTGAGCCATTCTGTCATGGTGAGAGGATTCAGTTCCTTCCATGTCAGATATGAGTGCTGGCCATTCTGTCGAGTAGGACAAATGTAAGGGAAACTGCCACTCTCCAGGAGAGTGGAGGCACCTGGTCCGTTACCAAGTAGCTCAGTCTGGGACTGGGGGCCTTTCTGGCGAGGGTGAAGGATTTAGTTCCTTCCAGGTCAGATGTGAGTGCAAGCCTTTCTAGCGAGGGTGGAGGACTTGTTTCCTTCCAGGTCAGATCTAAGTGCTGAAGCCTTTTCACAGATGATAGTGATGTCCTGTCATGCTGGTGAATGTGAGTGCTGGGCCATTCTGATGTGACTGTAGGTTTCTACATGATCAGATGTGAATGTTGGGAATGCCTTTCTGATGAGTAGGTCAGATGTAAGTGCTGGGAAAAGACCTACCTGATGGTTAGGCCTACAACCAGCATGAAAGAAGGTTGGCTCTGTAGAACTTCCTATGACGAGATAGCACACACATGATGATGACCAAATGAGATCCAGATCGAGCTATGATCCAGATCCAGTTATGATGACTCCGAGAGATCCAGATCCAGTAGTGATGATCCAGATCGAGTGATGATCTAGATCCAGCAGTGATGATCCAGATCGAGTGATGATCCAGATCCAGTCCAGTGATGATGATCCAGATCGAGAGATGATCCAGATCTAGTCCAGTGATGATGATCCAGATCGAGAGATGATCCAGATCCAGTGATGTTCCAGATCGAGTATGATCCAGTGACGATGTTCCAGATCGAGTATAATCCAGTGACGATGTTCTAGATCGAGTATGATCCAATGACAATTATCCAGATTGAGAGATGATCCAGATCCAGATGAAAGATGACTAAAGATGAAGATGACTTGAAGATGATGATGACGAGAACTCAATGATGATTCAGATGATACAGAGAAGAAGACTTGTGCTAATAAATTGTGTCGAGAGAATACCTTCCTAATTAAGAGGGAGTGTTGATGTAATTGTAAATTCGAAATGTATTCATCCGTATTTATTATGTATTGTAACCTGATGTTTATTCCGGGATGTATTGTAATATATTTGAGTCATGTCATGCCCCGATGTTTCAATCGGGAATTTTCTATAATGAGAAATTCATGTCAAGTCATTGTGGGTAACCCTCATATTGGTTAAGGGTTAAAGTCCCCACAGTTGTGGGGCCCTTGGGTTATTAGACTATCCTAGTGAAGTGGACCCTAGGTGAGTCATTGTAAGTCGGGGCAATAGTCCCCACCATTGTGTTACCCTCCTATTGGTTGGAGGAGGCAAAGTCCCCACAAGTGGTGGGGCACTAGGGTTATTAGACACTCCCAGAGATGTCGGCTCTAGTAAGTAATTGTTAAGTGAGGCCGACATGTTGGAGTGCACTTCAAGTGAATGAAAGAATATAAATAGAGAGTGAGCCTATATATTTATCTCACTTGCAACACTCACACTCACTCATTGGGGCACATGCATGAGAGAGGAGAAGCTCTCTCAGTGTGAGAGAGAGAGACTGCTGCTGTCGGGAGTGCATCTTTTTGTTTTGGGGTCTTACCATTTTTGTGTTGATTCTATCTCTGAGGAAGTTGCGGGATTTTCTCCTTTATGGTTTCCCCGAGGAAAACTCTTTGTGTCTCTTGTCTCTTGTGATGTGCTTATTTTTTATTGTTGTGCTTGTTATTCTCTCAGAGAAAAGATCCTAAGATCACAATGCTAGCTTATATGATGAAAAACTAACAATGTTATCTCTTAAGAAAACTTGCCTTGGAAAATGCTCAAAGGTTGAAATCCTTCGGAAGGTGCAATTTCTATCATTTGATTTGCCAAGTTATCTATCAATTTGGATTTTCCATATCCATGTACCATTTTTTCATAAGGATCCTCTAGTTATATGTCCTCATCACTAGAAATTTTTGGTTCTATATTTAGCAAGGCAGTGTTATGTCTGTGCATGTCTTTATTGAAAAAAAATTCCCATTTTTCATCAATGAAAATGCCTTCATATTTGTAAATTGGAATAATGCATAATTGATTCAAAGCAAGCATAACATTGCATGGTCAAACATAATTTCCAGATAGGTATGCATTTTTGCATTCCAATTTTCTATTTAGAAGCACCACAATTGTATGTCAATTTGATAAGCTTCTAGGAAATGCATGTTGCAATTTGTTCAAGTTTGCAAGCACATTAATAATTGTTCTAGTGAGTCCAAAGTAGATATTTCTTATAGCCTATTTTTCATATCTGAGAAAAAATCATTCTTGGTGACACTAATATTTGTTCCAAAGGTGTTAAAGTTGTGACATAGTCAAGTTTTTTGTTGCGTCATATTTACAAAGATAATGAAAATCTAGGTATTCTTTCATTGTATAGAGTTTTCTTGCATTGTTTGTGAATTTCATGATTCAATTCAATTGTCTTTGAATTTCCTTCTAGCACTAAACATGTATAGTCAACTATGTCCATGTATTTTTGAAATTGCAGACAGTTTCAAATAGCACATGAATTTGTTGGTGTGTCCTCGATCACTTTCAAATATGTTTTTATTTCAGTTGAAGCCTTTACACATCTTTTTTTCCTAATAGGTGCAATTTGATCCTATCTTAGAAGTATTTTCTTTAGATGTCGCAATCTTGTAGTTTCAATTCCAAATAAGTCATTGGAAATAGTCTTTGTTTTCTATATGTTTTCTCTTTTGGAACAATGAAATTCTATAGTTTTGTATTATACATGTTGGTCTATTTTGTAGAAAAGACCTATTTTACATATAATTCCTTTTGTCTATAGATCAATGTTTCATTTTTCAAATATGTTGAATGATGTTTGTATTTTCAAGATTGTTGCAAGTTTGTGCAATTACAGTTCTTGTTGAGTCAACAATTCTTTTCATTTGAACACAGTTGTCGTTGTTATTTGCAATGATGTTGGAAAATGTATATGTTTCTTGTTTTTTTGAGATATGACTAGTAATGCTTATGACAATTAGAAATAGCAGTGTACATTAGATAAGTTGTATTGAAAGGTTCAAGATATGTAGAGTAAAATATTTTGTCAATTGTATGAAATTGAATGTTCCAAATATATATATATATCGACATTGAAAAATTCACAAAGCCATTGCAATGAAAACTCACCTCCTTCAATCTTTCCTTGTCTATGTAACATGGAAAAATCTATAATAACTCCCTCTGCACTGGAAAGAATTGCTCATTCACTATAGTCTGATTGATGAGATATATGGTGTGGCAGTGAATGGCTCTAATGTCATTTCCATTATAGCAATTGCAAAATTTTTGTGCAATTGTCTTTCACAAAGAAAACACATGAAATTGTCCCATCAATGTGCAAAATGATTTGAACAATGACTCATGCAAATCATTAGAGGTAAAATCAACTAGATAAAGTTGTTCTTTTGACAATGCATTTTCAATTGACAATATATCTGCCTCAATTGTCAAACAGATATCTAGAAACAAAGAGGTGCTTGATGCTATAGGGACATATAGGATATTTTGTTGTTCTCTATATGATAGAAATTGATCAAAATGGCCAGATGATGTGGAATTATTGCATAACATAATATTATGTTCATATACATTGGCTTTGACATTGAAAGACAAATAGTTTGTTTTCTTTTCAAATGACCAAACAAAAACTAGAACATCCCACCATTTTTAGAACCATTTGATACAGAAAATATCACCCCAAATTTCAAGTCCATAATCATTTTCAAAAGAAGAAGCCGATAAAGACATCTTATGCAAGTATGCATTTTCATCTTACACACCATGCAACTTTGAAGGAAATCATTGCTCAATTATGTTCTAGATTAATGGAGAGAATCACGATGTCATGAATTGAAATCTTTTTTGAAGTGATTTACAAGTCCTTGTCTTATTTCAATGGACGAATTACAAAATGTGTCTAGACTTTAAGTGAATCAAACAAACAATCACCCAGATGGTTGTGGAAGTTTTTCAATCGAAATAGATTTTGTCTAGCCAAAGCATGATCGATCTCTTTCATATCTATTGCTTCAATTGTAAAAACACTTGTTCTAGCAAGCATATTGCAATAGCAAATGAATCAGCGGTTGCATAATATATGCATGGAGTGGAACTCAATACTATCAAGAGAAGCAGAGTTTGAAGAAACAACTTTTGAACTACAAAGTATGCAACTAGAAAGAAAGCCTCCCAAGAATAACAAAGTTTTCAAGTCAAAAGTTAGATATAGTTAAACAACTATAAGTGAAAGCAAAAAGAATATGGACTCCAACGAATCAAAGCATGCATAGAAGAAATAAACAAGAATAAATTTATATGTTTTAAACAAAGTTCTTGAAGTTTCCAAATGCATTTGTTTCTATGCAATTTGTATTGTTTTTCTACTTGACTTGATGATCCAACAAAATGCTTTGTCCTATGATCCAGCAAAATTCCTTGTTATATGATCAAGGGTTTGACAATGACATATTTTCATAGAAAAATTATTCAAAGTTTTGAGCATAAGACACAAATCCTAATCATGGAAATCTACTACTAAGCACGTAATCTTGGTCATTGGGATGTAATTTCTTCCCTATTCATTTTGTGTCTAGTGAAAATTCCAACTAGAAACTAGATGAAGCAAGGGGAAATCTAATCCAAAAAGATATTCTTAGAAGCCAAAGGGATACCTTCATATACAACTTCTAGCTATATTTAAATTCATGAACACGTGATAAATTTCCTAGATACTAATAGACTTCATAAAATCAGTTATATAGAGCCAGCTTCACAAAAATGCTCCATAATCAATTTCCATTGCCTAAGTTTTGCTTTAAAGTATAATATAATGTAGACCTATCTTTTACACAATACTTTGTTATAGAAGATTTCCTTTCAGATACATAAGACTTGGGTTGTTATCTATGCTATCACAGGTTCTTTGAAAAAGAACAAACACAAAAAGACAAACAGTCATGAATACTTGATCCAGATTGTTGCCAACTTGTTTTCGGATCTCATATCATTACACAACATCCAACAATTTTAATATAAATTGTTAAAAAAGCAGTATGCCAGATTCAAGATTGCAAGCATATATTTAAAATGGTATCTCAACTTTTTTTGACAACATACAAACAACAAATATAGTTTTTGAATAAAAATCTCTAAAAAAACACCCTCTTATGCATTTTTTATAATAGAGAAACAGATCTCAACCAATAGATCTTCACAATATGTTCCTCACCAACATTCATTTCTCCCACCAAAGCTCACATAACGTAACTTGACCATAATGAAGGTGAACATTGTAAATTCCACAAGTACAAGCTTCGATACAAGCACATAGTCACTACTATGCCTTAACTACTAGGTCAATCATATTAGTTTTGGATTTTTGTTGTTATTACAAATATGACATTAGCTTTTTTATTTTGGTTGTTATTACAAATATGACATTAGCTAATTTGGATTTTTGACCTACCTACTTTCAAATTTGGCTATTGCCAAGGATTAAATCTCAAAGATGTGAACCCTAGGATAGGCCATTTTATAAAGAGTAAGAGGCTTTATTTTGTGCATCAAACTCAAGAGCTTGTCTAAAGGGACTATTCTTTGTTTATTTTTTATCCAAAGGAAAAATATATATATTGTGTGCATTAAACTCAAGGGCTAGTTTGATGGAAGAATCCTTATAGATTTCCTAGATAAAAAACAAAAACACCACGTAACATGTGATCAATATTTTCTACAAACATTCACAATGGATTAAGAGAGTATCCGTGTAAACAATTGAGGATGGGAAAAAGGTTTTATGCAAAGAAGAAACTAAATACAGAGACAAACCTTAATGGTGGTATCTGTGCATCTAATGGGTTTTCACAGAGCCTCAAGCCCACAAGTCAAGGATTAGCCTTAAATCTTGGAATCTTTATTCAACCTGTTGGTAAGAGAATCAATTTAGACAATAAGAGTGGTGGATTGTAAATTGGACTAGGATTGTCACTCCTGAAATAATGTAGGGCCATGAGGATACAAATGCAAAACCAAAACCCTAACAAACGTAGATGTAATTTCACATCCATGGTTCACATCCAAAACCCTAACATAGTTCACAGCCACAGTTCGCAGTGCAAAAAAAACCTACCATAAACTCCTAGAAGAAATATTATATCCTCTAATTTGCACCCTACAAACACCAGAAGAAAAAGCTATGGAGGGATCAAGGATGGATCAAATTTCAAATAGTCATCAAAGAGAGTCTTCACACATTTAATTCACATGTCCATTGAGAATATCAGGACAAATTACAAAAAAGACAGAAAGCACACTAGAAGGGGAGTGTAACCCACACATCCTTTCAGTTGCATAGGCTTATTCAGAATAAGCACCTCAACTAATGCCAAATATTTCCAACCAATGCAATTTTCTAGTTTCATTCAAGCCACAAAGGGAAAGGACATAAATTCATCACATGGAATTCAAATGGTTCTAGTTTGAGGCAAAGGTGGACAACAACTATGTGAATTTGACACAAATGCCCGTACAAATCTATAACAAACACTAACTCTAACAAATAAAATTCACAAACATAGGATAAAACCCTAGACAAATACAATTCACGAACACAACTAATTTCACATAAGTCGCATACAACATTTACAGTTCGCGTGCACAATTCACACTGCATAAACTCGACCATATACTTGCAAAAGAAATATTCTTACTTTGCAACCTATGAATACATTGAGCCAGACTTCCTCTCCAACATCAAGCTCGTCTATCTGCACATCACACCCACCAAATCCCTAACCCACAACTCAAACAAGAACACTAACCAAAATCTTCAACCAATACCTGGCCACAAGCACATCATTCACCCAACAACACTAGAAAAATCATGCAAAACCCCACCTAATCCTAGAATTTAACCACAAAACCCTCGTTGTGTCAGCAGTAACTGTTGGCCAACAAATTAACCACTTGGAGCCCCAGCGAAAACCAACCAACTAGCAAAACACCAGGACACTCGCAGGGCCAAAAGCCACAACCCCATACAAGAAAAGCCATAGCAAAAAACCATCACTGCTAAAAACCCAAATCAACTCACCCAAGAAACAAATAAATCCCAAAAACCCTTGTTCAATGCATGCATACTACCTCCAGAGTATACAAGAAACCGAATACATTGCAGAGCCTTGAATGCAAGGTATCGGTACTACATACAACCAATTCCAGATCATTCAATGCAAAGTATTGGTACAATGTACAACAAATCTCACATGGTAGGTGGGAATAAAACTGTCACCTCAATTCCCCGCTAAAAATGTTCGAGGCACGTAATATCCCATTCGACATAAGTTCCACTTCGTCAGATGCACAATGCCTCTGCATTGTCACACTAATATCCCCAAAATGATAATATAATGTCATGGACATAAAAAAATCAACATATAAGACAATGGGAATTCCAAGCTCCATTAATTTAGATGATCCAATCACACCGAGCCTCACTACCAAGCAAATCCCAATATGTTTCGGCCAGTCAGTGACAAAGTAAGAATTTATGCCCAACCTCAATCGCATCACCTTAATGGATAAATCATTGGCCTAGTATGCTATCATATGACCCTTTTAGTCTGCCCTCGAGTGTCTCCTAGGATAAGCTCCTTGGGCTCATCTTGTACTCTTTGTGGACAAGTTTGATTCCCCATGTTTGAAAAACAGTCGGGAAAGCATCCCATAGTTCTGGAAGTTTGTGATATCTTGATCCAGTAACTTTGATAGTTTTTTTACAATTTTGAAGATGGCTTAGCCTTGAGACTGAATACCTTGCATTTATGATATGTAATCATTTCCTTTGATTCTCAATGAATATCAAGGATTAACATTTTTCTTCTGAAAAAAAAATAGTGTTTAAATTATCATAGAGGCAACCTATAGCCCTCGAAAGAGAAATTTCTCTCAACATATGAGAATACATTGAGCTAATTAGGGAAATTCCCAACAAACTGGGAAAAAATGCCTAGCTCAAAAAAAAAATCATCCAACAATCAATAAACTCTTAAAAATACCAATTTGGAAAGTTCCTAGGAAATGCAATAGCTCTAATATGGAAACTATTGATTTCTATATGCAAATGTTCATCCAACAATAGAGTTGTTGAACTTCTCATTTGCTAAGGAAGAATGAAGTATTGAGAAAACTAATAAAGTACCTTGAAGAATGCATTCTAAACCAACTAAATACCAAGTAGCTATTAAAACACTTAGTGTTTACTATTAAAAATGTAAATGCAAACTAAATCAACAAATCAGCGACACATAAAGCACATTCATCATGCATGGAGGGAATATTTACCCTAGAATCCCAAATTGGAAAATAAACATTCAATTGACTTCGCCCTAGATCTTTATTTCTTAGCAATATGTAGGTTACAATACCCACTAGATATTTGGTTCATATTCCTTCTTCACATGGGAATTTGGGCACAATTTACTCCCACTCTAATCCAAAGAACCCCTCCTCCTCTATGGGAAATGAATGAATAGAAGAATGATCCATATGGATATCAGTGGCCACCCACCTATTCCACTAGATCAATACATTTTTTTCCAATTTGGCAGTTTTCTAGGTTGGAAGACTGCTCCATGGATATTAGTGGCTGCCCAATGCCAACCTATTTCACAAGCTCAAGACAATTTTTCCATTTTGGCCCATTTTTTACAGATTTTGTGTCCAAAACTTCTAAGGTCATTTTAAGGCCCTTAACGAAACTTTTTAGCGATTCCATAGTCCAGATGTGGACAAAGTCAATCTGTATGGACGAAATGTGTACTTATTCACTAGATATTTCCAAGGGGCTATCAAATTCCATAAATGGATATTGTATGCAAAATTTATCACCTCGAGAAGTTGACACCTCAATTAACCACCTCAGGGCCCAAAAACATTTTTACGATTCATCTCTTACGGTTAAGATTTTGGATGTTTAGGGTTTTTTCCCTCATTCTATGATAAAAAGGTCCTTCAACCTCCTTTTGTAATCAACTTATGACAAATGAGCGTAGCCTCCACATCTCTTCTCAAAGATATAGTGTTGGAGGAGCTAGTCAACTTAGCTGACTAGACGCATTAGTCAACTAATTGTAGATTAGGTCAACCTCATAGATCGTGTCGGTTGGTTGAACCGATAGGTAGTTACTCTAACTGTTTTGTAAATGTATGTATAGGTTTTTGAGCCAAATAGATACTTGGTTCGGTTTATTGTATGAACCCACATGTGTATTGAGTAATCTAATATGTTATTCTGTCTACCATTCTTGCCCCTTGCATCTGATATGTTGATTCGGATTCTTTATGTGTATTACTGGTAACCTTGCAATCTGATTAATTACAACATTGGTTCCATTGCCGGTGATACATATATAGATGAAATGACCATGACTAGATGATTTGAGAGCAGGAGATTAAGAACTGGTGGGAACGTAAGATTGTGAATTATTTGCAGAATTACACCAGAAGAAACAGACTGACTATTGCACAATCCAAGGAGAAGTTCTTCTCTGAAACACATGAGAAGTTTGTCGATTATGTACCTCAGTATTTAAAGAAGTTGTTGGATGAATCAACTGACATAAACTAAAGACAACGAGTTACTCCAGAAATTGACAAGGGGAGGCCTTACAAATTTGTCAGAGTGGTTCGAGAGAATCGTCAACGAGTTCTGTGAGGAAAGAGTAGTCGACGAAAGAGTCTATGTTGATAGCATCAAAGAGAGATTCTACAACGACCTGAATGAACATTTCTTGTGTTCATTGCCGACACTTTTGTTCAAATTCTTGATCGATGAGGGTGTGGGTCATATTCTCGAACCTCGTCCATTATTGATAGAACGGCCATCCAACACAACCTGGGCAGAAAACCAAAAGGAGTGGGAAAATTTTGTCGAAGAAAGAGAGTTGGAGTAATTTCTAAGAAAATAAACAGTTCTACCGGGGCTTACTAAAGCGTTTGGGTCAGCTATGGGGGGGTAGCTGGTCATGTTTTGGAGTAGAGTAGAAGAATTCTATTCGACTTGTGAAAAACACCACTGCAAGTGATGAAAAGTTGAACCAAAGGAGATAATCCGAATAGTCACTCAAAAAGGCACTCTGGATATCTAAAAGATAGAACGAGAAAAGAGGAGGAAAATAAGGGAAGAGATTAGAGAGCAGGTTGTTGTGCTCCAGAGGAGAATGATGACTAGAGTGACAAAACAAGAAGAAAATATGTCAGAGTCGGGTTATGACCGACAAGAAGAAGGCGTTGATGAATAAGTGTCTCCGATGGAAGAAGATTTCCGGATAGAGTGTGGTGAGGCTCTCCAAGTTGATACACCCCAAAAAATAATAGCTCAGTCTCCGTTAAATTCTAACTCAAGTGCCCGAGTGCAAGACATTTTTCAGGAAGATTTGGGGCTATGAGCTGGTGACTTAGGTGTATGGAGTCGACTAGACGAAGAAGGAAATGATTTTGACCATCTGGTAATTCATCGATCAAAGGAAGGAAATTGGGTTACAATTGAACCCTTTTCATCCAACCGAAGTATTCATCTACTCTACTCGGAACATAAAGGAGCATCCCCCAGCCAATCACAAATTTAAGTAACACACTAGAGAAGTCGGATCCACAAGAGAGGATATCCCAGCATCAGCAATCTACATAGGTATCATCAGAAGGAGTCAACAGAAACTGAATTCTTGTCGAAAACGAACCGACAACTATAGATAAAACCTCCGACATAAAATGAAAATTCTGTTGAGAACAACTATGAAGAAAATAGAGTCACGGGAAGCAACCCACCACCACCGCCAACCCCTCCGCTTCTTGTAGGAGACACTGACTTCAGAGATACGCCGCACGTCTCTGCACACATCCACCTCTACAAGGGCAATGAAGATCCCAGACGAAATTGGTTCGTCTGCGAATCAACCTGGGAAGCGAACGCTGTTACAAATGAAGATCGATAGATGGTGTAGTTCGCTAATGCTCTGCGGAAGAAAGAACTTACATGGTACATGGCGCACATAGAAAAGACGTTGAATGCTAATAAGGCATACATTAAACAACAATTCATGTCATTCTTCAAGACTGCAGCAAAGAAATTAAAGACTACAGTCCAGAAACTGACAAAAACAGTTCAGGAGCATGACAAAAGACTTAAATACCTACTCAGCCAATTGGACTATAATATAGATGAGAAATTGTTATTCCAATGGTTTGTTGCATCACTTCTACAAAATATTTGAATGCATATCAGAATGGACACTTTTAATACCTATGAAGATGCACTAACGAAGGCATTACGAGTAGAAATGGATGAGGACTATCCGGTGAACCCTGTTGATAGCTGTATTGAAGAACAATTGGAGATAATGCAGAATTCGATACTGGATTCCAACCTCAAGGGCCACGAAATATGGTGTACAAAATCCTTAACAGTCAGGCACACAAAAGATAATTGTCGACAAGAATATCATCGACAAGATGTGCGCTTCGTTCAGTCGAAATGCTTTTGCGACATTTTCCATGAGCATAGTCTACACGTGACAAAAGATTGTTCATACATTATGAAGAATGAAAAATATTCCTGGTGCGCAATATGCGAGGTCAAAATCCATGCAACAGCCAACTGCCACCTAAATTTGAAAAACCAATAGAATTACCATGCGGTCTACCAAACAAATGTTGTTGCACAGAATAATAATTATAATAATCCAAGGAACAACAACGACCAGAACAATCAAAGATATGATGGTCGAAGGTATGAGCGCCAGTATGATAACAATCATCATGGAGGATACTCAGGGCGAGGATGATTCATTGGTAATCGGGAAAATATACCACGACAATCGATCAAGTGTTACACATGCTTAAATGAAGGGCATCGACATGCTGAGTGTCCATACAAGAATCGAACCAACCTTAATTTTTGTACTAGTTTTGGTGTTGGTGATCACTCTTTAGAGGATTTTCCCACCATGCTAGAAAAAATCAATAAAAAGAAGAACGTTAACATCTTGTTGAGTGTCCAAAAATGTGATGTTATTCACACTAAGAACTTGAAAATAGTTACTATACAAGGTACTAAAATTGGAAATGACAATCCCAAAATAAGCAAAATAAATAATAAAGATGACTATCCTACTCTTGTCATACAAAAGAAATTATATAATGATGCGTCGAACATTTTTCAAGAATTAGTTGCACGGGAAGCAAATGATGATACTCGACAAAATATATCTATCTCAATAATTAATTAATCTAATACACAATGATAATTTCATTGCACAATTTATTGACTTATTATACAATCTCAAGAACAAATCTGGCACTGACAAACAAACTAAAAGCATTTGCAGTTTAAACCAAAAAGATAAAAGTGATGCTGACCCTCTTGTCAACCTAGAAATCGAAGGGTACCATGTCCAACAAGTCGTTCTCAACTTCAGATCACAGGTAAACCTCATGACAAGAGACACATGGAAACAATTAGGTCAACCCTAACCAAATGAATCAAGCATATATTTGAAAATTGCCGACCAAGGACTAATTGAACCCATCGGTGTCTAGCAGAATGTCGACACAACAATAAAGGGTAACACCACAAAAGTCAACTTCGAAATTATTAACCCTAAGGAAGGATCCAGTTCATTCCCATCTCTAGTAGGTTGACCATGGGGTTGAAAGATGAAAGCATCCATCTCACTCGATAAAGAAAGAATAAAACTCAAGGGAAATAGACAGAAAGTAATTGTTCATATTCACCCATCACAAGGTGAACCATGGACAGAGCCTATAGACGAAGAAGTCGATGTCCAATATCTATACAAAATACAAAATAATGAGGATTACACTGAACCAAACATATATGGAGAACTTCATTTACGAAACCCAGACTCAATTGGTTATAACTCAGATGCAGAATTATACGACTGGGAAATGAAAAACTATGAACTACAAGCAAGGGAGTGTTGGACCATTCAGGCCATTCCGAAAAAACAAACACATCAATATTTTTCTGTGTCTATAACACCAAAAATATTTGAAAGAAAATTTAGAGAACATCCATCCCTGGCACCAACAAAAACATAAAATAGATCGTCACTTCGGTATAAAGAGCAGGAATCGCCAGTCCTTCATGTTGAACAAGTATCAAAAAACATAGGTGAACACGGCCAACTTCAAAGTCTAGTCGAAAAATTTACAGGACAAGCTGCTCAGTGGTGGGATACCCACCAGTCGAGACTACAAACATGATCGACAGCTTCAACGTATTTTGTCGAAATATTTGGAGGAAATAAGCTAATGAATCAAGCACAAATACCAGTCTTCACACAGGGACATGATCCTGAATTACACGTAAGTATATGTGAAAAAGACTGGAAAAGAATTGGATATAAAGATGAACGAATATGGTCACACCTATTCCCATCGACACTAGATGACCTATCGAATAAATGGTACAAAATGGAAGAAGCACAAGGTGAAACGTTCTTATGGAACGAACTTAAAGAAAATTTCATCAAGGACTTCAAGTTTATACATGAAGATGACCAACCAGTCGAAGAAACAAAAAAAATAAAAACATTTCTCAAACCAACTGTTAATAACAGTTCGACAGAAACTCATGGCCGTCCAAGAGCCTCATGTCATAATACTCAGTCAAATAAAGTACCACAGTCAACAAGACTTCGACTAGAAACCAAACATACAAAGGGAAAAAGCTTTCAATGGAAACTTGACCATCCAGAAACGACGAAATCAATTAGAACAATACTAAAAATTGAATTGACAAAAAAAAAGAACCTAAACGGATGACAACAAAAAAATTTCCAGCATCATTTTCACAGTTTAAAGAAGGTCGAAAAATTAATGAGAGCAAGGCACTAGAATGGATGGACACAAAAGTTAAAACAAAATAAGTCGACATCTCTAATGATGATAGACCTAAACTTGAAAGAATTGGATATTACTGGAATGATGAAAAGACAACAAAAATAGTCAACTTGCGAAAATAATTTCAAGACGTCTTCGCTCGGGATTATAAGGATCTTAAAGGATTGGTTCAAGAAATGGGAGAAATGAAGATCGAGATAAAACCCGATGCAAGACCAATAAAGAGACGACCATATAAACTCTCTCGTAAGGATAAATAAATAGTGAAGAAATAAATTGACAATATGTTAGTGACCAAAATTATCTACCCTATCGACCAGTCGGAATTGACAAGCCCAATGGTTGTACATCCAAAGAAGCATGACTCGACAAGATTAAGAATTTGTGTAGATTTTCATGAAGTAAACAAAGTCACTCTAACAGACCCATTTCCAACTCCTTTTGCAAATGAAAATCTTAATGAAGTTGCAGGGCACGAATGTTATTCATTTACAGACGGATTCTGAGGTTATAATCAAGTACCATTTTCCAAGGAAGACCAAAATAAAATAGCGTTCGTATGTGAATTTGGTTCATTTTCCTACAAAGTCATGCAATTTGGTCTAAAAAATGCACCAGCTATATTTTCAAGAATAGTGATTAAAGCATTCCAAGAATATATCTACAAAACAGCAGTTGTATATTTTGACGAATGGACAATTTACTCTATGTTAAAAGATCACTGCAAATGGCTAAGATTAATGTTAGAAACATGCCGACAAATTTAGCTATCACTTAATATAAAGAAATGTATTTTTGTAACCCCTATAGGAATTCTACTAGGGCATATTGTATGCAAAGAGGTATCAAGTTTGATTTCTCAAAAATCAAAATCATTCTCGACTTGAAACCACCAGTTAACCCGAAACAAGTCAAAATTTTATTGGGGCATACAAGCTACTACAGAAAATTTATTCGACATTATTCAGACATGAGATACCCCTTAGAATAATTGTTAAAAGAAAATCAAGAATATGAATGGACTAAAGAATGTGATGCATCATTTGACACTTCAAAGAATAAACTAGTCAAAGCACCCATTCTCCGATTTCCAAATTGGTCAGTAAAATTCCATGTTCATATTGACACATTCGGTATAGCAATCGGTGCCATATTGACGCAACCAGTAGATGATGGAATAGATTATCCAATTGTATACAGTAGCGAAAAATTAAACAAAGCCGAATGTAATTACTAGAAAGGGAAGCACTAGGAATGGTCTTCGCACTTCAAAAGTATCGACATTATTTTCTAGCTAACCCTTTTGTGTTTTACACCGATCACCAAGCATTAAAATATTTAGTAAATAATCATTTACATCATGAAAGAATCTGTCGTTGGTTACTATTGTTTCAAGAATTTGAGTTTGAAGTTATAGTTCGACCAGGAAAATTAAATATCGAACCTGACCACTTGTCGAGAATCGACACAGGGGAGGAACCGATTGGAGTCGATGACGACCTACCAAATGCACATCTGTTTAGAATAGAATTTGTACCTGTCGAACTAGAAGAAATAACCCAATTTTTAGAAAATGGACAAGCACCAGAGGGAATGAATGACAAAAAGAAGAAAATTTTAGCGATGAAAGTTGCACCTTTTAGCATAATAAATGGGTTCCTCTATAAACTCAGTTTAGATGAGGTACTCCGTTGATGCGTTTTGGAGCATGAAAGAGAAAGTATAATGCATGAACCACACTATGGCCCAGTTGGAGGACATTTCCAGTTTGACACGACTGCTAAGAAAATCCAATGGTCGGGATTATGGTGGATGACATTATACTGCGATTGTCAAAGATTTGCCAGTAATTGTGATCGTTGCCAACGTTTGGGTCTACCTCTACCAAGTATCGAGATGCACTTAATACTGGTAAACCCAAGTTTAACATTCTAAATTTGGGTGATCGAATTTATTGGACCATTTCCAATACCTTTTGGAAGGACTGGAGCATGCTATATTATAACAGCAGTCGAATACGTTACTAAGTGGGTAGAGGGAGAACTTCTCGAAACCTGCTCTAGTGAAGTATCTGCAAAATTTATATACAAAAATATTATTACCAGATTCGGCTAACCATTGACCTTGATCAGCGATCAGGGGGCACACTTTATAAACAAAACAATTGCAGCTTTAACATACCCATTTAGTATCAAACACAGAAGGAGCACAACCTACCATCCTCAATCCAATGGTGCAATTGAAGCGTTTAACAAAACTCTGACAAGGGGCCTAACCAAAATATGCAATACAGACAAAGATGATTGGGATGAGAAAATTCCTATTGTCCTATGGGCATATAGAACGACGTACAAACGATCGACAGACGAAGCATCGTTCTGACTTGTTTATGGATAAGAAGCAGTCGTCCCGTTACACTTTTGACAACAAACACCAATAATTGTCGACACATTGCACATTGATATCGAAGAGGCTAAGAAAGAGTGACTAATGCAACTAGCTAAACTAGAGGAACATCGACTGATTGCAATACAACACAAAGAAATCCAAAAACAACAACAGAAAGCTTGGCATGATCGAAATATCAAATATAAAATTTGTCATTTGGGGACCTTGCATTGTTGTAAAACGGTTGAGTAAAAGGAAAACCAAAAAAGTTACACACAGAATGGATGGGACCATATCTTGTCGAAGAAATCAATGCTAATGGATCAGTTCGACTGAAAACATTACAAGGCAGATTATTTCATAAACTTGTTAATGGTGTTCGACTAAAGAGGTACGAAAACTGAAAAATCTATAATAATAAAAAAAATGGTTACATAACTGTTGACAAAATTTGAAAAATAAAAATAAAAATAAAAAACTATAAAAACCTAAAAGCCAAACACGATAAAGAAAACAATACAGACAAATAAAATGACAGGGACTTAGATAAATTCTTAGGAAGGAAGTAGCAAACAACTATTTGGAAGGTATACTCACTGAAAACACAATCATTATCGACACGACGAATACCGCTCATTCCACCGACATTTTCACAATCATGATGACTATCAACAAAAAAACGGTCCAACTGTCCAATCAAGTCGTCATGACCATCGACAGAAAGATTGCCAAAACCATAATGCATTAAAAGAAATTTTGACAGAGCATCCTTCATAGTCAAATATTCCATTAATATCTTCATCTACCATATATCTGCCCGCTCCACCTATAAATACCACACCAAATGAAGAGCACACACCATTCCATGAAGAGCTAGAAAATCAGAGCTATCGAACCCTTGAGACCAAGATACATGTGTGCAAACCAGAGCATTTTACTGACATGATGGCACCCAAAAAGACAAGATCTGCAACAAACAAAACGAAAGAGGTAGAAACAACATCAACTCCGCTAGTGCAAAGGCTGGAGAACATTCACAAAGAAAAATTTATAGAAACATCTTGGTCAAGATTGTGGAAAGAAATCAAAAAATGGTCATACAAAGAAAACAAAATGACGCAGGAAGCTCAAAAGGTGAGTGCTAGCACCATCCTAAGTTATTTGAATCCACCTCTCATGGAGGGATTTGTCGAAACAAAAGACATCATAGCACAGTTCATTGTTAGCTAGTACCACAATGGAAAATTTTATTTTGACAGACCTATAGAGATATCAGGCGATATAATTTACAAGCTTACCGAGTTATCAAACAAAGGTGAACCAGTCCCTATAAGATCAAACCCAGGTCTAGTCAAGAAGCTGACAGGAACACCAGTAGAGAAGAGCTCAAGACGATTAGTAATCATCCAGATTCAATACACTACACCTAAAATAGTGGCAAAAATTATCTCTACAGGACTAACAACTACAGGGCATGGTTGCGATTTAAATCTCGACATGTTGGAAGCCATCGTGAATGTAGTAGAAATAGGAAAAACTTACCGCTCGGAACAATACCTAGCATATCTTATCAAAAACATCTGTGTAAAATGTCAATAGGAAAGAACACCAATGAAATTCCATATGGATCGCAATGTACTACATCCGACCTGTCAGGGATCCGGACTTCAATGAACCGAACAAAATCAGTATGTGGAATTTCAAATCTTTTTCAATGGCTAGGAATTCTCAGGAATTAGAGCGAGCAAAGGTCTTGTTGGATACTTGGTTCCAAAACTTAAAAATAAAAACAGCCAAATGGAGAGTACCACAGAATATCCGAAGATGTATGTCGTCATCGGCATATATTCAACAAGAATTAGACCACACTACAGTATGGTTCATGCAAGGGGGTGCAGGAAAGTTGAACCTCTCAATTTCTATCCATTGGTTGAGGATATATTTATAGAGCTATTTCACCAGTCTAACACCAAGATAGCCATACTAGCAATTGCAAAGAAAGTCAATCAATCAATTGTTGAGCATTTGACTGGCCAAGAAAAAGAAGAGGACTATGAAGTACACCTTCATATCAGTACTTTTACCCTGGAGTACATTCTGACATAAGAGGTAACCACTCTTCAAGTTGCTATAGTACCACCGACACAACAATTGGAGGAGGAAGCAGTACAAACAGATGAAGAAACTCATTTCGACAACCCACTCCCAAAATATGCAATGACAAAAGAGAACATCCATCAGCTAGTTGTCGAGTTATCTAAAGCTCGACAGAAGAGGAGGACTCTGGTTAAAGGAAAGGGGAAACATAGACTTCTAATTCCATAAGAGTCCAATTATTAATATGAGCTACATGCCAGGACTATGGAAATCTTAGAGGAGGCTGCTAAAAATAAGGTATCAGTTGAATAACAATTCAAGAAGTTCGTCGTAGAAGAAGCAAAGTAGCCGAGAGCAAAGAAGGTAAAAAATGTTACTCCTCCTGAGTTTGATTCTGTCGACCTAACTGCCACCCCACCACCCCCATATCCAACCTAGATAATCAAAGAAGGATTACCAACTTCGACCTCTGTTACACCAACAAATTCATATTGCAAGCACTATTCAAAAGACCCCGGACAAAAGTAGATAAAGATGTCAATCTACAAGAGTTTATCAACCGACTCCCAAACCTTTTTCCTACTACTCAACAACTAAATATAAGAAAACCATTTGTCGATTCAGGAACCCCACAATGAATTCTCGCCATCCCCCAATTCCCTGACCAACCACAAAGTTTTGTGCCAAGACCACAGATCGTGGGAGTCATCAAATCCACATTTCAAAGGAACCCTGACAAAACCCCTGAAGTTGTGGCAGCACAAACCTCTTCATTTATCCCACAATCCATTGAAAACCCTCTACTCCCCATTAATGAAGAAGATGAAGGAGCCGTTTCAGAAGAACTTGTCGAAAATGACCAAGTTGAATTATTAGCACCAAATCAAGAAATGGTCGAACATATATAATATGTTGAGGCCAACGAACCTGTCAAATCACCAAAATTGGTCGAAAACCCTCTGCCGACAGATTCCATCCCAAACCTCCCAACGACTTCAGAACAACTACCACCTCTCCTCTCACCCACACCACCTCCACCTACACCACCATCTACTATCCCCCTCCTTGTAAATCAGTTAATAAACCCCAACATACCAAGCAACAACACAGAGAAACCACAAATCATACCATTGCCGACAGAAGCACTGAATAGAGAATAAGAGCAGTGAATAAGAAAAGAAAGAAAATAGAGAAAGAAAAAAGAGAAGGAACAACAAAAGCAAGCACAGTTGACACAGCAACATGTACCATCAATTATTCACCTGGCTCAGTTAGGATCGACCACAACAGTCGACACACAGAAGATCATAGATGAAGAGCTAGACCGACTGGTGGAGGCCCTTAATAAAGAATCAAGACTAAGAAAAGAAAGAAGAAAGGAACAAATCGAAAAAGTAAAGGCAGAACAAACTGAATTTCTAACAATATGTTAGGATTTGGCAATACAAGTCATTCTAGTACCGAAAGGATTTGACATCAACAGACCGTTGGAGGAAGCATACCAACTGTTTGAAGGTCATGTCGAGTTTTTAGGCACATTTACAGGAAAATGAAGAAGAACGGGCAGAAGAGACCTTTGTATTACTGAGAAATCAGTTTACAACATTCTTAGCAGCTCATAACTTACTGAAGGAACATATCACAGAGTCTATTGTCACCGAAGAGGTCTTGAGGAATTGGTTCACCTATTACGACCAAGTGTTTCAATAGGTGAGGGATACTCGTGAGCTCATTAAGTCACTGCAAGACACCGAGGGAACACATAAGCAATAGAGAAGACAATTCAGGACCAACTTGTGTTAGAGATGGAACAAATGGACAAATTAGAGGAACAAGAACACCAATGGATCAATCAAGCCAAACCCAGCCTAGACCCGACATGAGCAACATTGTCGACTTGAACATACAACAAAAAATGGTGAACTTGTCGAGTCTCACAGCTCTGACTATCAACATCTAGAAGGCACTCCACACTTGGGAGGATTTCCAGCATTAGTTAGCAGTTACTGCAGAAGCAATTGTGGAAATCTACATACATAAGAAACCATCAACTAGGCAACACGGCCCATGACAAAGCATTATAGACACTACTCAAGATAGGAATTTTGCCACCTCCATGTTTCTTCAGGACAAAGAAATATTTTGTTCCTGGGGGAGATGTTGGAGGAGCTAGTTGGCTTAGCCGACTAGAACACAACAATTGAGATTATCCCCACTGTCCATTATGGAAACCTCCCTCCACTTTCAAAATAACTAGCACATCCACATAATTTGTGGTTGGATCACGTCGGGATCAAATGGTGAAGAGATAGTTATGGAATGGTAGAAATTTTGGAATTTTTTTTGTATTGCTCATATTCGTATAGTTAAATGGGTTTAACTGTGAGTTACCCATGCCTCTCTCAATGTTATCACTAGCATTCTTCCTGTTATCCATTTATCAACTATCAATTATTTTTTATATTTTTTTACTTTTATATCACATTCTTTTAGTTATCTGCCATGAACTGTTGGTTATCCACGCATTGTTACAAGTTATTCATTATCAACTAGCTACCAATTATTTTTTATATTTTTTTTTATAATTGTTTATTTCAAAGTTGGTTATCCATTCATTGTTACAAGTTATTCATTATCAGCTAGCTACCAATTATTTTATATATATATATTTTTATAATTGTTTATTTCGAATTTTGAATGATTGCCATAAAATCAATCTCGACAATACACTTGTCTCATCCTCGTCCGTAGATGAAAAATCATAGACCGTACTCCACCTCAAATGTCATGAGTTAAAAACGTGTATCGATGTTAATAAAGATAATGATACGACGACCCTCCCTTAGATGTCGATCATATACTTTCTTCTCTGCAGTGAATTTTGTTAATCCTCTCCACGCAGTCTATAATATGAGATATTAACGTCTATCTGCCTAACTATCTCCATGAAGTGAAATATTAACAGAGTTGTCTAGAAGAGTGACGATTTCGCTCGGAGGATGAAATTCCGGGAGAAATCTTTCGGTCGCCCCGAGCCCTTTTGACACATTCCCCAAGGCACAGCAAGCCATAAGCATCCGACAACAAGGGGCTCTGACAGTTTGTGACTCTCCTCGAGGGCAAGAGCTATCCATTGAGCTGCAGAGCATTTAATGTGGGTGCAGTAGGCTTGATGACCGTTGGATCTCCAACAGCTCAAGATCCAACGATCATCAAGCTTGCTGCAGCCGCATTAAATGCTCTGCAGCTCAATAGATAGCTCAATCCATTGAGCTGTAGAGCATTTAATGTGGGTGCAGTAGGCTTGATGACCGTTGGATCTCCAGCAGCTCAAGATCCAACGATCATCAAGCTTGTTTCAGCCGCATTAAATGCTATGCAGCTCAATAGATAGCTCTTGCCCTCCTCGAGCATCTCATTTTCAGCAAAAGCTTTCTGGCTACATCCACAGTCCACCGTCAGTTGAGCAAGGGACATCATGCATGCCATATACCTGTCCATGCATGACATATGTCTTATCCGACCACTGGATTCCAAGAGATTTTGAATTGTGAATTTCAACTGCCCGCGCTCAATGAAAGTAATAACTTGATGCAGCAGGTAAGGTAGTCGAAGATTCTATTGGGTTGTTGAGTTCAGGATCTTCTGGTTCTTCATCCTCTCACCGTTGCTCTACTACATTGCCTAAATAAGAAAACGCACTCTTCATCACATGCAAACTAAGGAAGCTGGTTCTACCCATGACAACTGAGCATTCCAGCAACCCGCCAAGATGGTGGAGGCCTCAATGGATCCTACCTCGGCTGTATACGAATATTAAGAAAATGCCTGGGAGTGGTGGCTTCACGCTCGCAGACACCCATGCCCAAAAATATACATGTAACGAAGACCGCAGGCCTGAATGCAAAAGGGTTTTTCAACCAACAAATTCATCTTCTGCTATTCCTGTAAAATGTGCAGATCCAAAGTACAATGACCTGTGTCAGACTGAGGACTACATTTGAACCATCCAAAACTGTTTCGTTCGTTGTTCCTGTTATTGCAGGATTTGGCAGAGGAGGACTGTCTATGTCTTTCTAGCTTAGTCCTCTTTTTGGCAATATATTTGCATATTGCATTCAGAGGCACAAAAAGAACAGCAACATGATGGTGCTCGGTGACAAGGCAGTTCCCTATTATATCCCTCTGATTTACAGTCCCTTTCTAATTAATTTCAGAACACCCTTTTATCCATATAGTGTATACTATTACATTGGTCTAACAGAGATCAGTATTGATGGAAAGGGCTTAAAGCTCCGCTCCAAACCATTGACATTTGACAGTGATGGCGATGGTGGAACCAAACAGATTCAGATTTGATTGTGGAGATCATTAATTAAGTTTCCTCAGCTTGCATTTCATTTCAAGGGTGGCTCAAATATGATACTGTCTTATGGGAGAACTTTCAACCCTTAGGATTTTCATACAAATTCTCATACATGACCTTCAGAAGCTATCAACAGCAAACTTTTATATGTTATATATTCCAAGAATAAAATCCTTGAATTTTCATACAAATTCTCATACATGACCTTATAGAGCTATCAACCAGAGAACTTTTATATATTATATGTTTGAGAGAAAAGTCTTTCGGGCTTCGCTCCAAAGACATGTGGCTAATTCATAGATCATTCTGTACCATGTATTATGCATATCATTGAACCAGGTTAATGGTTTAAACATTTTCGCTACATGTATTATGCATATAATGGTTTAAGCATATCGTTGAACCTATAGGTATCTCTCTCTGGGTGGCAGGGTGGTCCTTATAAAAGCTGTACTCACGGGGTTGGTAGTCTACTGGTTTGCTTTGGCTAGATGTCCTAAATCTATTGTTCTGCGCAAAACTATTTTCTCATTTCGATGGGGGTCCTCTGCTGGCCATCATAAACCTCATTTGGAAAACTGGGAAACTCTTTCCTTACCTATTGAATTTGGTGGTTGGGATATTAAGAACCTTGAATGGTTTGGCATATCTTTGAGATTAAAAAGCATGTGGCAGCTACTTACTGGTATTGGTATTTGGAGCATAATTATTGCACATAAATACTTAAAGAACAGACCCTTAGAAGACTGGATACACGCCCGGAATTTCTATGTTAATGGTACTTCATACTTCTAGAATGGGTTTATAAGGATATTTGAGTGGATTACCTGTCAACTTGGATGGAAGGTGGGAAATGGATTAAAGATTAAGGTGGGGGTTGACCCTATTGCTGGGCTCAATTCGATGCACCTTCTATCTGAGGAGCTCAGAGATTATCTTACTGATATGGGGATTTCATATCTTGCTCAGGCACAGAACTTGGATGTCTGTGGTACTGACGGCCCCAATTGGTACTCTGCTACTAATATGTGTTTGGGTGGAGATTGGGCTGATCAATGGAGCTCCTATGTTAAGGGCCTAACTCATGGGAGTATAAGGATTGGGAATGCTGAGGATAAACTACTTTGGATGTATGATGAACAGTTGGGGTCGGCGACAGCAAAAAAAGCTTATGATCTTATCGTTTCCAATCATAGGACTATCATGGAAAACGATATCATCTTGAAGATTTGGCACTTTAATATTCCCCACAAGCTTAAGTGTTTTATCTGGCTCACTTGTAACAAGAAAATCAATACTTGGGATATAATGTGCAAGAAAGGATGGTATAGTCCTAATAGGTGTTGTCTATGCAATGGGGAAGCTGAATCTATAGACCATCTTTTTGTGGGCTGTCCTTTTATGAAGAGGATGATTTTGGGGCTCAACTATTTGTTTGATGTGAACATTCTATGGACTGCCCCTACTTTTATGGAAAATATCTCCAACTGGGTATCTAAGGATGGATCCTTGCAGTATCTGCCCCTTTTTCTTATTTGGAATATTTGGAAGGCTAGGAACTACAAGTTATTTGAAGATTGGAATCCTATGATGGCTGGCCTTTTACATATTATTCATGATGAGGTAAATACTTATAAACCACTTCTAAAGCACAGGAATAAAATCTGGATCATAAGGAAGCCTCATGTTTCAAATTTCCCTAGGATCTTTTTCGATGGCGCTGCAGCAAAAAGCATTGGTGGAGCAGGTATTTGTATTTGGTTGAATGATCATCATTTGTATGCCTTTAAACTTGGATGTGGGAGTAGTACGAACACTAGAGAAGAATTCTTAGCACTCTAGGCATCATTACGGGTTGCCAAGGATATTGAGTTTCCTTACCTACATATCTTTGGAGATTCCTATGTGATTATAAATTGGGCAAAAAGGGAATCCACCCTGGACATGGTGAATCTTGAGGCTTGGTGCTACAACACCTAAATTCTCATGTCCTCTTTCATCTGGGTGGATCTCAGTCATGTCTATAGGGAACATAACAAGAGGGTAGACATCTTATCCAAGGAGAGGTTGCACTTGGCTCCTGGCCATCTCTTACTTACTAAATCATCATATGATGAGATTATTGGGGAAGACTCACTTCAGGTATTTTAGAATATGCTCATTCTATTTCAGTCATTTATCTCATGGATTCTTTGAGCTATATCATGTTTTGTTGAGCAAGCTATTACAGGATATATAAGAGTCTCTCTCCTGCTTGCATAAGATATCTGGGCTCTTGTTATATTCTCTAGGGACATATTTGACTGATATTATTACTGCTCACTTATGAGAGGATCATTTTGTATTGATACCCAGGTGCTTTGTGTACCTCTAGTATACTCTGCTTGTTTTTTTGTTTATGAATTGTATGAACTGCTATGTACTGATATTATCACTGATTTGTTGGCCCATGAGGGTTTGTATTATTGACTGAAGATGTACAAGGTTCTTTTGATTCAATAGAATACCAAGGAACTGTTTTTTTCGACTTAAAAAGAAAAAAAGAAAAAAGCATATCATTGAACCAAGTTATTGGTTTTTTCAATTTTACATTTGAGCATATCGTTGAACCAAGTTAATGGTTTAAACATTGTCCTACAACTAGGTGGAGTATATAATAGTGATTATAATTAAAGTATCCATTTTCAATTTTACCTTTGATTTGTTTATGCGAAAATTCCACAACAACATGGATTTCTTTTGTGTGATAAAATACTTTATAAAAAGTTTGAAGGGTAATATAAAACCTCAACATTTAATTATGTAGAGCAGACTATTTTGATAGAGAAATGACATTATTAAAATAAATATTAATTTATTTTCTACTAGATTATTTAGCAAATCTTTAACTTTTTGTCTTAGTCTCTTAAAAAAGGAAAATTGTTTTAAGATGTTTACAAAATATTAACTTCTTGTTCCATATTCATTTCATATTGTTAACAAATCATAAAATTGTTCTAAAGTTTAATTAAACATTGTGAACTTTTGTGTATTCATTTCATATTGTTAATAAATCATAATAAGAGGAAATGCATGCTCTTAACCATTAGGATATGAAGATCTATTTTGTATATGAAGATTTCAAGTAGTCTACATGATTTATATCTGAATATCCATTTTGTACAAATAAAATGTAGAGTTGTTTACATAATTTATGTTATTATAGTATTTGGTGGAATAGTATGTATTTATTTCAAAGAGATATTATGATTAAGAAAATATTAAATAATTATTTTATTTAATCAATTATATTGGTTATAAATTATATATTTTATGGAAATAATAATAAATAAATATAATTAAAAAACAATCAAGATATTGTAAAGTTTATCATTGTTTTCTTATTAAAATAAAAATTATAGTAACAAGTTTATAAGTTGTATATATAGTGGGTTTAAAGTTGGTCATACCACTTAAGAAATGCTTCATAATAATAATTTAAAACAAATTAACAAATTCTTAATAGAGACATGATTATAATATCTCTAAACTTCATAGAATTATTAGTAATCACAAAAAAAATTGCTAGAAGATGTTTTGCCTATTTTTTGTTGACCTAAACCTCTATGTTGTTAGAGGTCATTTCTATTTCACTCCAGAAACAATGATATATTATTTACTTTGAAGTTCTTAGGATTTCTCATTAGATTTGATAGTCAATTAGCCTCAAAAGAAGCAATTTTTTCCTAAACAATTCATTAAACAAATTCAAAACTTAAAAAAAAACATATTTTATAAGGAAAATGATCATATTTTGAATATCTTATTCAAAATGACTCCATACAATTATTCTACTAATTACACTTTCAAATCTATTTAATTTTCCTTTTCAAAATTGAAAAATAATAATAAGCTTTATTGAAGGATGAAGATCTACTAATTTCCTTTTCTTTTTTCAAGAAGGATAATAAGAATTGTTAAGGATGAAAATCCAATAGGTGTTTATACAAGCACTTCGTAACCTCTATTTGACCTCACACTCACATATAATGCTCACTTAGATTATCTTCAAGATCACTTACACTATTTTGAAGATTTGATTGGATATTAAAAGATAAAAATTCTAATTTAGGAGCAGCTAAGCTTGTGGCCTTTATGTCAAATTATGCAATCATTCTTCAAATATTCTAACCATTTAGATTTTTTTTTTCATTTTAAATTATAATTTGAAATTAATAACATTTTGATCATTTATATCATATTATTGATTAGAAACAATCTCCAAGATTTCTTAATCACTTTCTCCATTAATATGACCAATTCCTTTTTAACACATTTGTTAGACTATCTTTAATCTATCACATAAAAAAACATGGATGTAAAGTTAAATCTAAAAGTTCATCTAAACTCATAAAGGAATGATGGTTTATTGTATTCGTTGGTACTTAAATGTTATCTTTAAATTTGATTTAATTTGGTTTGATGATATAAAAATATATTTTTAAAATAGCATATATATTTAGCTTTATAAAGTTATGAAAAATCATAAAATAATTATGAAGTTTTAACTAACTAAAACATTGTGAGTTTTAGCGATCTCAACTGTTTAAGAGATGCAGAAAGAATGGATATCCATTCTCATCTCATCTAGTTTAGGAGATGCAAAATTTTGACCTCTATTGTGTATATGATTCGGAGTTGTTTATATGGTATGTTTTGTTTATTTTGTTGACCTGATGTTGTTAGAGGTCATTTCTATTTCACTCCCGAATTAATGATATATTATTATTTTTTTGAGTTAGGATTTATCATTAGATTTGATAATCAATTAGCTTCAAAACAAACAATTTTTAAGCAAATTCATTAAACAAGTTTTTTTTTTAAATCATATAAAAATAAGAAAAATTATTCTATTTTGAATATCTTATTGTAAATGACTCCATACAATCATTTCACTAATTTCACTTTCAAAATCTATTTCATTGTCCTTTTCAAAAGTGAAGAATAATAATAAGCTTCATTGAAGGATGAAAATCTACTCTTTTTTTTTTCAAGAAAGATAATAAGAATTGTTAAGGATGAAAATCCAATAATTGTTCTCTATCTGATCCCACACACATATAATGCTAGCTTAGATTATCTCGAAGATCACTTAGATTATCTTGAACATTTGATTGGATATTAAAAGATAGAACTTCTAATTTAAGAGCAACTAAGCTTATGGCTTTTATGCATTAGTCAAATTATGCAATGATTCTTCAAATAGTTTAACCATTTATATTTTTATTGTTGTTTCAAATTATAATTTGAGACTAATAACATTTTGATATTTTATATTATATTATTATTAAGAAAATCCAAACTTTATTAATCAATTTCTTTATTAATATGACTTTCCTTTTTAAGACATTTGATTTGTTTGATTATTTTAATCTTTCACATTAAAAAAACATAAATGTAAAATTAAATCTAAAAGTTCACAAAAACCCATATTAAATATATTTTTAAAGTATTAAAATATTAGATATTTATTCAATATTTATTTAAGAAAAAACTCTTTACAATGTTAGAAGTAATTAGATATGTATTTGACAATTAGAAGAATGTTATTGTCTTGATGTATACATAAAAAAATTTAATCTATATTAAATGCAATAACTTATTCATATTTTTATATTTTAAGATTACTTCATAAGCATATATTAAGATGGAACCTTTAATTAGTATATTTTCTTTAAAATTTTAAGATTATCTCATATATATATATAATAACTTACTCATAATTTTATATTTTAATATTACTTCATATGCATATATTAAGTTGAAACTTTTAGCTAATATATATATTTTTTTTAAATTAAGATTACTTCATGTATATATATTTTAAAGTGTAACTTTTTATGGTATAGTACAAATATCTATTTTTAGAACTTTAAATCAAATTTGGAAAAGTATTAAAACTTGTGAAATTTTTGTATATATTTATTTTTGTATAAATATACATTGATTTATTTAGTAAATAATTGTGTTTTTTTTTCAATTTTTATTGATAAAATTCATAATTAATTTTAGCTTATCAACTTAGAAAACTTAAACATATAATAATTCTTCAAACTGAAATATAACTTTATTTTTCCAATCTCATTTTTAAATCAATGAGATTGTTTATATCCAACATATATTTCAATCATTGGGATATTAGATTTTTTATACCCAACATATATTACAATCAGTGGGATATTGCATGGTGCTTCTTGGTTCTCTAGTTCAACCATCAATATGCCTACATTTAAAACAATCGTTAATGAAATATGAAATGGGTGCCAAGTTTATTGTGTGGTCTATTAGGAATAATCACATCTTACTTCTATTCAAGGGCATACAAATGGATAGCAATCCACATTGAATAATGAAGTGTTCATTTTTTATAACATGCCACTAGGACATTTTTCTTTCCTTATAGTTTCATATTGTCAATAATATAATATAATATGTTGTCCATGGATGTATAAATCATAGTCACTCTTTATAAGTGCAATTGTACCCATAATAGTGAGGTCCTTTATAGTGTAGTATGAGGGAGCCATTGTGACATAGATACATTACCAAAAAAAATTTCATGGTGGCTCAATTTTAAATTATATATTACACAAAAGCCAAAAAGAAAATAAAATTTGTATGCAGATATATCAATTTTTTCTATATTTTTTTATCATTTAATAAAAAGGAATTTACACCTTATTTGATACATATGGGTGCTTAATAAATACATGTTTAAGATGAATTTGTGAACTCTCATATACATGTTTAAGATAGATGTTTGATAAATATGGAGAACATGCATATACAAAAGCACCTTCCACATATGGGCATGCATATACAAAATCGCCTTCCATATATGCACACACATATATAGAATGCACTTTTGTATATGCAGTTTAGGTGAACTTTTAGATTTAACTTTACATCCATGGTTTTTAATGTGATAGATTAAATATAGTCTAACAAATGTGTTAGAAAGGAATTGGTCATATTAATGGAGAAAGTGATCAATAAAACTTGGAAATTGTTTTTAATCACTAATATGATATAAACGATCAAAATGTTATTAATTTCAAATTATAAATTAAAATGAAAAAAATCTAAATGGTTAGACTATTTGAAGAATGATTGCATAATTTGACAAATGCATAAAGGCCACAAGCTTAGATGCTCCTAAATTAGAATTTTATCTTTTAATATCCAATCAAATCTTCAAGATAGTGTAACTGGTCTTGAAGATAATCTAAGTGAGCATTATATGTGTCTATGGGTCAAATAGAGGTTACCAAGTGCTTGTATAAACACCTATTGGATTTCCATCCTTAACAATTCTTATTATTCTTCTTGAAAAAGGAAAAGGAAATTAGTAGATCTTCATCTTTCAATAAAGTTTATTATTATTCTTCAATTTTGAAAAGGAAAATTAAATAGATTTTGAAAGTTTAATTAGTGGAATAATTGTATGGAGTCACTTTTAATAAGATATTCAAAATATGATGATTTTCCTTATAAAATATGATGTTTTTTAAAATTTGAAATTGTTTAATGAATTTGTTAGGAAAATTGTTTGTTTTGAGGTTAATTGTCTATCAAATCTAATGAGAAATCCTAAGAACCCCAAAGTAAATAATATATCATTATTTCTGGGGTGAAATAGAAATGACCTCTAACAACTTAGAGATTTAGGTCAACAAAATAGACAAAACATCTTCAAGCAATTTTTTGTGATTACTACTAATTCTATGAAGTTTAGAGATATTATAATTGTGTCTCTATTAAGAATTTGTTAATTTGTTTTAAATTATTATTATTATAAACCATTTCTTAGGTGGTGTGATCAACTTTACCCAGTATCTATACAACTTATAAAGTTGTTGCAATAATTTTTATTTTAATAAGAAAACAATGATAAACTTTACAATATCTTGAGTGTTTTTTAATTATATTTATTCATTATTTTTTCCATAAAATATATATTTTATAACAAATATAATTGAGTAGATAAAATAATTATTTAATATTTTATTAACTATAACATCTCTTTGAAATAAATACATAAATACATACTATTTCACCAAATACTATAATAACATAAATTATGTAAACAACTCTACTTCTTATTTGTACAAAATGGATATTCAAACATAAATCATGTAAACTACTCCAAATCTTCATAGATCTTTATATCCTAATAGTTAAGAGCATATGTTTCCTCTTATTATGATTTATTAACAATATGAAATGAACACACTAAAGTTCACAATGTTTAGTTAAACTTCATAACAATTTTATGATTTGTTAACAATATGAAATGAATATAGAATGAAAAATTAATATTTTGTAAATATCTCAAAAAAAAATTTCTTTTTTTATGAAAAGAAGACAAAAAAAAAATTAAAGATTTACTAAATAATTAGTAGATAATAAATTAGTATTTATTTTAATAATGTCATATCTCTATCACAATGTACCTAATTAAATGTTGAAGTTGTATATTAGCTCTTCAAACTTGCTAATACCTAATTAAATGTTGAATATCACAATGTACCTAATTAAATGTTGAAGTTGTATATTAGCTCTTCAAACTTGCTAAAGTATTTTAGAAAATAAATCCTAGAATTTTTGCATAAGCAAATCAAAAGTAAAATTGAAAATGGATACTTTATTATAATAACTATTATATACTCCATCTAGTTGCAGCGATAATGTTTAAATCATTAACTTGGTTCAACCATATGCTTAAACCATTAACTTGGTTCAACGATATGCATAATACATGGTACACAGAATGATCTATGAATTAGCTGCATGTCTTTATGAATTAGCTGCATGTCTTTGGAGGGAAGCCCAAACGATTTTTCTCTCGAAAATATAATATATAAAAGTTATGTTGTTGATAGCTCCCTAAGGTAATGTATGTATGAGAATTTATGAAAATCCAAATGATTTTTCTCTCGAACATATAATATATAAAAGTTCTGCTGTTGATAGCTCCGTAAGGTCATGTAAGAGAATTTGTATGAAAATCCCAAGGATTGGAAGTTTTCCCAGAAGACAGTATCATATCTGAGCCACCCTTGAAATGAAATGCAAGCTCAGGATAATCTCCACACTAGAAACAATGGCACAATCCAAACAAACCCTCAGCTTCAAATTTATAAGCTCTTATGTATCTCTTTCCAATCGGAGAAGCAAACTCATCTTTAATTTGGTTACAGATTTCACCGGGAAAGTTAGTGAAAAAGTGCCCGAATCTGTTTGGTTCCACCGTCGCCATCACTGTCAAATGTCAATGGCTTGGAGCGCAGCTTGCTAGAAAGACATAGACAGTCCTCCTCTGCCAAATCCTGTAATACCAGCAACAACTAACGAAACAGTTTTGGATGGTTCAAATGCAGTCCTCATTCTGGTATGCGCCCTCATTCTGACACAGGTCAATGCACTTTGGATCTGCACATTTTACAGAACGACAGAAGATGAATTTGTTGGAAGAAAAACCCTTTTGCATTCAGGCCTGCGGTCTTCTTTACATGTATATTTTTGGGAACAGGTGTCTGTGAGCGTGAAGCCACCACTTCTAGGAATTTTCTTAATATTCGTATGCATCCCGCGCTTCAGATTCGAGGCAGGATCCATCGAGGCCTCCACCATCTTGGCGGGTCGCTGGAATGCTCGGTTGCCATGGGTAGATCCAGCTTCCTCGGTTTGCATGTGATGAAGAGTGCGTTTTCTTATCTAGGCAATATGGCATAGCACTGCGGTGAGAGGATGAAGAACCAGAAGATCCGGAAATCAGCAACCCAACAGAACCTTCGACTACCTTACCTGCTGCATCAAGTTATTACTTTCATTGAGCGCGGGCAACTGAAATTCAAAATTCAAATTCTCTTGGAATCCAGTGGTCGGATAACACATACGTCATGCATGGACAGATATATGGCATGCATGATATCCCTTGCTCAACCGACCGTGGACTGTGGATTTAGCCGGAAAGCTTTTGCTGAAAATTGAGATGCGCAGGGAGAGTCACAATCTGTCAGAGCCCCTTGCTGCCGGCTGCTTATGGATTGCTGTGTTAGAGAACGTGCCCTGGGGAACATGTCAAAAGGGCTCAGGGAGGCCGGAGGATTTCGCCCGGGGTTTCACCGTCCGGGCGAAATCGTCGCTCTTCTAGACAACTCCAATATTAACGCCTATCTGCGTAAATGTGGGTTCTAATGTGCGTTCTCAACTTTCAGAATCCGATTATCATCTCAATGCCAAGGATTGAGAAAGCCAACACTATCAGCTATCTTGAACGTAATTCGGGCAAGTTATTATTAACACTAATGATGTCTATGCCAAGAAACCATTTAAGATTCCCACCAATCAAAACAGTGAGCATATGGAAACATTACTTGGTAGATATCAAAACAGTGAGCATATGGGAACATATCTGAATAGATTTTGTTATGAATCTCCTTTATTCCAGCAAGTAGTTATTCTTTTAATCCCATGGGAAACAATACTCTCCCGATAGCTAATACAAACCGCATAGCATCAAGCCTTCTCTGGCAAACCAGAGTCATCGTTAGTTTTTATGAAGATTTGCCTTTATTCCTGGATCATAGCAAGCATTTGATTGTCTCAACTCAATATAGGGTATCAATCCTTGAATCTACGACTTCAGTTTCTTTTCTATTGTACGTTGTTTTTCTTTCAATGTAGAAGATGCCCTTAACTATCTATATAAATTAATAAGAGGGGAAACACTTGTATGGGTGTTCAATACATGAAGAGCAGGTGTTGTGTATAGACTTGTTTACCTGTTTGTATTCTTACAACATGCGGTGTGTTTTATTTTCCGGCATTATTATTCCATTTCTTAGATAGTGATACAAAATGCTTCCTCTTCATGTTATGTTATTTCTGACATGGTTGTTTGGGATGAAGCTCCACCTTTGGCATCATGTCGTGTGTTGGAAACTCTGACCTATTTGGCTCAAAATCGTCCATTTGTCGCAAATCTTCTAATCAACCAATTACTTATAAACCTTAGCAAAGCATTATTATTTCATTTCGTAGATAGTGATACAAAATGCTTCCTCTTCATATTATTTTATTTCTGACATGGTTGTTTGGGATGAAGCTCCACCTTTGGCATCATGTCGTGTGTTGGAAACTCTGACCTATTTGGCTCAAAATCATCCATTTGTCGCAAATCTTCTAATCAACCAATTACTTATAAACATTAGCAAAGATCAACATATGGACATGGGTAAAGCTTTAATTATTAATGAACAAAGCCAACCACAAACTGAAAATGAAGCTAGTACAGATGATGGGTCTGCTTAAAATTCATTAGGAACAATGTTGAAGTCAATGTCCAGTCGGGATCTCAGTCTCAGATTTTAGATTCAGGTCCAAACCTTCTCTTTTGATGCACATATAGATGCTTCGGGCTTGGATATTATCCCCCAAGGTTGCTACACTTAACAGTTTCATCCTCTCAAGCAATCCGCTTCTGCTACAGGGAGTCTGAGTTTTCTACAAAATCAAAATCAAGTTACAAATTTCTGTTATTGGTTTAGAAAATTTGGATCATCTTTGAATCTACAAGCTGTTTCGTAATTATTTTCAAGCTATCAGTGGAAATATTCCAAGTGATATCTTTGATAGACTCGGGAAGAATGGTATAAATTATGAAGTCAACACATATGCATCTGGCCCATTATGAAGATGCAGGATTGTGCACACTAGCACTTGTGTATAGGAACATCAAAGAAACAGACTCTTCGGAGTGTAATGCAACATTTATGAGGGCCAAGACTACTATTGGGGAAGACAGAGAGGCATTACTGGATAATACATTTGACTTGGGGCAGACAGAGAGGCATTACTGCATTAGTGGTGTTGAAGGCATGCAGGCAGTTATGGCTAGTAATTTTTCTATTGCACAATTTTCAGTTTTTTTGAAGCGCTTGCTAATGGTTCATGGACATTGGTACTATAACAGGATTGCACAGATGATCTGCTACTCTTTTTTAACAAATATATATCTTTTGGGCTTATAATCTTTTCCTTTGAAGACAACCAAATATGATGATCGATACCTGTTTATTTTCAATGTTATTCTGACATCACTGCCAGTCATATCTTTGGAGGGTTTTGAGCAGGATGTTTCCTCTGAAGTATGATTGCAGTTCCCTTCACTCAATCAACAAGGCACGAGATAATTTTTTTAAACTGGTAATGTGTACTTGGGATGAGTGGCAAATGGAGTTTATGTTTCTCTTATCACATTCTTTTTAGATATTGGTATCTTCTAGGATCAAGCATTTCGTATTGGAGGGAAGACACCTGATATGGCAATTGTAAGAATGACCATGTTCACGTGTATCATCTGGATTTTCAACTGCCAGAATCCATTAGCTATAGTCATTTTACATGGATACAACACCATTCTTTTGGGGGAAGTATAGGTATCTGGCATATTCTGTTATTCATATTTACAATGATGTCTCCCGTCATCTCAACAAATGCATTCCGCATCCTAACTGAAGAAGTCTGGGCATCTGCCTTGAATTGCTTCATATATATGATTGTGACGAAGGAAGGATCCAGCGGTATTGCTTGAAGGAGCATGATATCAGGGTATTAAAGGTACTCGTGAAAATCACTAGAGAGAATTCATGGGCAGAGGAACTTAATTGAAGACCAATTCGTTTTCTATCCAATTTATTGTCTTGTATTCTGTCTCCTTCCTGCCACTCATGCTAGGGACATTCAACAACTGGAACTTCTTTAGGAAATAGAATTTATTTGCCAAGAGTATGCAAGAGAAAATGTCCTGGAAAAAAAGAACAACTTATCTGGGGTTCTTTTTACTATGTTTTGCATAAGCTCAAGAACAAGCACTTAGATAGTGGAATCCCTTTATCCAATTACGATAAAATTCAAGCCATTGTTTTAGAAAGGATTCTTCTGTGATGTCAGTTGTTGATATTGGATGATCAGTAGCGAATAGAGAATTTAGGTTGGATGGCAGTGATAGCTCATACATCCAGGAAAAATCAAATGATGTTATTGGCTTAATGAATGGAGCATTGTCAAATATTTATGGCAAATTGGACTAATCTTATCAATATTTTGAAGAGGCTTGATTATTTACTATTCAACACTGAGTAAAGGGGAAAGACGTTATGGCGATGATAGACATACAAACACATCTGTATTTGGGAGTAGTTTAATACCTTCTAATTGTAATTCAACATTAATAGAGGCATTGCTACTAGGGGTTATGTTGCAGCCTCTAGGAGACTAGTAAATTGTATTCCTATAGCTATGTTGCATTGGCCGCTGATTCAACTGCTCAATTCAAAGAAACAATTGGAATTGTTAGAAAATCCCTATCTTTAAATGCGTCGTATACTTTAATTATCCGGTGATCTAGGGAGCCAATTGTCATTCCAGGAGTGATACCACTCACTGCTCAGGTTATCAGAGTTGCTGCCAGATTTACATTGGACTGCCTTGTTTGTGTACTTTAGCAGCAAATGCATCGCAGGTACTTTTATAAGAGAAGTTGGACAGGGGTATGCAACAGTTTTGGTAAGGGAATGATGAACCTAAAAAATGATTTTTTTTTCATCTATATTGACAGTGAATTTGTGAAATTTTAGTGAATTTGTCTCATTTTCTCTTAATTTATGAAGAGGACTTTTTCTTATCCACCCCAAATTGTAAAATATAAACACCTATACATGTAACAAATGCTATTAGGTATCAAATCTTAATATCTTGCTAAGGTCTTAAATCATCTAGAAGCAACTACACATTCACCAAGATATGAAAAAAGAGAATGTAATCTGCTTAATGGCACATATATGTGCAATATTTCTGGAAACCAATCCAAAGTGAATGTCCCTATGATAAAGCAAGTTATTTATTTGAGTGACAGCATTCTTGAGATCAGTGATCAAAATCAAATCTTTCCTAGCCCTTGTGAGGGGTCTAGCCCTTCCTAGATGTATATTTTGTAATTTTCACTTCAAATAAAATTTAGAGTTCCAAATTTACCCAGCAGAAGAAAAATAAATATTTATAAATTTCAAGAACTTGAGTAGTTTTTAAATAATCCTTCACTATTATATTAATTTTTCAAATGTGCATAGCTCATAGGCTTATAGGGTTTCTAGAAATGCTAAAGCATACTTTTTATTTATTTAATCAATTAACCCACACATCAGCAATAGTAACCTTAATGCAGTGAGTATTTGTTGTTTATTTATTTACTTAAATGGAAAGTGCAGTCATTGCTTAAATGGAAAGTGTAGTCTATAGTTTAAGTTAGTTATATTTTTATGCCATAATCCAAGGGAGGACATTTTTTAAATAGAAACTACAATCTATATTATGAGTTAGCCAGCTTTGCATGTCATATTCAAGGGAAGCGCCATGTATTTGGGAAACACAATCCTCTATTTCTCAGTGATTTCATGTGTGCTAAAGTACACCTCCGTCTATTATAGCCACTAGTTCATTTTGGTGGACTTAACTTTGTTAGTTTTTTATCATTCAAGCTAGCATTATGATCTTAGGATTTTATCTGAGAGAATAACATGCACAGCAATAAAACACAAGAGACAATGAACACAAAAATTTTCCTCGGGAAAACCATAAAGGAGAAAACCCCGCAACTTCCTCTGAGATAAAATCAGCACCAAAAGTAAAACCCCAAAACAGTAAGATGATCTCCCGACAGCAGTAGTCTCTCTCTTGTCCCAGCAACTTCTTCTCTCACTCATGCGCCCCAGTGAGTGAGTGTGTGTGTGATAAATAGAGAGTCTCACTCTCTATTTATATTTTTTCATTCACTTAATTTCCACTCCAACATGTCGACGTCACTTAACAATTACTTACTAGAGCTGACATCTCTAGGAGAGTCTAATAACCCTAGTGCCCCACAACTTGTGGGGACTTTGCCCCTCCGACCAACAAAGAGGGTTATCCTTAACACAATGGTGGGGACTATTGCCCCGACTTACGATAACTCACCTAGGGTCGACTTCTCTAGGATAGTCTAATAACCCTAGGGCCCCACAACTACGGGGACTTTAACCCTTAATCAATAGGAGGGTTACCCACAATGACTTGACATGACTTGTTTACATTATAGAACCTCCCGATAGGAACATCGAGGCATGACATGACTCAATTACATTACAGATACTTCCCGGAATAAACATCGGGGTACAATACATGAAATATACAAGTGAATACATTCCGAAGTTACACATACATCAACACTCCCTCTTAACTAGGAAGGTATTCTCTCGACGCAATTTGTCAGCACTGGTCTTCTTCTCTAGATCATCTCGTCATCTACATCTTCAAGTCATCTTCATCTTGGATCTGGATCATCACTCGATCTAGATCATCATCACTAGATCTGGATCATCACTCGATTTGGATCATCACTGTTGGATCTGGATCATCATAGGGACATCATCACTGGATCTGGATCATCGCTCGATCTGGATCATCACTGCTGGATCTGGATCATCATAGGGACATCATCAATGGATCTGGAGCATCACTCGATCTGGATCATCACTCAATCCGGATCATCACGGAGACATCATCACTGGATCTGGATCATCGATCGATCTGGATCATCACTGGGTCATCATCATAGGTGCTATCTCATGATTCTTCTCATCACAGGAAGTTCTACAGAGCCAGCCCTTTTTCATGCTAGTTGTAGGCCTAGCCTCCATGTAGGTCTTCTTCAATGCTTATATCTGACCCTAAGTCAGAATGGCCAGCACTCACATATGACCATGAGAGGAACACATCCAAGACCATGTCAAAAAGGCACAACACTTACATTTACCAGCATGATAGGACACAACTACTATCATTTGTGAAAAGGCACAGCACTCAAATCCACCAGCATGATAAGACACAACTACTATCATATGTGGAAAGGCACAACACTCACATCCACCGGCATGATAGGACACAACTACTATCATCTGTGGAAAGGCATAGAACTTACAATCACCAGCATGATAGGACACAACTACTATCATCTGTGAAAAGGCACAGCACTCACATCCACCAGCATGGTAGGACACACCTACTACCATCTGTGGAAAGGCACAGCACTTACAATCACCAGCATGGTAGGACACACCTACTACCATCTGTGAAAGGGCTCAGCACTCACATCCACCAGCATGATAGAACACAACTACTATCATCTGTGGAAAGGCTCAGCACTCACATCCACCAGCATGATAGGACACAACTACTATCATCTATGGAAAGGTACTGCACTTACATCTGATCATGTGGGAACCAATTCTACAGTCACATCAGAATGGCCCTCAGCCCTAGGCTGAGGATTCCTGGTAACTGACCAGGTACCTCCATTCAGAGAATCGCAATAACCCTTATATATGATCATGTAAGAACCAATCGTACAGTCACATCAGAATGGCTCTCAGCCCTAGGCTGAGGATTCCTGGTAACTAACCAGGTACCTCCATTCAGAGAATGGCAATAGCCCTTATATCTGATCATGTAGGAACCAATCCTACAGTCACATCAGAATGGCTCAGCACTCACATCTGACATGGAAGGAACCAATCCTCTCACCATGACAAAATGGCTCAAACCTTACATCTGACCATGGAAGGAACCAATTCTCTCACCATGTCAGAATGGCTCACAAACTCATCACTTCCCCTTGGGGGAAACCTCGATCTAGAGAACACCAAGCTTCTCCTTGAAGTACTCAAACTTCACTCTAGCCAATGGCTTCATCAACACATCATCTATATGTTCCTCCATCGCAACACACTGGAGCTTCACTGCTCCTCTCTGCACCATATCCCTGATATAGTGAAATTTGATCTCGATATGCTTCGACTTGTCATGGAACATCGAGTTCTCTGACAACTTCACACAACTCTGGTTGTCACATATACAAGTAGCATCTAGTTGGAGATCAAATAAATTAGACAATAGCTTCCTCAGCCATACTGCCTCACAATTGGCTGAACAAGCTGCGACATACTCTGCTTCAGCTATGCTCAGTGCCACACAGGATTGCTTCCTACCAAAGCAAGAGATCACACTTGATCCCATACTGAAGTAGCACCTCGAAGTGACCTTCCTATCAATGGCACTGCTTGCCCAATACGAATCCTCATAACCCTCCAAGTTAATCTTTTGATTCGCCTCATAATTGAGCCCATAATCAACTGTACCCTTCAGGTAGCTCACTGCATGCTTTGCAACCATTAAGTGAATATGTCTCAATGTGTTCAGAGCAAAGCAAATATCTGGTCTCATATTTTTTAGGTACATCAAAGAATAAATCATCTGACGATACATCATGGCATCAACTGACTCTGATGAAGCAACTCTCAATAGCTTTAGGTTCGATGCCATAGGTGTGGTCATGGCCTTACAGTCCATCATCCTGAACCTATTCAAGATCTCTACTACATACTTCCCTTGTCCACACCTCCATGCCTAGAATGTAGTGCATCATCCCCATGTCCTTTATCTCGAACTCGGCAGCAAGTCTTCTTCTTGCAACTTTAATGAGTTTCTCTTTTCTGTCAGGAACAAGTATATAACATGAGCATCAGTGGCATTTCGCCTTCAACTTTGAAGCAAAGGTTGGAATCCTCTTTACTCTCAGTAAATTCTAGAGTCATCAGTAATCTGTCCATCCTGTCATACCATGTCGAACCTCAGGATCTTCTGTAGTCACTCCCTCTAAAGTGAAGCATCATTCTCCCTCTGTCTTTTGTACTCTATGCATTGAAACATTCTGTACCGGAGTGACAAGTAGCTTCCTCTGCTACTAATATTCTATGTATCCATCTAGAATCATTGGATACCAAGATCCTCTATTTCAAACTTTTTCAAAAGTTCTTCTCACATCCATCTGTGAGCTTGTCACCCTCTATAGGCTTTCATCTTCAACCTTGTAGCAAAGGTTAAGATATTCATCAAGCTCATCATGTATGTGTTATCCCATGGGTGTCTTCTGAACTCGTACAAGGCCTTCTTTCATTTGCACACATGATTCTGCCTGTCATGTGTCTCAACTCCCACTGGCTGCAAATGTCTCTTTGTAGTCTATGCCTTCTTTTCGTGAGAAGCATCGTGTTACGAATCTTGCCTTGTATCCCATGATGTTTCCATCTACTGCATGATGGAACTACGAACTTCCCTTCACGTATCGATACTGCATCCTAGACATCATTCTTCTTGAACTGGTCTTCCCTTTCTTCTTGGTTACTTCTTCATAGTTGAAAGGTTCTGCATCAATGATGTCACCGCATTCGTCATATTATTCTTCATCTTGAACTGTCGTCACTTGTTCTTCGGAACAAGTCTCATCCTTCTTTGTTTGTAGGCGATTATGTATGTGATCTTTCCTACAAGTCAAATGCATTTGTATGGTTAGAAACATTTCATAAGGAATATTCATACTAGCAAATTCTTATGCATAAATATATGATCATGCAACTACTTTAGCCAATACAACATTCATCCATATCTCACGGAAACTTTCTAGATGCCTTCCATCTCTACTAGGACAACATTGAGATTGTGCACTAATCTAATATGTCAGCAAAGATGTTTCATTCTAGATAAACATCAATGGACAGTTGTATAGCACCATGAGCTACTTACCCATCACATGCATATTAGTAGTATAATGTCATTAATGCAAACATTCTATCATGCATAATACATTAACTGAATATAAACAAATGCATAACAAAACAATATCATGAAATGACAATTGAATACTTATCTTTATTTGTTTTGTGGGTAGACTCCTTCTTGAGCCTTTAGCTTTGTCATCTTCTTCATTCATAATAGCATCGTTTCTTATCCAAATGCTAAGATGGATAAGAGGTTCTTCAAGAGTTGAGTTCTTCGTATTCCTCATCGCTTGAGGGATCTTCTTTGGATGGTGAGAGCTTGATCTTCAGTTGCTCCCATATTTTCTTCTCTTATTATGAGTCAAGCTTCTTCTTCTTCTTCTTCCCAGAGTCTGCTGAAAGTAATCACTTCCTTCTGGCACACATTCCTTGATAGAATGAATCCCATGATCCTGGGAGGCCATTCAAGGTGGCTATCACCACTTCTGCATTCTCCACTTCTTCTTCTACTGTTACAAGTTGTTCTTTGATTTGAGAGGCCCTCGTAAAGTATGACTGTATGGTCTCTGCATTCTGTATCTTCACATCCTTCAACTGTTTTCTCAAATTCATATTCCGATTTATGTTCTTCCCTTCAAATAGCTTGGTCAAGGAATCAAACATCTCTTTCGACGTCTTTAGGGAAGACACTTGTGGTACAAGTTGATCCATGACTGAATTAGCAATGATCTTCTTGGCCTTGACCAAGTTCTTCTTGTGTAAAGATTTTAACCTCATCTCCCTCTAGAACTAGAACCTCTCTACTTATGTAGGTGTCCAATTCATTTTCTTCAGAGAGATCATATACTTCCATGCTTGGAAGTTGTCAGCTTTAACAAGCTTATCATCAAGCTGATGTGATAGATCACTTTGAAATGAGAACCTCAAATGAAACTAGCAAAAGATTAGATCTTACTGATTTGAGGTGTCCGTCCTGGTTCCAGAGCTGGCTGATCTAGGGTTTGTCAGAGAAACCCAAACTTTCAAACTTTGGAATCTTTCATATCTGATTGGATAGAAATATAGATCTCTTCAAGGTGAGTTGTCCAATGTACTCCTTTTCTGAAAAAGGTGGAGGGAAGCTCCTGGAACAGGAAGCCCTAGTTTTCCAATTTCTTCTACATAAATTCTTGATACTGTTTCTACAGTATCTCCAAAATTGCTGCTCCTCTGTGCCTCAAACTTTGCACTGTGGTAGCCTCACCTATCCATGTTTCAAATCCATATGTTTCATCAGAATTGGTTTCACCAATTGGGACTTATGATCGTTTTCCCAAGGTGACCTGTTTCAGGACTTTTCAGCACAGCGAAGTTGTATGAAATTCCACGTGTCACTGTTTCATCTTCTGGGTCTGCAAATTGGACCACAGAAATTAAATTCTGTGCCCTTTCTGGAAAATCTTCATAAATTTCATTTAGACTTTTGTAACCTGAGATATAGCAATTCTCCCCAGGTGTCCTGTTTAGGGATGAGTCCTGGAAGAGGCTGGAACCCTAACTTGGAGGGATCATATCTCCTAGATTACAGTGAATCTGAGGCTAAAATTTGGATACAATGTAAATCATTATTTTATCTTCGGACTATGAAAGTTTCAGCTTCTGAGACTTCTCCAATCCCGAGATATAGTGAATATACCAAAACTTATCAGTTTTAGTATTTAAGGTTTTTCCAACTCACGGTCAAACTAGGGTTTGACTTTCTCAGAGTTTCACCCAACCAAAAATATCGACCCAAGTCTCTAAACTTTTATTTTGATGAGGAGATAAATCCTATGTTGGGCTCACTCAAAAATTCCTCTTCTATAAGAAGCCCTAATTTCCCGCACTAAAAACTGAAATGCTCGAAATCAAATTCTGCTTCGACAGAAAGATGCACCCTTCAATGGAGAGTCAGCCTAGCATACTTTTGTTGATGGATTGTGGAGAGAGAACCAAAAATTAAGAAGCCCTAGCTTCTACAACTGCACAATGTCTTCTTCTCAGGTTAGCTCTGATACCATGTTAGATTTTTATCATTCAAGCTAGCATTATGATCTTAGGATCTTATCTGAGAGAACAACATGCACAGCAATAAAACACAAGAGACAATGAACACAAAGATTTTCCTCGGGGAAACCATAAAGGAGAAAACCCCACAACTTCCTCTAATATAGAATCAACACCAAAAGTAAAACCCCAAAACAGTAAGATGATCTCCCAACAGTAGTGGTCTCTCTCTTGTCCCAGCAACTTCTTCTCTCACTCATGCACCCCAGTGAGTGAGTGTGTGTGTGATAAATAGAGAGTCTCACTCTCTATTTAAATTCTTTCGTTCACTTAATTTCCACTCCAACACGTCGGCCTCACTTAACAATTACTTACTAGGGCTGACATATCTAGGAGAGTCTAATAACCCTAGTGCCCCACAACTTGTGGGGACTTTTCCCCTCTGACCAACAAGGAGGGTTATCCTTAACACAACGATGGGGACTATTGCCCCGACTTACAATAACTCACCTAGGGTCCACTTCTATAGGATATTCTAATAACCCTAGGGCCCCACAACTGCGGGGACTTTAACCCTTGATCAATAGGAGGGTTACCCACAATCACTTGACATGACCTTTTTACATTATAGAATCTCCCTATAGGAACATCGGGGCATGACATGACTCAATTACATTACAGATACTTCCCGGAATAAACATCGGGGTACAATACATGAAATATACAAGTGAATACATTCTGAAGTTACGCATACATCAACAAACATCTCCTACATATCGTTTGATATCCACCTTTGTTTCTACACAAAAGATAATTGCATTTCTTTATAGTTTGTTTTCCCATCTCTTTCTTTGTTTTGTGCACTGACTCTAGTTCTTTCTCCTCTTTCTTTGGATCCTATAGACTAGTTGTGTGTTCTAAGGTTGTTTATATACTCTTTGTTGCCAATATTTTTGTTACCATCGATGTGAGTGTGGATATTATATTCTCTATATGATCCAACCTAACCCTTAGATCTTATTTTTCACTGCCTTCATGACTAACCCCTATCATTATCGGTCCCTTGCTCCTTTGAAGACTTGCCAATGATTATTTTCCACTTCTCCTATAGCCACTACAGGTGTTTTCCATACAAGTCTCTCCAAGCCGATTTGAACTTGGGTTATGATTCCTTGGGATTTGTAAACGGTAGGCTCACATCATCAAATTAGAACTCCCACTTAAACCATGCATAGCTGAAATAGTAGCCAACCAAGCTTCATACAAAAAGTGATTTTTAATCAAATCAATGCAAAGTAATATCCTAGTTTATAATGTATGGACATATAGTATCCATCATCTATGAGCACAAAGGTATGTTCTCCAATTAACAAACATCTCAGATGGTAAATCATTTAAATATAAAATATTTTTCTATATATAAGACATGAAGAGTAGGAGGGTATCATCCCTTTCCAATCTCCATTCATTCAAATAAATCAAAGTACATAAAGCCTCACTTCCTACCAATGTTGAAATCCAACATGCACAAATCCCAATATGTTCCAACTAGTCAATGTCTAGGTAAGAAGTTAATCCCAACATCAGTCATTTCACTTCAATGTATCAAGCAATAGTCTAGTACACCATCATATGACATATACAACATTCATATTCTCACAAAGGCAATGTATGACCCTAGAAGGGATTTTGTTCAACATATGAGATTACATTGAGCCAATGAGTGAAACACCTAACAAAGAGGAAAAAATCCCATCCCAAAGAAAATCACCCAACAATCATTAAACTCTTTAAAATACCAATTTGTAAACTCCCTATAGAAGTGTAATAGCTTTGAGATGGAAGGAGATCAATTTATAATCTTATAAATTCATCCAACTCTAAGGAGAATAGTGTTGAGTAAACATAAGAAGCTACCATGAAGAAGGCACTCTCAACAAACTAAATTACTAGGAAGCCATCAAAACACTAAGTGGGTTGCATTAAATACATAAATGCAAAATAATTCAACAAATCATCAATACAATAACTACATTAATCACACATTGAGGCATTATTTACCCTAAAAACCCAAAATAGGAAAACCAACATTCAATTAGCTTTGTCATGCCCCTTTATTTCTATCAATATGCAAGTTTTAGTACCCTCTCTAGGGATCTATGACTCATCTTCCTTCTTCACATAGGAATTTGGGCAGCATTTACTCCCACTCTTAGCTAAATAATCCCTCTTCCTTTGTGTGGAAAAAGTAAATAAGAGAAGGACTTAGCAAGGGTTGAAGTTGGAAGGCCAAGCATCCCCAACCCTTCTTTTCTTTTATCCTTTTTTTTATTTTTCATTTTAAAAATAGTCTCATTTTTTATATTTTTAAAATACATTAAAAAGTAACTCCTTTAGTACATTTTTTAACTAGTGCATTTCCCATGCTAACATTGGAGTAATATGTTAATGCAATCATGGACATTAATTAGAATGGAATGGGGCCTTTCACACTATCAACTTTGTCTCCTACCTCATACATAGCCACAAACCTTGCCCAATGAAATTCCTTTCTTCATTTTAAATTTAAAAATAGTCTCATTTTTTATGTTTTTAAAATACATTAAAAAAATAATTCCTCCTTCAGTACAATTTTTAACTAGTCCATTCCCATGCTAACATTGGAATACTACATTGCTACAATCATGGATATCGATTGGGATGGCATGGGGCCTTTCACACTATTAACCTTGTCTCCCACCTCATCCATGGCCACAAAACTTTCCTAATGAGTTTCTTCTCTTTTGTCCTTTCTTATTTTTTTCATTTTAAAAATAATCTCAATTTTTATATTTTTAAAATACATTAATAATTCCTTCAATACATTTTTTTAAATAATGCATTTCCCATGCTAACATTGGAGTAGTACTATTTAATGCAATCATGGACACAGATTGGGATGGCATAGGGCCTTTCACACTATTAACCTTGTCTCCTAGCCACAAACATTTCCTTTAGTTATCATCATAGATCATGATCCATTAGCCAATTGTTATCATATGGATCTAATTCGGATCACCCAATCTCTCAATTATTGGTGTAATTTATTGATTGGCTATAGCCATCATTTGAACGTATTGTTGAACATTTCACAAGCACTAAAATCATTGACTTCATTTCCAATGCCTTGTTTAGTGGGTAATATATTACCTTATGTGATGTGGAAATCAAATGAAATAAAACATATGTGTTATATACCTACCCTTTATGTAAGGTGTTGTGATGATCGCAAGCCATCACTCTATTTTGGTCAAGAAGTTTTTACCAAAACACATTTCAATCAAGCCATTTAGTCTTTAAAATGTATCATGATGGGTAGTTAATCCTTCATTCTATTTATTGATGTGGGAATCACTAAGTTAGCCCTATAGTCACTACTTTGTGCAACAACATACTAAGGTGATTGTAGTGACAAAATTAAAATGATTCCTTTGTTTTTTTTAATTGCTTGCATTGGGGGTTGAATACTTAACATAGTACATATATGAAGTGTTGATAGGTAAATAATGTGTATGTATGTATATGTGCACGCTAGGTAAATAATCTGTATGTATGAATGTGTGCACACATGTGCACACGTGTAGATGTATAATTAAAATCGAATGTTGGGTTCAATATTACAAACATAGAGTTCTATTATTTGATTGGCATATTGTACATCAAGGACCATTTTATTTTGGCATTGATAGTGTTAGAGCATCATACCACCTAGTACCATGGTCACATACACCTAGGACACATTTTCATTTGTTTTGTACTTATGTCATATGGTCCAAACCTTGGTTATGTTGGCCTAGCAAGGTATTTGGGGGTTTTTTACTCATTAATGCACCCAAGCACCCCTATTTGATCATCCAGGAGACACATACACCCTCTTTTGTGACACTTCAGTCCTTGGTGCGCTCCCACTCCTTAAAACGGGGAATGGGTTTGACTAGAGGTGCCCATGCATTGTATTTGAGTGTTTTTGGATCTTTTGGACCATTTATTATTTCCTAGAGCCACTCCCACTCACCCATGCACTCTAGCATGCCTATCCTACCCTCACTTATGTCCTAGAATGCTTCACCCACGTTCACATGGCCATTCGTGATCGTTTGAGGTGGTTTGGGAACTCATTGGTCCACCTAGGGGGGTTTGAGGTCCAATCTAAGCCTACCACATGTATGCCTCCAATTTGCCTCCAAGGGCTAACGATTTTCACCTATTGTATTATAATGATGTTCCAGAGATATTTACATATTGGATAGTAATATAAACTTCAGTTATTGGCACTATTACCATGTGTTATTTTTTCTCTTTTCATTGTTTTTCTGCATAGTTTGTGAAATTCTTGAGTTGTGAGGATCCCCTTAGCTCCTATACCTTGCTTTGAATCAGATTTTCAAAGATAGATTCCAAGGTGTGGGTATTTTTTTGAATTACTTGAACATGCTCCTTGTTAGCTATTTTCCATATGTCATAACTATGAATGGGAAGATGTATGAATGCACCATTAGAATACACAAAGAGAGAATTTTGTGTACCTAAGTAGACACATCTTGAGAGAAATTTTCACTTCAATGGGAAATTTGAATTAAATTTTTTAATTTATGACTCTTGCATTGGATTTTTCTTAAAACAAGAATATATTTAGCTTGATAACAAATTTGATGTGCCTCTAATATATATAGGTTCATTTATTTAAATAAAATTGCATACAAGAAGTGTGTCAAACCTAAAACATTGCCATTCTATTATGACCATTCATGTCTAGTAATTGAGAATATTTGCACATATAATTGCATGGGGACTAAGAACGAGCCCAACTCTATTGTGGAAAAATATAAGTAATTCAACAGGTTGGATGCGGCATTCGAGATGCTTTGTCTCAGTATTTCGAGGGATCTTTTGTTCCATGTAGATATTCTTACTACACCCAATGAAGTTTGGGTCAAGCTCAAGACACTATTTGGGAAGATTGATGAGATTAGAGGACACCAACTCAAAAATGAGTTGATCACATTAAGCCCAACTCACTTTGAGACGATCCAGGATTTCTTCACAAAGTTCAAATCCTTGGTACTTTAGCTGAAATAGTGTGGCATCGAGAAGAAAGAGGATCAGTTTATCTTGTCCATTCTTTCAAATCTAGGACCTGAGTATTCATTATTTGTCTCCACATTCCTCTCAGGCACACTAACAATTCGAAATTGGAGAATTCCTTCACTAGTGGACTTCATGGAGTCTTTGACTCAGGAACAAGAAAAATTGGTGCAAATGGGTACCATTAAATCCACCAAGGATCAAGCCGTTGTTGCAAGTGTTTTTAATCAAGCCAAAGGAAAGAAGAAGAATCAGGAGAAGAATAAGAAGCAACAAGAGAAGAAGAAGCAGGAGAAGCCCAAACCTGTACACGGGGGTTCAAATCCTAGCAAGGAAAAAGAGAAGAAGAAGCAAGATAAGACAAAATGCACTTATTGTCACAAAGGTTGGAATCCAGAGAGTGCATGCATGAACAAAACCATTGACATGATGGCGCAACTTCTTGAGAATAACATCATCCCCCTTCAAGAAGGTGCAAGGAAGAAAGAGGGAGGTTCAAGCTCAGAGAACAAGGATAGATTCCATGCACTAGTTGTTGGATCTTCAGGCTCTTCTCCCTTCATCATAGATTTAGGTGCCTCAAGGAACATGGATTCCATACAAGACTCCTTCTCGGCCCTACATCCTTACAGTGGTCCATATATCCTCATGGGTGATGACTCTGAGGTCCCAGCCAAAGGGATTGGTAAGATCGACCTTGACAATGGATACTTCAACAATGTGTTGTATGTGCCTGATCTTGTAGCAAACCTACTCTCTGTCTATCAAATGAAACACACATATATAGCTAAGAGAGTAACATTTACTCAAAATGATGTGGATATTTAAAAAAATTCTACAGGCCAAGTTGTTGTAGTGGGTATTATTGGCCATGATTCAAGGATGTATAAGTTCTCTCACTTCCTCCCTTACTCCCAAGGGAATATGCTCCTGTCTCATTCCAATGAGACCAAAAAAATATGGAATGAGAGGTTTGGACACCTCAACTACAGGTATCTTCAAGCATTAAGCAAAGAAAACATGGTTGAAGGGCTTCCAAGTATCAAGTTTTCCAAAGGCACATGCAAATGGTGCATAGTTTGGAAACATGTTGAGCACAAATATGACAAAGGAAAGGCAAGGAGGGCAATCTAAGTGCTTGATTTGATCCATTCAGATCTGACAGGACCACTTCCCACGCCCTCCTATGTAAACTCAAGGTATGTTTTGACTTTCATAAATGATTTCTCAAGGTATTGTTGGGTGTATTTTCTCAAGCAAAAATATGAAGTCTTTGAGACCTTCAAAGTGTTCAAGGATTTGGTAGAAAAATTGAGTGGGAATAAAATAAAGGTCCTTAGGATTGATAATGGAAGTTATTATGTCAACAAGAACCTACAATAGCTTTGTGAGGAGAGTGGCATCCAAATGCATCATTTTGTGCCCTGCACACCACAACAAAATGGTGTTGCAGAGCGCAAGAATATAGCATTGAAGGAGATGGCCACATGCATGATGGAGGATAAGGATTTGTCTCCTAAGATATGGGTTGAACCATAAATTGTGTTGCATATGTTCAGAACATATTTCCACACAAATTATTGGAATATAAAACTCCATTTGAGGCTTGGAGTGGTCACAAGCCCAATGTTTCTCATTTCAGGGTTTTTGGCTCAAAGGCTTGGGATAGAATTCCTCCCGAGAAGAGAAAGTCCTTGAAACCTCAAAGCAAAGAGTCCATAATGGTTGGATATGCTGAATATGAAAATGGATACAAGCTCTTCAATCCATAATCTCATAAAACATTCATTGAAAGAAGTGTATAGTTTGAAGAAGAACCCATGCAGGAGATCGAAATAGTTAAGGGGGAATGCTCACACCCTCCACTCAATGATGATGTAAGTGATGATTCTTTATTTTATTTTTCTGATTCTAATATGGAGGATGAATATGATGACATTCATTCAAATCATGACTCACCCATAAGGCCAAAGTGGGCTGATAAAACCATACAAACAGCTGGTGATCTTGTTGGAGATCCACTAGACTCTAGGAAGACTAGATCTCAATTTCACAATTCCTTCTCCACTTGTCATTAGAACCTTATAGAGAGGTGATTTATGATGGTTGGATTTGATCCTCAATAATATCAGGAAGCATCACATGATCCAAGAGGGAAAACAACCATGCAAGAAGAGTTTAAGTCTTTTCAAGAAATGAAACTTGGGAGTTGGTTCCTCTACCTCCCAAGAGGAAACTAGTGCAATGTAAGTGGGTTTATAGGACCAAAGTGAATGTTGATGGTTCTGTATCAAGTACAATGCGAGTTTGGTTTCCAAAGGATTCTCTCAAGTCCAAGGAGTGGACTATACAGATACATTTGCATCGGTTGCAAAGATGGACTCTATCAGGCTAGTTTTGGCCATTATTGGATCTAAGTGATGGGAGGTGCACCACATGAATGTGAAAAGTGTTTTTCTTCATGGTGACCTTCATGAGGAGATTTATATGCAGCATCTTAAATTTTTCATTCATGATCCTTCACATGTTTGCAGGTTGACAAAGTCTCTCTATGGACTCAAGAAAGCCCCCAGGGCTTGGTGTGCCAAGATGTTGTACTTTCTTCTATCACTAGGCTTTGAAAGATGAAAATATGATCATAATGTATATTTGCAGCATTTATATGATTCATTGTAGGTCATAGTATTGTATTTTGATGATATTTTGATCATTGGAAGTTGCATTGCTGATATAGGTTCAATTAATTCGTCATTGCATAGTGCATTTTCAATGATTGACCTTGGATTGTTGAAACAATTTCTTGGCTTGGAGATTGAGAAATATGATGCAAGTATCAAGGTCATACAATAAAAGTATGTTGTAGACCTATTATTGAAGTTAAAAATGGTTGAATTTAAGGCATCCAAGTGTCCCTTCCTTTCAGGTGTGAAATTAGGTGATTTTGGTTCATCTCCATTGGTGGATAACTCATTGTATAAGCAACTAGTTGGGAGCTTGTTGTATATCACACACTCCCGACCTGATTTGGCTTATGTAGTAGGTGTTGTTGCAAGGTATAGGTAGGAGCCTCATGAGATCCATTGGGAGTTTGCTAAAAGGATCTTGCATTATGTGCAAGGAACCAAACAATTCGGGATACACTATGCTACTAGTTCTCCACTAAAACTAGTTGGATTTACTGATTATGATTGGGTTAGAGATTCCATTGACAGAAATTCCACTTCAGGTTATGTCTTCATGCTTGAACATGGTCCCATATGCTATTCAAGTAAGAAACAACACACTATATGCCTTTCATCAGCTGAGGTCGAGTACAGAGGAGCAGTGAATGAAACTACACAATGTGTGTGGTTGCAAGGTATTCTTGGAGAACTTGGTTTTCCATTTGATTCACCCAATGTATTTTGGTGTGACAATCAAAGTGCAATCAATATTTCCATCGAACCAATTTAGAGACAGAGGACCAAGCACATTGAGATACACATGCACTACATTCAGAGCTTGGTGCATGAGCAGGTGATATCATTGCAATATTTCCCATCTGCAGAGAAAACTGCTGACATATTCACCAAGAGCTTCACAAAGAAGAGATTCACCTATCTAAGGTCACTCCTTGGAGTGGGTGACACATGGTGATGACTAATATTCAATTTCATATTTTGTTCCATGTCAATTTTAGAGGGGAGTTTGTGTTCCCATGAGGTTTTCCTCCTTACCTTGGTTATATGGACAAATAATTTTTTGTAAGAGGTGACTTGAGCCTTAGTTTCCAGGGCCTCAATTTTTTATGTGGTTACACTAAGTCAAGATTAAGGGGGGGTGTTAGAGCATCCTACCACCTAGTACCGTGGTCACATACACCTAGGACACACTTTCGTGTGTTTTGTACTTATGTCATATGGTCCAAACCTTGGTTATGTTGGTCTAGAAAGGTATTTGGGGGTTTTGGACTCATTAATGCACCAAAGTTCCCACATTTGATCATTTAGGAGACACATGCACCCTTATTTATGACAGTTCAATCCTTAGTGCGCTCCCACTCTTTAAAACATGGAATTGGTTTGACCAGAGGCACCCATGCATTGTCTTTGACTGTTTTTTGCTCTTTTGGACCATTTATTGTTGCCTAGAGCCACTCCCACTCACCCATGCACTCCAACATGCATGTCCAGCCCTCATTTATGTCCTTGCATGTTTCACCCATGTTCACATGGCCATTCTTGATCGTTTGAGGTGGTAATAGAAACTTCAGTTATTGACACTATTCCTATGTGTTAATTTTGCTCTTTTCAATGTTTTTCTACATAGTTTGTGAAATTCTTGATTTGTGAGGATTCCCTTAGCTCCTAGATCTTGTTGTGAATCAGATTTTCACAGATAGAGTACAAGGTGTGGGCATTCTTTTGAATTACTTAAACATGCTCCTTGTTAGATATTTTCCATATGTCATAACTATGAATGGGAAGATGTATGAATACACCATTAGAATATACCAAAAGAGAATTTTTGTAACTAAGTGGACACATCTTGAGAGCAAATTTCACTTCAATGGGAAATTTGAATTAATTTTTTTAATTTATGACTCTTGCATTGGATTTGTCTTAAAACAATAATATATTTAGCTTGATAACAAATTTGATGTGCCTCTAATAGATAGAGGTTTATCTATTTAAATAAAATTGTATACAAGAAATGTGTCGAACCTAAAACATCACCATTCTCTTATGACCATTCATGGTTAGCAATTGAGAATATTTGAACATAGAATTGCATCAAGAATAGAGATTTATATTTGTTTCTTCAAAATATCCATGTTAGTGAAATAGATGGTCCATAGGCCTACCATTTATAGATCATATAATTAATTAGTATCAAAGAGGATGAATCCATGACCTTGAAGGGACTGCCAATAGTTTGAGGAGAATGGGAAAAAGAAATAGGAAAAGGAGTCAACAACAAGGTATTATTTCAACCTACTTGTAGAATCTTGAAATACAGAAACTAAGGGATGTTTATACTAGTTAAATTGCACCAACACTTAGGGGATCAAGAAAAGAAGCTAATAAGCATAAATAGAATATTGTTCCGAAAATGGGAGAAGAGGAATCAAATATTAATAGCATATCCTCATGTAGAGTAAAATGTGCATAAATGGTTTCAACATCAAGAGGAATCAAAGATGAAGTACTAGCAAATATAAGAAGACTATACCAAAGGTTGAGTACATGAAAATTTGGTGAACGCTTACCCATGGTTATGAATATAGCTCTAGAAACATTGCAAATCATTGAAGAATTATAGGAGTGTAAGAACACTCAAGAATGAATATATCCATTTGGATATAAATTCCTCCTATATTTAAAAGTGTTGAAAAGTCGTCAGAGATTATGCAAATGAAGAAAACATCGTGTTACACCTTCAAGTTAAAGATTTTGGGGACCAAAATATTGTGAACGGGGAGGTGTTATTTGAAATAGATTTGAAACACCCCTCAACCAAGTTTTGTAACAATAATAATTTTGGTAAAGTTGAAGTTAAAAAACGACTCAAAGACAAAAGGTATAAAGGACTCAAGAAGGTGAAATGAATCACCTTGATAGTTGGAATTTTGGAATAGATCTAGTAACGATAATGTTTCTCAATGGAAAACATAGACAACAAATACGGGAGAATTGTAGCAGGGTAATAAGAAGGGCAAGAGCAGAATAATATAACTTGAAGATGCAATCTATTGCTGCCAGATACACACCTTAGGGTTAGCATGGTAGAAATCTTCAATTCACTGGGTGTGTCCTTGGGGGCAAGTCAGAGTCAAGTGCTATCACCTGAAACTTGACTCCTCCATCTAGGCTTACTCCTAGCAAAGCCATGGAGGGTGGTCCCTATAAAAATAAAAATCTAAGGTTGTTAATCTATTAAAGAAAAGAAAAACTATTCTAGGATTTAATTATTTTTTCCAACCACAACATGAAATATTTTAGCTCAACAACATATAATATCCATCATTATCATCATTTTGCATAGAGTAATCACGGAGCAAGATAATAAGCAAAGTAAATACCAATGCTCAATATAAATTGCAAAATGAGAAAATGATGCTTGTAAAAGAAAAAGCTTTGTAAGAGTGTGAGGATGTTGTGTTGGGAATGTATTCTAGTTGTTTTGTTGGAAAAAATTATTTTATTAATGAGTATTAATGGAGTGGGTATTTTTTGTTTGGCCTAGTAAAACTGTTTTTTCTTGAATTGAGCGCATAAGTAGATTTACAAAGTGTCCAATGAGGAGAGGATGAACCTCATTAATGAGTATCCCCCTGACTCTATGGCAGTCAGTATTTTTGACCTCCTAAATTCTTGAAAGTAATCTTATATGGATTTCCCTATTAGACTAGTCACTCTAATCCCTTTATGGTGTGACCAACTTATTGGACAAGTTGCAGATGTCCAAAGCATATGGGGAAAAGAGTCTTGGTTATTTAAAATAAATATTTGATCTTGCTTAACTAACCTACACTACGAATCTCTTTTCCAAGTGCTATATAGTCAATCAAGCTCTTTCAACTAGCATTGTTGAAAATTAAATCATTAACTACTGTTGCGACGAGAAGGTCGAGGCCTGCGCATTCCTTGCAGGCAATTCCTGCAGCTTGGATCGTCGCCTTCTTTGAATTCATGGCAACTCGTCCACCAGATCCACCGATGAAAGATCCACGTTCTAAGCTGGATCAAGCTTTCCAGGCATTGGTTGCTTCTATTCCAAACCCCCTCGCGGCACATCCTTCAACTTCTAACTTTTTGAAGCAAGTAGCAGTACCAAAAGTACAATTCATGTTGGTAGCTTCATGAATGAAAGCATTGGCTTTGAGAGAGAGAGGGCTAATAGGGCAGTTCTTAGGGATATGGCCATCACCGAAATCCATGGAGATATGGATCTCCAAAAACTGGATGCCTCTCATCACTGGGGGTTTGCAACATTGCTTTTGTGGAAAAGTATTTTACACCTTTCTGTTCAAAAACAAGGAAGGTAGAGATCTTATTTTCTGAAGTGGACCGTACTTCATGGGCCCCCGAGGCCTATATCTCAACCGCTTGACCCAATCCTTTGACCCAGAAAAGGACGTCCCCTCAGCAGTGTCGGTCTGGGTCCGGTTACCTCATCTTCCTCTCCATTGCTGGAATGATGAAGCCCTTCAATCAATTGGGAACTCTTTAGGCAGATACATACACAAATCTGAACCAAAAGGACCTCTTTTCTCTTGTTCCAGGATCTGTGTAGAGGTATATCTAGAGAAAGGACTACCATAAGGAGTTGATATACTCATGGACGAATGGGAATTCTATCAGAAGGTATATTATGAACAACTACCATTCAAATGCAGGAAATGTCATGAATACGGACACTTCATAAAACTGCCCTAAGTCTCCTCGGGAAGAAGGGGAAAAAATTTGGGAAGAAGGCTGGCATCAAGCAAAAAGAGGAAAAAAACAAACCCTACCCCTACCAGTAACTCTGGAAAAGGACAGGAAAAAACCCAGGAGCAATCTACTAAAAGCATAGGATTCCTCATCAGCAACCAATTTGATGCCCTCCAAGCTAAAGAAGGAGAAATTCCGAATCCATAAAACAATAATAAGGAAGACAAAATAGAAAACAGTAGGACGCAGACTCCGACAACTTTCTCCACAATAGTTCTAGAAGAGGTCTCAGAAAAGGAGCCTAACAGATCTGTCTCCCTAGGAGTAACTTGGGCATATTTGGTGGCAGAAGATGAAGAGAATATTGGGAAAACAGAAGAGGATGAGATCTCTGGGAAAGCAAATAAAATATCTCCCTCCCTTGGAGGAACATGGGCAGAAATGGTCAAGCACAATAGGATCAACCCAAAGTATGCATCCCTAGGTCAATCATCATCTCAAGAATCACAAGAAACAGTAGGGCTAGGGCCATCCCAAGCCACAAGAGGGACAAAATCTCAAAGGAAATAGTGTGAGCAAGAGGCAAAAAGAGAACTAGAGTTAGGAAGACAACTCAGTATAGAAGAAACCAGACTACTATAGAATGCTAAAACCTCTGGAGCCAAAGACCTCAGATCCCAAGTAGGATCTCATACAATCAATAAATAATGAATCTAGTCTCTTGGAATTGCAGAGGTCTGGGAGGATCAATCAAGGTAGAAGCTCTGAAAATATTATAAACATAGAGAAACTAGACGTTCTGCTCATCCAATAGACTAAGATGTCAGAAGATGAGGTTTTGAGCAGATCACTCCTCTTCTGGAAATTTAGCATTGGGAAAGCCATCAGTTCTAGAGGCGCTTCAGGTGGAATAACAACCTTATGCAGAGCAGACAAATTCAACATAGTATCAGCAAAAGAAAACACAAACTGCCTTCTAGTAGAAGTGCAAAATAAAAGCAATCAGGAAATGATCTATATTTGCAATGTATATGGGCCAACCCATTATAGAGAAAAAAAAATGGATTTTTGGGATTCTTTACTATCCTTAAAAGCAGATCTACAGGGGAAAGATGTAATCGTTTCTAGAGACTTCAATACAACAAAATCGATTTCGGAAAAAAGAGGAGGTTTGATCGTCAGAGACTCCTTTTGCGAAAAGCTTGAATATTTGATGGCAGATCTTGATCTGCTAGATCCCATGCGTAAAAATGGGTGATTCACCTGGAGAAACAAGCAAGCCGGACTAGGGCACATTATAGCAAGATTAGACTATTTTATGGTAAGTGCTTCCTTCCTGCAAAAGGATTTTCTTCCTATTCTTGCATTATCTCTTCAGCCACCTTTGACCATAAACCCATCTCCCTCTCCTTAACCATTCCTACAAACCTAGGGCCTATTCCCTTTAGGTTCAACCCCCTATGGTTGAACAATGACAGAACTTTAGATCTTATTTACACATCTTGGAACTACTCTTTTTCCGGATCCCCCAACTACATATGGGAGTCAAATCTTAGGGATGTCCGCTCTTCCTTGAAAAAATGGGCAGCCACCTCCTACATAGAACCTTCCAAACTAAAAAAAAGCCTACAATCAGATCTGATCACCCTTAACTCTAAAATGGACAAAGAGGAGATCACTCATGAAATCATAGCTCACGAGAAGACCCTGAATAGCAAAATCCTTAAAGCTGCCAGACATGAAGAAGAGTCTCTAAGAATTAAATCTCGTCAACTTTGTCTAAAGGGAGGAGATAAAAATACCACCTACTTTCATAATCAAACCAATATCAGAACAAGCTACAACTTCATCAACAAGCTTAAAAACAACAATAATCAAACCACCTCCAGGAAAGACAACATCAAGAATCTGGAATTGCAACATTTCAAACAGCTATATTCTGACAGTGGTGAGACAAATCCTTTCTCCCAAGCAAACCTACTTTCAGGCGATCATTCTAGTGTTTTTGAAGAAGAGAACAAGGAGTTGGGAAAGCCCATATCTGAAAATGAGATTATTGAAGCAATCTGGAACCTACACCCCGATAAATCCCCAGGTCCTGATGGATTCACCATCAATTTTTACCGAGCTGCTTGGGAAATCAACAAAGAAGATCTAAAGAAAATGCTAAACTGGACCAGAAAAGAAGATAAAATTGGAGGAGCCACCAATTCCACCTTCCTGTATTTGATCCCAAAAGAAAAAAAACCTCTCTCAATTGAAAGGTTCCGTCCAATTTCTAGTTGTAACACCTCTTACAAAATTCTAGCCAAAATCCTTGCCACTAGAATGAAAAAGATCATGCCTAAGATTATTTTGGAAACATGGGGAGGATTCATTATTGGAAGGAAGATCATGAATAACATAATCATAATCCAAGAGGCCATCCATTCAAGCATGGAGCGTAAGCAGCAAGGAATGGCCATCAAGATGGACACTGAAAACACTTTCAACAGGGTTAATCACATTTTTTTATTCGAGATCATGTCCAAAATGGGATTTTCAATTTTTTTTTACAAATGGATCAAAGCCTACGTAGGCAGTCCATGGATTGCTCCGCTTGTCAATGGCAGACCAACAGGCTTCTTTCAAGCCTCCTGAGGACTCCATCAAGGTTTCCCTTTATCCCCTTTATTATACCTCATTGTAGTTGATTCTATGAGCAAGAAATTACAGGCACTGCAAAACAATGGTGAACTCAGAGGTCTAAAAATCGCCAGAGGAGTAAAAAATGCCATTCACTCTCAATTTGGAGACGACACTATTCTCCTTGGAGGAGCCTCTGCCATAATTTCTGAAATATTTAAAGAGGCAATCTTCATCTTTATCAAAGCTTCAGACGAGAAAGTCAATGCTGGCAAAACTAAAATCTATGGTTGGAATTGCCCTGCCAGAACTATGGCCGCGATAGCTAGAATGCAAGGTTATGAAGCCACCACAAAATGGAACTCCTTAAGATACCTGGGAATTCCAATTCACAAAGGGTTTAAAAAAAACACAAATTGGAAAGATCTGGTTCATAAAATAAAGAATAAAATTCATTCAATGGGAGCCATGTGGCTCAATCCAGTAGGAAAACTAATATTAATCAATGTTGTTTTAGCTGCGTTCCTAGTCTCCATATGTTCCATCTCTCTTGCCCCTAAATCGATCATCCAAGAGATTGAGAAAGAGTTCAGATGTTTTTTTTATGGCAGGGAGGAAAGCAAGATGGCTCCAAGAAAATGCATCTCATTAACTGGGACACAATCTGTAAAAAAAAAGAAAGTGGAGGAGCAAGTGTCAAAGATCTGGCGGTCATGAACATAGTGTTAGGTGCTAAAATCATCTAGAAAATGATTTCAGGGAATAGATCCTGGTAGAAGGACGCTCTAAGGAAGAAATACCTCAACAGGAACAGAGTTAGATGCTTGTCTCTCATACCAAATAATCCAAACGTGTCTCCCATTTGGAAACTGTGTCAAAAATAAGCTTTCGTCATACAGGAGGATCTATGATGGGTAACAGGAAATGGAAGGAAAATCTGGATTTGGGAGGACATCGTGAGCATTGCTCAACAGCGTGGCAGATTCATGGACTTAAAAAATTGGATGGATACTCAAGACATCTCCACGATCAGTGACTTATCGAGATGGCACAACAGCGGAAGATGGGCTGGTGGAGATCTCTGGAAATGCTAGATCACCTGAAGACCAATTACAACCAACTTTAGTCACTCCTCCAAGGATCCCTACCGATCCACATCAACTCAAAATATGCCAGAAGCTGGGGAATACAGGAATTTACATAGTAAAAGCTGGCTACAATGCAATTAAAAATCACAGCAGAAAAGAGAGCATCTGGAAAAATGTATGGAACGGTAATGGACTACCTAAAATAAACTTTGTTTGCTGGCTATTAGTTCACCAGAAAATCCTGACAACGAAGAATTTAAAAAAGAGGGGAATTGAAGGACCATCTCGCTGCATTATGTGCAAAAATGCAGAAGAAATGCAGAAGCATCTCTTCCTGGAATGCTCCTTTGCTAACGAGGTCTAGTGCTTAGCTATCAAAGAGCTACAAATTAATATCATCCTCCCTATTAACTAGAAATATTTGTTTAATTGCTGGAAAGACTATTACCAAGGCTCTTTTTCAAAAAACCAGATCTCACAAAAGCATGTCTTACGCTCCCAAAATATGTATGCTGGAAGATTTGGATAGCTAGAAACAAAGGCTTATTTGAAAATCCGAGTCCTTCTCTAGATAAGTTCTCCTCCTCTGCTAAATCACTATGTGTTGAATCTCTTCTCTCCAACGGAATGAGGCACCTACATATTGAACCTTTGAACTCCAAGGAGAAAAGTTGGACTAGAGATCTTCTTCGCCACCTTAAGACTTCTCCGACTGATGTTAAAAAACCAAACCATTCAAGATGGCAGATCCGAAAGAACCCAGAACCTTTCAACAAATGGTGGACAAAGTTGGTCTGTCATACTTTGTTTTTTGATGGGGCATCCAAAGGGAATCTGGGTTTGTCAGGTGCGGGTGGCGTAATTTTCGATCCGGGGCGAAACAAGCAAAAAGATTTTTCCTGGGGCATTGGAATGAACTCCAACAACTATATGGAGTGGCTAGCCTTACTGAAATGGTTGGACATTGCTATTACCTTGGGAATCAAAGAACTAGCAGTGTTCGGGGATTCACTACTAGTCATCAGAGAGGCAAGGAAGTCGGTAAAAAATTATAAAAGTCCTTCCATCAAGATGCATCACATTTTCATCAGCCTTATTAATGAATTTAATGTTGTCAACTTTCTTCATATTCTTAGAGAAAACAACCATTATGCATATCAAATGGCAAACTCAGGAGTGAAACTTAATTACAGTTGCATGACTAGCAATGGGTACACTACAGATCGTTGTTGGGTCCCTTGATTATGAATCAGCTTTGTTCTCCGGCCTTTGAAGAACCCTTTGGGTTGATCTTGTTGGGATTTTAGTACAGCTATAAGTTCTTTTTTCTATGTTTGTCTTTTGTCTCTTCATTCTCGGGGAATTTGTAAAAATCTATAGCCATCTCAGATATGGAAAATTTAGAAAAAAGACTCACTTGGAAAGAGAAGAGCAAGGTTGTATGGTTTTTGAAGTCCAACGCACTCAATCCATAAGTCTTCTATTATAATTTTCTTTTACTTTTTTAATTCAATATACATCTACCCGTTCTTGTTAAAAAAAAATAGCATTGTACTTCAATAAAGTGTAGTATTTCTTTATTTGCCAAAGATAAAAGGAACAAACATAAAGCAAATTGTTGTGAAAGAGTGTGTGATTTGAGATTTTAATCTGCTTGTTAGAATAAGAAAAACAAAACTGAAAAGAACGCCATAAAAAGAGACCACACAAATCCCCCCTAAGGGAATGGGATGGGATGCAGGCATTGGATATATGCTTGCTCTCTTTATTATTTTATTACAATCGCTTTGGTTTTGGTAAGAATGCCTTAGATCCTTTGTAGAATAGGATGAAAAGGCTTAAAAAAATTTAGAGAAATGTTTTAGAAGTTAAAGAGGATGTTTAGAATATCTTTAGATGGTTCAAAATCTTGAAAATCCTTTAGCATGCCTCTCAATCCATCCTTCACAATCCAAAAACCAGCAAACAAGAATTGTTATAAAATGTCCCCAAACACTTTAAGAGTGTTTTAGGGAAATACTACAGAATTACCAAAAAAAATTATAAGTAAAGGAAAGTTAAAAAGAGCATAAAATAACTAAGGAAAGTAAACTAAAAGGATACTTTCCTTAGGATTTTTGCTTGCTTCTTGAAGAATACAAGCAAATCAAAGCACCCTACTACTATATGTGAAATCAGATAAAATACTAAATTAAATGAATCAAGCTTTAAGATATGCAAATAAACATAACTTGTAGAAAAGCTTAGAAATAAAAGATCTAGACTATGAATGATAAAACTAGAACATTTAGTTGGATCTTAAATAAACTAAGAGCAATTATGAATAAGAAATTGATTGTATATCTACCGCTACTCTTGAAAGTAACCAGAACAAGAAAAAGGGATTGTAGAGAGAGGGAGAAAAGAGAAGGCTTGAGATGAGATGGAGAGATTTTTAGGCTTTGCTTGTGTGATTCCAATGGATTGTATCTACAAATAAAGTGTTAAAAAAAGAAGAGAAAAAGCAAACAAGATCTTCAAATTATCCAACGAAGAGAACATGCACATGACTCTCACTTTGCAAACAAAAGATCAAATCTAGAAGCTTACATGTGAGAAATCAATATAAAATGCACATAAATAAATGGATCATTCTAGTAAGATCTACAAGCATACATGTATAAAAGATTAAGACAGTAAAAAATTTGACAAATCTTTCTTTTAAATTGATAACAATATTTATAATAAGCTAGATTTGATGCAAATGTAAAACAAAAAGCTCAAATACAGGTTACCTCTATTAAAGACCAAGGTAGTTCATCCACTCATCAAAGGAAACACACTAGAATGACCTCCAAAGTCTCTTTATTTCTCAAAATAATATGCAAGAGTTACAATAGAAATATCTTCACCCAAAGACTCCATCTAGCTCGAATGGGGAGAAAGCACTTGCTTATATAGCGGAACCAAGCCCAAGAGGGCGAATTGGACAAGAGAGGGTGAATTGCCACTTATGAGAGTGAAGTTGAGTTGTTATAGATGATCGATGGATTGAGCTTGAGTTAACAACAAGAGATGGGAGCCACCTCTCATGATTTAGGTGTCCTCCCTTCCATAAGTGTCCATCTCTCCAAATCATGTCTTCCCTTTGGAGCAATGTGCCCCCAATTAAGAGTTGTGCCCCCTCTTTAGTAGAGTGAACTCGCCCTCCTTTTATTTGATTCCAATCAATGACAATTATCCTCCGATTTGAATTTGATATGATTTCCAATCAGTAGGGAGAACTCTCAGACAAACTTGGTTGATTTGATGGATGCTGATTTTTTGTCCTTTTATGTCTTTTTGGGCATTTACTTGACTTTTTTTGCCATTTTCAAGAGAAAATCAATTTTGTTAAGAGATAATTGAAAATTTTCTCTCAAAAGTGGGTTTAGGGAATAAGTGGATGCTATGAGTTAGAAAACTAGCAACCCCATGAAAAATTTGGCCTTCTAAACACACTTTTATGACTTTTTACTTTTTTACATTTAAAATATTAAAAAATATCTTTGTTTTTACGAGAAAAAATATTTTTTGTGAAAAACAAAAATAAACCTATGGGGGTTAGCACATGTTCATATAACTCTAAAATAATTTCTATCATGGTAATATACATTAACACATGGACTTTAATAACCTCCTAAAGCCTAACCACCAAGATGACCATTCCAACTTTGGAGTAGGTGAAAAACTCGAAAATTATACATCGCTTAAAATAATGCATAATTAACAAGGAAAAAACACCTTGGAATAACTAGATTGATGTCTAAGTCCTAGGAAAACCAAGTCCTTTACACAATTTCCATCATGCTAGAACATTTTATTACAATATCCTCGCGGGTTATGAACCTGTGAAAAAAAAAGGCCATGAAAAGCCTACTGGAATTTATAAACATAATGATGAACATATGATATGTTAAAAGTTTGTTGGCTCACTTGAAAGTCCAACTAGGTACAACTTAGCTAGTAACATCATCTACTTAAAGATCGAAAGATGAAAGATGAATTTAAGCTTGTCCATACATAAACAGGAGATTGTCTAATATCCAAAGCCATATGTAAATATTGTTAATGAGTAAGAATGCATCGAAATATCATATGTGAGTGGATATCTCACCACTTGTAATAATCTCCTAAGAAAGAATAATTCCAAGTAATTGATTCTAATTCTGTAGATAACGATGGGTACAAGGACATTCTTTTTCCCTTTCCCATAACACGGGAGGTACGAGGACATATTTGAGGGTGTACGAGGACTAAATTCTCTTCCTATTACTTTTTCTCTGGTCCAATAACTACTATTGAGTTTGTAGAAACAACTTATAAAGGAGATGCTTCAAGGCCTATGATTGAAAAAGACTAGCTATTCCAATTAGATAATAACTTGAAGAAGTGGAGCAACCCATAAAATACCAAAGTAATATTGGTTTCCCCATTTGGGTTTCCAAGATAGAATTATGCGCCTTAGTTTGTAATTGAGTGCTCTACTTTGTGGATGTTTTGTTAGTTTGTTATTGAGTGGTCTACTTTGTGGATGTTTTGTTTATTGTTATGCTTATCATTGGTTGCATTGTTGGGGTTAGATTTATGCATATGCACTATATAAATTTCTCCCATCCAATCAGATTTTTTAATAATAACTTTCTCCTTTCCAATTATTTGGCCTCTTCCCAAGGGGCATTGAGTACTATGTTAAATATTGATCTCCATAAAATTTTATGAAATGTCACTTTTTTTTGCAAGTGAATTAATGTTAAATATTGATTCTCCATGAAATCTAATGAAATCAAATGTCACTTTTTTTTTGCAAGTGCATTAATGCTATGCTTGAGGCTAGCGTTAATTCATAACCTAAGTTGACTAAGTTAACTATTTTAAGCATTTCACCATACAGAACAAATATATTACCACTATGTCTAGAAGTGCACCACTAAATCCACCGCCACTGACACCTCTTTTGCATTTCACTCTACAGAACAAATATATTACCACTATGTCTAGAAGTGCACCACTTTCATTTCCTCGGCACCGCTTTCTTAATTTCCTTTGCACCACTACCACAACATAGGGCATTTCTTCTGGCAAATAAGGCCATCTTTATCCGGATTACAGAATCGTTCTATTCATCCTTATCTAGATTACAGATTAGTTCCATTCAACGGGTAAGGAGCAAAGTCAACTATTGACTCTCCTCCTTGTTCATTGGATGAAAAGAATTAGCAATCGAGATAAGCCCAGGCGGTAAACATGTCACCCAGCTTCTAAGACATCACTTTGAGTCCCATGGTGCAATTGTTAAGCAACTTCCGCCTCGTCAAAATATTCTAGGAATGCTTGGAAGCAAAAGTAACGATTGCAACTATGGTAGAAGTCATTCCATTTGAAATTCAACATTTTTCCCAAATCATCTAGCACTGACTCTGCTCAGTTTTCTCCAATTGTCATGCCACCGCTATGAGGTTAACACTTCCTCCTGTTTTTGTCCATTTTATAGCTATCTTTTTCATGACTCTTTTGTGAAAGTCCAAAACATTGAAATTTTGTAAATACAGCTTGTGTAGAAGGACGTCGCAACAATGCTCTGGGATGTTATAAATGTGGGAGACACCTATGCTCGAGGAAAGCACACGATCAACTTGTGTTGGAGGGATCATTCATAGAGAACAAGGTTGATTGGAAAAGTGAAAATCTATCGGCAGGAAAGCAATCTCAATAGTAAGAGAGAGTAGGAGTGGGACCAAATCACTCTCTCTATGGCTCTCTCTCTATATAAGCATATGGATCATCCTATCAATTCAAGTCCCCCCTTATCAGAGGTATTAGTAGAGGTTGAAGAAAACATCTACTTCTGCAATGATAAGCTAAGGATTGTAGCCTTATAGAAGTAAGCAATTCTAGCTCAATAATCCTTAGTATGAGTATTTATTTGCTTCAATTTGCATAAAAAAATGGCGGCAAACGTGAATAGGCATATAAAATTGAAATATTACTCTGTCGCTTTGTTGTCCATCTCCAACAACAAAAGAAGAAGCTAAACAAACAACCATTTGAATTCTGGAAGGTAGAAGTCCATGTCCTCCTTTAGAGATTCCCATATCTGAGAGTCCGCGTCCGTTGATACAGATTTAGAGTAGCAGATGTGAGAGCAGTCTTTGCACCTTCTAAACTTCCACAACTTTCTAAGAGTCCTCTTTAAGAATACATACCATACCTTCTAAATGTCCACAACTTTCTAAGAGTCCTTTTTAAGAAGACATACCATAATAGGAGATTCAAGTCTAGTGCAATCAAATGAAAAATGAAAGGACAAAAGCAAGGAAGAAAAAGGATTTGGGTGTTACCAATCATTATCCTGTGGCTTGCTGTAATGTTTACGGGATGAATTAGCATGCTCTATTATTTTTGTAGGTTTATGTTCACCATCCACCTTGCTTTTCCTATTACCTAAGTAGAAAAATGAGAGATAAACCTTTGGATGACCATGGTACATCCCTTTATCATATAGAGCCTGACATACTTCTATATACGTCATCTCCATGGTCTTTCTCTGCCACTGCAAAATGGGTTGAGTAGAAACTAAGCTATCAGGAGTTTTTCTTTGTTCAACCGGGTTTGTTGGTTATGCTGCATAAAATTAGGTATGTATACTAGAACTCCTAGAATTCAATACAGGAAGTAGGTAAGAGAAATGTGAATCAATTGCCTCCTAGAATTCAATGTAGGAAGTTGGTAAGAGAAATTTGAATCAACTGCTTGTTTTTCTCTCTCTGTGAGATGTAGACCAGGAATAACGAAGAAGTTAATGACTCAGAATGGAGCTATTGTACGATTTCTCGAGAATGTAACTTATGGCATTTAGATTCAAAGTGTTGTCTTAGCAAGGCAACTTCTTCTGAGAAGGACCGTATCTCACACATCTGTTGTCTTCTTAAGCATTGCATGGACACCCGTAGCCACCTGTCTCAGTGATGGAGACGTGCATTATACACTTTCCCTAACCTTATGTTGCTAGGAAATGTGCAGTTGGAGAAACTCACATTTGCTAATTTAACAAGGCTTGCTATGAAATGTGGGAAAAACTTATTTAACCGTGGGATTTATCGCTTCCCAGAGGTAAGTGTGGGAGGGCCTTCGATGTTTTGATTTATAGTTTTTTTACATTTGCTTTAGTAGAATTGATAAATGCTATGGGGACAGTGTATTGGTTAGTCTAGAACTTTGAAATCTTTGTAATAAAGCAGACCCATGTTCAATTCCTGCTAAGGCCTTGACAAAACTTGTATAGTTTCTCGTGTTGATTTGATAGGTGGACCAGCCCTAGGTGTGAAAAAAAATGCTATGGGTGAATAAGTTTCAAAATCTATGTGGATGGGGAAGAATCACATTTTCTTTTTTAACAAGGCTTTAGCACTTTTAACGAAGTTTTATGTATGTTGTGTTGTTTTCTAATCTTATATAAGGTGGTTTGTGGACATGAATTTTTTTACATAAAGTGATTTGTGGACATGAAAATCCTCGGAAGCTGAAACTTTTGTTCTACAGTTGGCTTAATATTTTTGTTCCTCCACTGTTAAAAAATAACAGAGAATTATTTTCTAGCTACGAACATCATTCACCATGGATTTTTGACAATAAATGTTTGGAGGTAATGCTAACAACTTCTATCAAATTTGTGAACACAGATCTTTCGGTTTTTTATCTATGAATGCCCCTCCTCATGATGGGCACTCTTGACAACATTACTTTACATTAATTTCATTATTGCTAACAGTGGGATTTGGAATTATCTCGACCTCCCATCTCTCCTTTTGATCATAGTAATAGTTCATCGACTGAAATCCTAGAATATTATACACACTTGATTGAGATTATGTAAATCAATTCTTTACAAATAAACTAATAAGATTTCATGATCAACCTTTACTTCATTAATGTTGAACTTTAATGCTCCTCTAAATCTATAGTTGGATCATCTATATCTAGACTTGTGTATGGATATGCCATGGGCTATTATCTCGATTTGTAACTGGAACTAGTCCTGCTAGCACATCTATGTTAGAAGGTGTTTTGATATGATTGGAGATGGACTCATTATACGCATACTACATTACATAATAATAGAAATCCTTTTTTTATATCACTCATTATTCAATTTTTCAATTTCTAAGAATGTTCAAGCTTTAGCATGCAAAAGATGATGAGTATTCTAAAAGGCTTGGTACTCTCCCCTGTAATTATGAATATTGTGTTGGTTGAGCTAGACATTTTGTTTTACTTTGTGCTTATAAAATAACACAAGTGGATTTGTTGGCATGCTAATGGTTGTACAGTATTATGACATGAGCATATTTTATGTTTCATTGGGCTATCTATTTTGCAAGCTCATGATTTGATGCATATATTTATGCATGATCACATATTGCATTAGTTCTAGTTCAATTGACAGGTTATAAGAAAGGATAAACTTTTTTTTTGTGTGCATTACAAATAAATTACTAATCCTTGATGGTTTTTAAAAATTAAAAATAATTCTATAACTTTAATTTTCAGGTAAAGATAAACTTTTTAGTGTGCTAAACAAATAAATTACTAACACTCCATGACTTTTAAAAAGTGAAAATAACTCCATACCTTTTACATACTGGACACTTTTAATTAATTTTATTTCATATGTCTTTTTAGGTCCAAATAATGGATGGATTTCACTTGTTATGTTTTCAAAATTTCAGACTTTTCACAAACGCATGCCCTGAAAAGCTTCATTTTATATAATCACTTTGTGTTCATTCGCATAGGAACATAGTGATTTAGAACTTAATGTTGTCACAGTGCAAGGACTCTTCTCACTATCCCGACCACTAACTAAAGTGAATTTTATCACTATTTAGGCCAAAACTAGATTTGGAGCCTTATGCAACGAATGTACAAAGAAATAAATGGTTCCAAGAACCTGGGGTGCCAAGTATGCAACTGAGTATGTAATTGTAAAGGAAACCACTTTAAAACTATCGTGTCACAATATTTTAAAGATGCAACCACTTGGAATATTCTTCATGAACTATTTTCGTAAGGCGGGGACTTGTTGTCTTTAGCAGCTAGAGTTGTTTCATTTCATAGAAACATTGATGTATCGGTGTAGGTAATGTCGTTATACTAGCATATGTGGATATGGCTCACCCAATGCAAGGTTTATGTTCTTCAAACAACATTTACCAATAACATCAATATATTGACGTTAGGATAGTGTATATACACTGACATCAATGTCATGGAAATAACATTTAATGTTGGTTTATCATTGTTAACTAGAATAATTTTCCTATGAAATAATACCATCCCATGTTCCTAAAAGTTTCCATATAAAAATGGCAATGTCAACAATACAAAAGACTATTGCATGTAGTCTTGAGTTTAATCCTGGAAATGATGATGATTAATCGAGATACTAGCTTGACAATGGCGACAATTTGTGGTCATCCTAAGTAGTATGGCCCTAAAGTGTCAGTATTGTCAGGCTCATACAACAATGAGTCATCACCATTGTTAGGTTTAAACTCATGACTTTATGAAACACTCTTTTAAATCATTAGTATTGATCGAAGCTTCTTAGGTTAGTTTCAAGTTGCGCATTCAATAATTTTTGGGGGGTTTTAGTGACTCCAATGCTTAGCCTCGATCCCATGCTTGATTTAGCTAGTAATCCCTTTGCAAATATAGCATAGTCTTTACCCATAACTAAGGGATAGGGTTTTACATAGTCTTATTTTTTCATATTAATGTTCTCACAAACTAGACACTGGGGTTTTCTTGACATATCTCTTTTGATATTTCTCTTCCACTTTACCTCATGGCCTCTAACAAAGATTCATCCAATAACAAGGGAAAAACTATCTATGCACCTCTCTAGCCATATGTTATCAAGCTTTAAAGGAAGTGCTCATCACCAAACCCCATCACACCATCTTTCAGTTTGATACAAAAATCACTCTCTGCAAATATGATAGGCATATGAAGGGTGAGGTTATGGAGTTCAAGATTTGTATCTTCAACGCTGATTTATAGACTAACACTAGTTTCCCAATATACCAACATTGCTTCTAGCCAATAATCATCTAGAAGGTTTATAAGAGGTCTAGTGGTAGTATTAACATTATATATATATATATAGGTGGGTATAAATTCTTCTTAATTGCCTTACAAAAATCAACCCATGTTTGATGCATCTAGAGGCAATGGAGGAGATGGCATCATATAATATATATGATGCCATCTCCTCCATTGCCTCTAGATGCATCAAACATGGGTTGCTTTTTGTAAGGCAATTAAGAAGAATTTCTACCCACCTAGATACCTGGCATATCTCTTGGCTCATTAGTCTCAACTTAGACATGCACCAAGATAAACAATGAAATAGTTTATCAAAGTATTCACTTGACTTGGAATTCAACTACAAATTATAGATCCATATGAGGTACTCATTATTAAATTAAATTCATGTTAATTAGATTTTAATATTTAAGATGAAACCCTAATTTTCCCTCCACATGAAACCTTAATTTTGTTGCCAACCCTCAAACTCACCATGCTCCTACTAGCCCCTAACCTTGTTCCCCTCATCCCACCAACCATAAGTTCGCTTCTCCTAAGGCCGCTAACATAGATCAATGGTATTCTCTTCATCATACCCACAATCATTTTGTTGCAAATTAATAGGTCCTTAATAGACATGCACCTTCCAAGGCCCTATTTATTGATTACTCATAGTTAGAAACTTAAGAATCCTTCCTTCAAACTTCTTCTCCTTCAACTCTAGAAGGTTTTCTTACCCAAGCTCAGCACACTTGATCCATCCCTCATTATGCTCAGTTGTGACCAAAATATCACATCATACATCTCCTTCTTCATCCATAACTGCCAAATTCACGTTTAGATATCAACAATGATTCTTGATAATAATTGTAACAAGAATTTGGTCCCCTAAACCCTTGTTAAATGTATCAAGCTTCATACCACATATAACCCTTCTCCTTACCACCTGGGATACATAAATAGAGTGAACCATGTTTACTTATACATCAATGTCACATCCTATAGGCTCTAGTCCTCATATGACATCCCCCATACTCCATCCCTTTGATGTCCTATTTGTTGGACTCAACCATGAGAACAATACAATCACAACATAGTGCACAACTATAACCCACACATTTCGAACAACATGGGACATACCCTCCAAAAAGAAAACACATTCACACCCATTCAAATCACCAACTCTAGTGTGTTAGTTTTAATCCCTCTCCCACAAGTTTTTCCATAACTTTATTAGCATTACAACATTCATATTTGTCTTTACTAAACTTCAAAATCTCACTAAGAAATTTATACACACTTCAAGTACTTTCCCAACACAATGATTGACTTTCAAACATTCCTAAGATTTCAGCATCAATAGGCTTAGAAGAGAAAATCACATCCTTCTAAAAGTCAACATCTTTCTAAAGTAGCTTTCACCTTTACCATCTCATACCAATGTGACCATACTTGAAAGAAGGTATTGCCTCTCTCTTTATAAATTGACATCGACAATCACCATCTTTAGGTCAACATGGCAGAAGTAGATCCACAATGGCCTTTCTAATCTAAACACACCTTCGATACTTGAATGCTCTCTAACTCTTCCAAACAAGCCAATTAGTTTGCTAATTCACATAGATCGAATGATATAAATCATTAAGCTTCCAACTTCATGTATCTACACAAATTTTCAGAGAACCATTCTACACATTTCTCCTATTTCTAACACATTGATCTTTCTTAGTTTTTGGATAGTAGGCACTCAATGGTCCTAGTATTGCACCTCCACGGAGCTAGTTCCGTTAATGTCCAACAACATTTTATTTGATGCCATTATTAAATAGGGAGTCTATGAGGATACGTGCATCACATCACTTATGTCACAGTTTCATTGATCACTACCCCCCCTTCAGGTCAACATGGTAGAAATAGATCCATCGACCTTTCCAATCTAAAGACACCTTTAATAATTGAATGCTCTTTAAGTATTCCAAACAAGACAATTGATCTACTACTTCACATATATTGAACAATGTACATCATTAAACTTCCAACTTCATGTATCTACACAATTATTCTGAGAACCATTCTACACAGTTCTCCTAATTCTAACAGTAGGCACTCGGAAATCCTAGTTTTGCACCTCCCTGGAGCTAATTCCACTAATGTTTGACAAAATTTTATTTGATGCCATTCTTAAATAGGGAGGTATCGAGGATACACATCACATCACTTATGTCACAACTTCGTTTATCACCACCCCCTTTAGCAACAACAACTTTCAACATTTTTAGTGGAAACCCTCATTTCAAGACCATTTTTCTAAGCTATTCAATTTGGGAAGCCAACATGATCCATCATTTTTTCCCCAACTTTACCATGTTGTCAATCCTACACAGGGTCAAAAGTGGGGACACGTTTGAACTAAGTCGAGAGGAGCTAATGCATAATGTAATGGTCACTCTTACTAAGTAGAGAACACCCTTCGAGAAGGACATGTGCATCCCACTGAAACATATAAGCAACCTAGGCACATTCAAAGGCTAGCTAGTGTGATCCAACCCAACAAGAAACCATGGAGGGTTTTCTTCCCATTTTAGCTTTTCTATTTTGTCCAAGTCCAATTCAGAGCTCAGATTCTTTGGTGTTGAGTGTCCACAACTTAGGACTCTTGACTCTTACAATTGGGAACTATATTTTGGCATTGGAGTTCAAGGTGATTGTTGAGATGAGGCTAGGGCTTTATAGGAAGGGTAAGGTGCCTCTTGCAGAGGAAACTCAGGAATATGCCCTTGCCCAACCCTTATTCTTACCATGGAAATGCAGAAGGATATTAAGGCAACTAAATTATACCAAAGGTACACCCTTCTAGAGATAAAAAGGAGTTAGTTGAAGTAAAGAAGGCTATTTAGACTCAACATGTGGTATTTTAGTTTAATAAGGATTATGAGACACTGGTAGATTGGGTCCTTGACCCTAGGGACACTCGGTCCCATATGGAACTCTATCACCGGTCTCTTCACTTATATTAGACCATGAAGTACCTTTTAGGTATGATGTCGGTGGACAAAGACTGAGAAATTGTTGAGTTAAAAGAGGAATTGACACCTCTCAAACAATTGCAAGTCGAGGTCAAGTTTATGGATGCCAAGCTTCACATTGTCACGCGACATTTGGGGGATGTAGTTGAAGCAAAGAAACCTCCCGCTGGTAACACTCCTCAATTCCCTTTGGTTATGGAGGAGTTAGATGAATAACACTAAGAGGTTCCTCACAAATGACATTCATATTTTATTTATGTTTAAGTCTGTTATGACTCAACTTTAGTCTTTTTATACAGTTGTTCCTAGGACTAGTTATAGTTACGATATGTTTATCTTTTTACTATTGCTCCAACACTCGGACAATCTTTTATTTTAGTTTTTAAGAGGACAACTATATGCTTTTTCTATTGGGACCTGGGATAAACATACATTTTATTTTTGAAACAGGCTTAGGACTGGTTTGTTTTCCACACACAGGAGGGCCAACTTGAGTCTGTAATAGTATTTTTTGTACTTTAATAGCAATAGAAGGAATTTCCTACTTACTTAAAAAAAGTTTCAAATACATCCTCTTTGGTTGATGAAATATGACCCATTTTAGAAGATAAGATCTCTATTTTCTTTTCTTTTTTAAACATAAAGGGGCATAAAACTCATGGACACAAAAATAATATGACATGTAACCTTAAATCATTGTCATTAGTATTTATGCATTCACTAATCCATTTCCCCTGGCGAATGCCATAATTTAGTGAAATATTTGATGAGACTACATTTTGCTAGGGACAAGGCTCTGATGCGAGGGGCTAAGGAAAGGAGTTGATAATAGGAACTTTATATGATTTCTTTACAATTTTGGACAACATGAGCTCATATGATGACTTTCTAAGATAATCTACTAGATCTTGCAATGCAATGATTTCCGAGGAAGGATGGCGATTTCCCCTTCTTGGATCCACATTTAGGAAGGACAAGCCAACAAGGGACGACAATGAGATGAGTAGAATAAGGTTAGTATTTTAGGAGGCAAGAGTGTGATCACTAGTTTGAAGTAAATTGTTTTTTTGTAACAAAAATGGTTCAGGAGATTTTTATAAATAAAATGAATAACCAATTATTTCAACATCTTGGACACCGTCTTCTCCCAAAGGAAAATCAAGTCCAATCCACCTTGTGCTTCTTTTTCCAATCTCTTTTTATCGTCCCCGATTCCTATTCTGTGAGAGCTAAAACTCCTTATAAACTTCCCAAGCAGAAGGATATAAAAATAGAGCATTCAAAGAAAGTGAAGATATGGTTCGCTATAAAGGAATCCAGTTCCTCTCCAGGTCTCGCTGATCACATAACAGGCTTCCACACTCTAGATCCACTCCTTGGTTGGCCATCCTATCAGCGTGTGTGTTATTTTCTCTCAAAACGTGAAGGAAGTTGATGGCTTTATATTCATTTTCCATGCATTTTAAAAGCTGTTGTGTTTGGGTTATTGGGCTCTTTCTATTCCTTGCCCCTCCAATAACCATGCACGAGTCTCCAAAGACCTCCAATTCCTCAATGCCTTCTTTCCTTGCCAACTCTAGTCCTTTTATTAAAGCTAACCATTATGTCCCATTATTAGTCTTTTTTTTATTCCCCATGCATACTCTTTCAACTTGATGCCTTTTGAATTGAAATAGGCTCCCCTCGCTCCTGCCATCCCTGGATTTCCTTTTGAGGCGCCATCAAAGAATAAAGAGCTGCAACCCAATTTCTTCCACCAGCATTTGAATTCTTTTGAATTCATCCTTATTTCCCAGGAATGCAAGGTTGAGTTTTTTTTGGGATTAAACCATGGCTGGTATGACGAGAGAACTATCATTTCAGAGGCCCAATCTCTTTCTTCAACAATCAGTTCTTCTTTGCTAATGTTGTTCATTCCCTTCATGCATAAGACTTCCACCTAGAGCGCTTTTGCAGCTGTCGCAACTTTGCCCGGACTGTTCTTTCCCCCCTCAAATATCTCCTTATTTCTCGTTTTTCAGATCTTCCAGCATATATATCTAGGAAGAGCTTCCCAGGCCCTCGCAAAATCTAGTTTGTTGAGAAGTGAACCTTGATAGTAGTCCTTCCATATTGCAAAGAGATTGTCCCAATTCATTGGCAGAGTCAATTCAAATTGCAGCTCCTTGTAGGCTTGATGCCACACCTCCCTGGAAAATTAGCACTCTAAAAAAAGGTGCTCAAGAGACTCCTCAAACTCTTTGCAGAGAATGCATCTCAACGGGCCTTCCCGTCCTCTTTTTCTCAAATTATCTGTTGTGAAAGTTTTGTGATAACCGAGTATCCAGAAGAAAACGTTGATCTTGGGTAGACCATCCTTACTCCAGATATTCTTCCATTTCCCATCATTGTTGTTTCTGCTATAAGCCTCATCAATTGTTCTGTATCCTTCCTTCATTGTGTAACGCTCATATTTTCCCCAGCATCTCTCATCCTTCAGTGCGTGATGAATTGGTGTTGGCAACACTGTGATGAGTGTAAGGAATTTAGCGCTGAGATGGCCAACCTCTAGCTCAAGCCACCCTGTCGACCTCCCATTACTCGACCATTCAGAAAGATCGTGCAACAATTTGATGTTCATTCCCTCTAATCTCCGCCTTAACTTAGGAAACACCTGCAATAACACAACTGGTGAGACTAATGCGCAGTGGTCTGTCCAAATTCTAATTTCCTTGTCATTTCTAGGACTCCACTTCAATTCCTCTGTAATTATATAAGCTGCGTTTTTACACATATCCTAGATCGACGATCCTCTTCTGCTCATGCAAATATTGTGCAAACATCTCTTTTTGTTGCCGGACAGGTATTTTTTTTGCAAATTTTTTTCCACCATGCTCCTTTGCTAGTCACGACTCTCCATGGTATTTTAGCTCCGAGAGTTAAGTTCATTTTCCTTGGGTCTCTTACTCTAGTGCTTCCATGAATTTTTGGTTTGCAGACAGTCTCCCAATTTACCAAGTGACTACTGTCAGTTTTTCCTCCTTGCCACAAGAATCTTCTGATTTCTCTTTCAAAGTCCTTCATAAATTTTTTTGGGACAAGAGAGATCGAGCAAGAGTAAAAGGGACAGGCAGAGAGGATGGGATTGATAAGAGTGAGCTTTCCAGCCAGATTAAGCCACCTTATCCCCCAGGAGTTGATTTTGTTCTTGATCTTATCTATCATCCCTTGCCAATCGACCTCCCCTTTTTTCCCTTTGAAGATCAGGATCCCAAGGTAATTGAAGGAATTCCAATTTGCATTTCCTTTGAAACCAAGGGTTCTTGCTATCTTTGCCAGTGTTCCGGGGGCGCAATTCCAACCGTAGACTTTGGATTTGGATGAGTTTATTTTGTCATCAGTTGATTTGAGGAAGGTGGACATGACTGAATTGAATCTCCGTGCAATTGTGATAGATGCACCTCCAAGTAGAATGGTGTCATCAACAAACTGCACATGGTTGGCAGCTTTCACACCTCTCACTATCTTCAAGCCTCTAAGATATCCAGACTCCTACAAGAGTTGTAGCTTTCTGCTCATGGATTTAACCACTAAAAGATAGAGGAAAGAGGACATCAGACAGCCTTGTCGAAGCCCCCTGGTTTCCTGGAAGAACTTTGAGGGTCTGTCGTTCACTAATGGGGCGATCCAAGGCCTGCTTATATAGGATTTGACCCACCTTACAAATATTTTGGAGAAACCAAACTTAGACATGACTTCAAATAGAAAAAAATGATTTACCCTATCAAATGCATTTGCCATATCCAGTTTAATGGCCATACCTTGCTGCTTCCTTTCCACGATGGAGTGAATTGATTCTTGTACGATGCTGATGTTATCTAGGATCTGACGCCTTGCTACAAATCCTCATTGTGATTTTGAAATGAGGCAGCCCATGATGTTTTTCATTCTTGTGGACAAAATTTTTGACAGAATTTTATAGGAAGTGTTGCATAAGGAGATTAGTCTGAATTTATCATGCGTTGAAGGATTCTTTTCTTTAGGTATCAAGGCCAAGAAAGATGAATTAGTTGCCCCACCAATATTGTCTTTTTTCCTTGTCCAATTGAGCATTTTTTTCAGATCTTCTTTTATTATATTCCAGGCTGCTTTATAAAAATTGATAGTGAAGCCATCTAGCCCCGGTGCTTTATCAGCATGGAGTGACCGGATTGCACTTCTTATCTCATTTTCCAAGATGGTATTTGCCAACTCCCTGTTTTCTACATCTGAAAAGATTGATGGAATACAATGGAGTAAGTCCAGTTGCACTTTCGGATCTGTCTCACTCGTGTCTGCATAAAGTTCTTGAAAATGACTGAAGGAATGATCTTTAAGCTCTTCTTTCCTTATTATCCTATTTACATGTTTATCCTTCAACTCCTTAATGGAATTGTAACTTTGTTGCACCTTGGTTTGCTTATGGAAATACTTGGTGTTGTTGTCTCCAACCTTCAACCATGTCTGCCTGGATTTGATTCTCCATCCCTTTTATATCTTCCTTGCATCCTTTAGAAATATGACATTTAGCTCTTTCTCCTGCTTTAGATGCTTTGTGGACACCTCTTCTACCTCCATTCTGCTTTGCAAAGCTGCTAAATCCCTTTGTAAACTGATTTTTTGTTTGGTGGGTTCCTCAAAGTCTTCCTTCACCCATTTCTTTAAGGCAGCTTTCACTGCTCTAAGCTTGGACTCCCAAATGTAACTGGGGGATTCAAAATGATGGGTGTTCCACTCCCTTTGGATTAGCTCCATTATTTTCACATCATGCAACCGGATTGGATTGAATCTGAAGGGGGTGGGCCCGAGATTGACAGGCAGGGATAAAATCAACGCCAATGGTTTGTGATTTGACACTACTGAAGGTATAGCAAGAGAGGTAGGGAGGAGATATTTCTGCAAGAAAGTGGAGCTAACCAGAAATCTATCTAGCCTTGTCGCAACGTGCCCAATTTCGACTCTTCTGTTGCTCCATGTGCACTTCTTGTTCCTCAAAGGGATATCTAGCAGATCCAGATCCACCATCAGATCCTCCATCTTCTCGCTGAAGGGGTCCCCGACCTTTGTGTCTCCTCACTTCTCACACTGTGACCTAGTAGTGTTGAAATCCCCAGCAATGATAAGATATTTTCCACGCATATCCTCCTTGAGATTGTTAAGATCTTCCCAAAAGGTTGTCTTGCCCCTGTAGTGTGTTGGCCTGTATACATTACAGATGTATAGCGGGGTTTGGTTCTGCTCTTCCTGAATTTCTATCAAGATCCAATGATGGCTTTCCCTGATTGAGTTAACCAAGAATTTACTTGAGAAGATGGTGGCTATTCCCCCAGATGCTCCTTTAGAACTTATGGCTTTACCTTTGCCATTTTTCCAGAATCGACATGAAAGTGCCATGGCCTCCACGTCTGGCATTTTCGTCTCTTGGAGCAGCAGTATGTCTGGCTTCTCAGATTTGATTATATCCTTTATTGCTTCTACCTTGTTTAAGCCTCCCAGACCCCTGCAGTTCCAAGAGACGGTTTTCAACATTTCTTACCTGCTTGAGATCCTGCTCGGTATCTGTCATCTGTTCTTACCCCTCCATGATTTTTGGAGTTCTGGAGAAGCTTCGTTTCCTTAAGACTTCTTTGCCTCCCTAGCTCCATCTCTCTTTCCACTTCTTGCTCTCTTAGTTGTATTTGTGACTTCCTTCCTCTTGTTGTTGGCTTCGAAGCTACTTCTTGCGTTTCCTGTGATCCCTGTGAAGGCGATCTCTCCAAGGAGTATCCTTGCGGCGTGATTCTACTGTTTTTAACCATCTCTTCCCAGGTTCCCCCCTGGTGTTGTGGACCCTTCCAGAACCTTTTTACTTCTTTCGTTTTTGGGAGACATGGGAGGGATACTTGTGGTTGCATGGGTTTTCTCTTCCTCTACTTCAACTGTTACCATTTCCAAAGGGGGTATTTCACCTTCTTCCATAAATAGTGCCTCGTATTGGTTGTTGATCAAGATTTTTTCTGCTTCTATGGGATTTTCCTTACTGCTCTTTTGCTACATCTCACTTGCTGTTGGGGGATTTTTTTCCCCTTTTTGATTGTTGCCAGCCTTCCTCTTGGTTTTTTCCCGGGGTCTCTTGAATCGCCTTAGGACAGTTTTTAACAAAGTGGCCATACTCATGGCATTTCTTGCACTTAAATGGTAGCTGCTCGTAGTCGACTTTTTGCATGTGTTCCCATCCATCCATGAGTAAGTTTACTACCTCTGGAAGGCCTTTCTCTAGATCTACTTCAACAGAGATCCTTGCACAAGAAAACAAGGAGCCCTTTGGTTCTACTTTGTCAATGTAGTTGTCGAGAGAGTTTCGTATTGCTTGTAGCGTCTCATCATTCCAGGAGTGCAGGGGCAGGTGAGGGAGACGAACCTAGACCGGGACCGCATAAGGCATGTCCTTTTCTGGGTCGAATGATAGGCTCCATCGGTTTAGATACAAACGATGCGGACCCATGAAGTAGGGACCGCTCCTGAAGATAAGATCTCTGTCAGCTTTGCTTTCAATTAAGAATGAGAAGAAGCCATTTCCGCAGAAGCAGTGTTGCAACCCCCCCCGATATCAAGGGAATCCAGTTCTTGTTTATCCAAGCCTCCATAGACTTTGGCAAAGGTCAGATGCCCATGAATTGACCTATCAACCCTTTATCACTCAGAGCTAGGGATTTTAGTCTTGAAGCTACTGACGTGATCTGGATCCTAGGAGCGGCTGCTCGCTTCACGAAGTTTACATCACTGGATTCCAGGGAAATCATAGGTGAGGAAGAGGTGGTAGCCACCAGATTCTTGAAAGCTTCATCTAACAGTCTCCGTCGTTCTTCCAGGCTCAAGTCTGGGGGTGGATCCATCCTTTCCCAGATAGATCACGAGACTCACCACATGCTATGAATGAAGGCAAAAAAAAACTGATCCACATGCTGGCAGATTGCTGCCTACATGCACGATCACGAATGAGCTGCTTTCAGGTCACGACCCAGGTTGATTGTCACAAAGAGAGGAAACAAAAAATCGAGATCCCAGAGGGGTCGGAAGGCCCCTGTAGAGGTTGCATGCACGATTTGCGTGCAGAGGCAACGATTCAAGCCTTGGCTCTCTCACGCAGGCTTAGTCTGTCCATTCAGTTTGGAGTAAATTGTTAACATATATAATATGACAATTTTGAAATACAATCAAACCCAAATTTATTATGGAAACACATCAAATCATCATATCCAAATTGATTATGGAATAATATAAGTGATCTAATCCAAGTTACCACAAGAAGACATCAAATTGGTCATTTTTAGCATCTCACTCTTTAAATTTCCTTATCAATCTCACTTTTTATTTTCATTTAAACTATATACAAAGTAAAAATTTATACCCAAAAAATAAATATATTATCTACTCACATAATGTGTCACATATATAAGTAGCATTAATATTATTACAATGGGCTTTATTATTGCCATAATTATATTTTGTTTGGGTTATCTTGACAATGAAAGATATATCTCTTAAATGTATTCATTTTATTTTATTATTGATAAAATGACATTAATACAAAATAAGTTTATTTTTTAGTTGAAATTATTTTTATATTATATCATATACATTAAACATAATAAAAAAATTCTTAACTCTTTTACTCTAATTTAAAATAAAATAGGTATTAAATAGTTTACCAATTTTTTTTCTTCTTATGAACAAAAAAAACAATGTATACTAATAATATTATTATTGAAAATAATTTTGGACATGAGCAATTCGATACCATACAAAAATGGTTCAGGTCTATAGTTTGCAGCTTGGAAAAAAATTCAGCAATATTCCTAAAATTCAACAGTGTAATGCATATATTCCCACACTCTTTACCTGTTGTACCTTAATCACATTGAAATTATCCTCACAATCGCAGAACTTGATTTTCCTTTTCACATTGTTAAGATCCAATGACCCTTCCAAGCATGTAGTCTTAAAAACACTCTTCATGCTACTCTCCAAACCAGCATCCCACCAAAAGTAAGAGTCATTGGACCTCGCATGTTCAAGTCCTTTCTACTGTAAAATGATTGGTTAAGGATAATGGTTTAGTCGCCGGTGAATTCGGCATTTGACAACAACATATAACATGCCAAACTCTTGTTTTGAACAACCTAGCAAATATAGAACATCAAAATATGCTCCTCATAAGAGAAAGCAAGAAACAATACTTGAAAAGATCTCCATATCCTTATGTTTTTGCATGACATGCAACTCTTTAATAACAACAATCTTAACCTTTCTTTTAAGAAAAATCAAGCATGAAACTCCCTCTTATTTACCAAGGAGTTCACCTTACCTACCAATTACTCACTAAACTAACAACTCATAGTCTCTGTGCCTTATTTTTAACTTTGCTAAACATCTTAAAAAAATAAAAGACCCTTCTTAAAAGCCAAGGAGTAATAAATTCAAGCCCACACTCCAATAACTACATTACTTATCAGACCAAAGCAAATAAATTTAATTGAACAATTTCTAATCCCAAAATTTTGAATTTATTTTTGCTATAAAACCAAATTTAAAAACTCTAGTATAAAAGTTTTACTTATTTTACAAATTTTAATTATAAAATAAATCTTAAAATTACTTATAATAATATAATTTTGATATACAAATTTTAAAATCATATTAATATAGATATTATATTTAATTCAAGTTCTCAAATTAAATAGATTTATTTTCACCGAAATGTCGATATAACTATTATGCCAAAATCAAAGCCCATGTTTTTTCATATATGACGCGAAAGAGAGTCATATGTTTATCAATCCTTATGCTCTTCAATCGAGGTCGATTCTTTTGTATTTGCTATGTTTTCTAGTTTCGACCATTCATTTCTCAGGTCGAAAAATAGACACGCCATCCGTACTCGAACAACATAACAAATTCGTGGCATTTTAAATGTTTGGAGTTTCAGTGAAGTCCAATTTCATTATGCAGCACAAGCAATGGCTTCTTCTTTGCCAGTAAGATGCGCGCGTATCTGCTCGGCTGTAGCAAGGCCCACCGGGGCTTTGATCCCTCGCGTTGCCACCCGAAGTTCGCTTAGAATTTCTCGTAATGTCTTTGCACAATCCAATGTTACCTCGTCTTCCCCTGGTAAGAATTATGCCCGTCTTGTTTAATGCTGAATGGACTTGTCCTGTTGGCATTTGCCTTCTAAGTTGTGTCTTGAGGGGCTTCAACCATCATTTAGCAAAATCATATGGCTTCAATCTTCATTCATGGTGATTTGCATTTCTAAATTTGTAGTTGTACTGAGCAAATAACGGTGATTGACCTTGGCATGCCACTTGTATTCTTATTGTATGAATGCTATTTGTCTTCTTATTCTAATTCTATGTAAGCGATGGGATGTAAAGAACCTTTTGCAAAATGCTTCCGATTATCATTGTGCCGCAAACGATCTTGTCCCGACCCTGGCAATATTACAATATGGCGGACTTACAACACTCCCAAAAGATCCCTTCAGGTCAGAAGCCTGAAGCAGCCTTCTTGCGCGGGTGAGACGACCCACTAAGGGCAAAAATTGTGTCTACAAGGGATTTTAACCTGGGTGGGATATGAAACACCTCTGCTTTACCTGCTTTACCAACTACCCGAGATTTAGTTGACATAGGTTGTATACCTTTTATTATCATGTTTCGTGATATTATTGAAATCCAAAAGTTGTTTTTAGTGATTGCTGAGAACTTATGGGGAGCAATTTTCATAATTTGAGCTGGAACTTTGTTTCTTGATATTATTAAAATCCGAAAGTTGTTTTAGTGATTGTTGAGAACTTATGGGGAACAATTTCCATAATTTGAACTGGAACTTAATTCGACCACCAATTAAACTATAAATTTCTGTTGCATAATGTTTTGACAATTATCAGTGATCACTGCTGCAATGAGAACTGTAAGCCTTTGCAGGGCATTATAGAAGAACTTATATTCTTATTTTTTAAAAACAAAAAGTGTAATTGTATTAATTTAAAAGATGACCAGAATGGTTGAGTTACAAAAAAACTGCCAGCAGGGTAGGGAAATTCAGCACTGTCCTCTGGCAATAGCAGTTTAAAATCCAGACATACATCTGATCTTTTCAAACTGGGCTGGCTAGTATAGATTTTGACATATTGGCCTATAACAAGCAAACCTTGTCATACACATTGTAACTATAAAAGAAAAAAATAGCTACAGCAATGGAAACTTTAAATTTTGGTGCCATCGTAGCCACACTATACTGTGAGGAACCTATGCGATAGTCTTAATCTTCATTTTCCTTGTCTTCTTTCATTTATGGTGCTTGGTGGGCCATGGGTGGGGCAGTCGTATCTTCTAGCTGCTCCTTCCTCCTCTGAGTGGTAGAAAGTCCAATATAAAGGTCATTGAACTTTCTGTGGTGGGCATTCAGGGTGGCCAAGGATTCTGCCTTCCATTTCTGGGTTACCACTTAATGATTTTGGGCATCAATTTCAACAAACTCCAACCTGGAATCCATTTCCTTCGTCACTGATTACGTCTGCTCCGCTGCTGCTGCTAGTTGAGCCTGCAGGGATTTGATGGCCTCTTCATTTGTGATTATGCTTCTATCTAGCCCCGCATAGTCTGCCAGGACTGCAGGGCACTTTGGGCAATTGCACATGCTGCCAGGGAGGTGTCAAAGACTGGTGCAAGTTGGAATTTGAACAGTTGAACGGTGGGGAGAGTTGAGGGACTGGCAAGCTCTCCTTCCTGTACAATTGAGAAAAACTACGTTAGTCCCATAAAGGAGAGCCAAAGCATTGAAGTAGTAGTAGTAAAGGCTTGGGGTCCATGATGGTATGATGGGTGAGCTCTCCGCCTGTCTGCGTGCATGTGAAGTGGCCAGGTGATGCCTTCCTTGAATTGACTTTAGTCGTGCTTGCTCAGGCGATAATGAAATCGGGGGTGACACAATTTTGTAGTCCTCCTTGACTACCTCCAATTGGGAAATTAAGGAGGTCATGTACTGCCCCTCCAAACCACTTCTTTATTTGATCATTAATGTGATAGCACTATAGTAGGAGTGCTCTGCTCCTTCATGTTGCACCATGCTTCCTCCTTCGGGATTTAAGACTCCCGGTTTTGCCTTATTATCTACCTTAGAGTTGAAGGATCTCTTGATGTGATAGAATTGGGTCAGTTGGACGGCGCTCAACATGCTTTTAGCTCAGGCAATGATTTGGGCTAGTTGAGGGGATGACGAAGCAGAGTCATTAGGTAGGCTGCTAGAGCATGGAGGGCAATTGTAGAATTTCCCACTGCATTTATCTTGCTGGTTTGATTTTGAAGAGCCAAGACTCCTTGATAGATCTCCACTGCCTCCATCTCAATGTTGGTTTCTTGTCCTGAACCCCAAGCATAAGCGCTCGCTCCTGCTGCCCCTGAACTTATATTCCAATATTGGTGGGATAAATGCTCACCATATACACTATTTAGTAACTAGTTGCATGAGCTTGAAAACCTTTTAACCCTTATTTTCAATGAAATTACTCAACAGTAAAAAAAAGAGTTGCTGGCACAAGTGTGGTCTAGCAGTAAGCATCAAGGTGATTGGACTTGTATTAACATGGAGACTTAGGTTCAAAACCCCCTTGAGTGGGAGCGGATGAGGCCAAGTGCAATTCCTGGGTGATTTTGATGGCATAGATATGTTTGTCATAGCGTGGCAGCTTAGCGAAAGAGATTCATGGGTGTTTCTCAAGAAAAAAGGAAAAAAGGAAAGAGTAATAGAGCCTTCCTAAATGAAAGTCTAAACGATTGTATTGGGGCATGCTCCTAACTTTTCTAGAATGACATGCCAAGCCCATTGACAAGTTTATGCGCTAAGAACCACACTTCATCTTTAACCCTGGAACCAATAGGAGAATCTAGAAGTCGTTATATGCCAAGATCTTAATGAGTTTGTTGACAATTATTATCTTTGGAAACTTGGTCAAAGATAATCACTCTACTACCGTTTGTAAATCTGTGTTATCTAATGCAATTGAGTGTACAACATGCATACACTTTTGGCAATCTCCTTTGTTACTTGCACACTTACTATTAGGTTTCCCAGTCCCTTCTTGTGTGTGAGTGATTTAACAGCAGTCTCCTTTGTTACTTGCACACTTGCTATTAGGTTTCCCTTCTTGTGTGTGAGCGATTCAACATTGCTGTTAAGTGCTATTATTGATTTTGGCCTTACTTTCCAAACCATGCTCATGTTTTGGTGGGTGTCGCTTCTTTTGATTGTATTTCGTCCATGCAGAATCCATTAATTTTCTCTTAAATAAAAGTTCATAAATTCAATATTTTTGCTTGAAAGCATATTCTTGTTGTTCTGAGCATTTTGTTTCTAATGGGAACAGTTTCCTTGAAATCATTCAAAAGTTTCTATTTTTAGATTTCCTAACAATTTAATAATTGATATATTTCAGCCAAATTTCAGTCTAGACATCGAATCTACTTAATCCTTTTAAAAGGATATTTTGTGAATTGATTTTCTCTATTTTATGGACCATGGTTAATGTATATTGGTATTTACAATTATGTTTATGATTGCCTTTCTGCAGCATTTTGTTCTAGGGCTTCACAGAAGGTGCATACTAGAGCCACTGTGGAACAAACAAATGATACAATATCTGTAGCAGAACGTGGAAGTGCAGAGCCTTTTAACACATGGAAGATAAAAATGCTTTATGATGGAGAATGTCCATTGTGCATGCGTGAGGTTTGATAGTGGCCTTCCCATGAATACTTATCCTCCAATAGTAATTGCAGAAGATTATTATGTAGACCATTGACTAGAAATGGACTTATGATTCAACGCTAATATCTTCCTCTCCCTTGGGCCTCATGCCACTAATTATATCATTTTTACCATGTTATTGTTTTTGCAAAAATGTATATTATATCTAATTTATGCACAATAAAGAGGATACATGATGCAGTCTTACATTACTGGGTAACAAAAATTTATGTTGATGAAATATCAAACATAAATCCAACATTCTAATTGAATTAATAAACATTATCAGGTAGGATTCAGTTGCTATGAAGCATGATAGTTACCAATTTGATACTACCACACAGAAAGGAATTTGTGTTGGTAATATGCTAAGTTACCGATGCAGATACGGATCTGGATCCGGATACATATCTGTTAGATTTTTGAAAATCCAGGATCTGGATATGGCAAGGATACGGCAAGTACAAATACTAATACTGATTCACAACAGCATGTGAGTAACCGTAACCAAAGGGGAACGTTTGATCTAAATTGAAGGAGAGAGAAGGAATGCTGGAAGCCTGGGAATATTTGGGCCGTGGGGTTTGCAGGTGGAAAGCGGAGGGACTATGCTCTTCCAAATTTTGCTTGAAAGTTGGAGTAGTCAACCTAGATCAACCATCCCTTCAAGCTAGATACCTCCATCAACTTAAAAATCTTTGCACAAAAAAGGTTACAAGCAAAGGTGCTGTCGGAAGTAGAAACTTTGAAAGCATGCAATTAAACAAAATGTACATGCGAGCAAAGAGATCTACAACCATCAAACAATAAAAGCATGAGTCAAACTAGAACAATCTCTTATCCTACCGGGAGATAGCTCCCCTTGTAGGTCCACAACAAACCAAAGAAATGCACAACGAAAAGAAGCTAATACTGGTTACCTCATAAACCATGCAATACTCATCCACACACAATGATGCTTGACTCAAGAGATTTGCCTCCAAAATCATGCATGCAATTAAACAAAATGTACATGCGAGCAAAGAGATCTACAACCATCAAACAATAAAAGCATGAGTCAAACTAGAACAATCTCTTATCCTACCAGGAGATAGCTCCCCTTGTAGGTCCACAACAAACCAAAGAAATGCACAACAAAAAGAAGCTAATACCAATTACCTCATAAACCATGCAATACTCATCCACACACAATGATGCTCGACTCAAGAGATTTGCCTCCAAATCTTTCTTTTATTCCATAAAATACTACGATATTACAAGTACACAACTCAATAGCCTTTCGGTCCTCTCTGACCATGAGAAAATGAGGAATGGATGCCCGCTTAAATAAACAAATGAGAGACGGGGGATTGATCACTTGTTGTTGCCCAAAACTGGCATGCGTGTGCTGAAGCCCAAAAAGTGAGCACACCAGCTCGATGACAACTCTCTCGAGAGAAGCCAATGTCACCACACTCTCTCTCCTCGCTTCAGGTTGGCTCTTCTCAAACTCTAGGAGGGCTTCCCTAAGGTAGGATTACTAAGGCAGATGCAACGAAGGGCAAGGTGAACTGAAGAGGCTGCCTTAGAGAAACATTTGTAACAAAAAGGAAAACAGTATTTGGATTGAGTGATGGGAAGGAAGGGAGGATCAGTCCTCGAGGGAAGACCAGTGTCAATATTAGAAGGGAGGATGGAGTCAAAAGAGGACTCAGGGAGGCCTTGCGTTTCACACAAGTGAGATTAACCTAGTACGTTCCATAATTAAAGACAAGGAGAATGTAAGTATAACTAACTACTGTCTATTGCTCCTAAGATCTTTTGAAAACACAACATCAACAAACAACTTGACAATTGCAAATGTTTGCCCAATGGACTAGAATATAGCCTTCTATGCTAGATTTACTCTACAGCTTAGAATCAAACCCGCAACCATGAAAGAGATGCCCAATATGTATCCAAAAATCCTAGATGATTTTTCTATTTAGCTTGACGGGAAAAATCCTCCCAACTTTTTTCCATGCCTACAAATGAAAGAGCCTTGCTCTTTATAGGCCAAAAATAAAATAATAGAATCCAGAGAAAAAGTAGGATCATAGATCCACTTTTTCCCAATCAAATCTTAAACCAAAGACTAGACTCTTAAAGTAACTAAAGTAAACTTATCACTTTAGCCACTAAAAGATATTTTATTAAAGTGAACTAAAACTTAGGCTACCCTAAAGATCTCCACTTAATTAAAGCATATCCATTGCTTGAATTAGAGTTTCAACCATGAATTGATTCTCCCAAAGATGCCAATCAGTTGCCAATCAGAAAAGTCGGTTGCTAATCAACAGAGAATTCAATCTCTGCTCGATCCTGCTTTAAAAATCCAGCTGATGTCTCCAAGTGGATATCGAACAACTGCCATATGGTGATGATGGATGGTGTAACAACCATAACTTTTGCGCAGTTTGAAATCCATGGGATCAGCGGACAATCTAACACAATTTGTCCTGTAGTTGTAGTCAGCTGCCAGCGAACTTTGAGATATGCATGGGCGAGGTAAAAGCTCAAATCAAAAGACGCCCATCAGCTCATCTGCCTGGTTGCCAAAAAGAAAGGGACACGTGAATCAGGATGTGGGTAGACTAGCCGCTCCAATATCGAGTTTTGTTGAAATCGGCTGCCATATCAACTGCACTAGTTGGCTGCCAATGGAGATAAGATGTGGGTCCAAAAAACATGAACCTTTCTACGATTTTCCACCTCAATAATTCACGATTTGGCTGCCAGTAAGATCGTGGGTAGAAAGACATGGATGAGCCAACTGTTCCCGACCTCCACATTAGCACTAAGATACACCAACGAGAAGCTGATTCCACAAAAGACGCTATCGTCGGCGTAATCAAATGCCGAATGAAATGACACGGGGTCACTATATCTTGAATTGGCTTCTTAATACACAAAAAATGCACTCTTGGTTGCTAACATTATGATACGTGGAAGTCCATTTGCATAAACCGACTGCATTTCAAACTAAGTTCGAAGCTGAAAGCCAAAATTCATGCAACAATGCGCCTGCGCCACCGAAATATTGATTATTTGAAGGAGGCTTCCCAAGCAGCCATCTAGATCTGAAAACCATTATATTTTACTACTTCTGAACAAACCAACGGAAACGATGTTCTTTGCTCCTCAAATTTCTTGATAGATGAATTGTTCAGCGCGAGTGATACCGTTGATGTTGATGAATATCAAGTCCCTTCAAAAGCATGCCATGAAGCAGAGCAAGAAAATTTCTTTAGTGGAGAAAATACTGATATATTCTTTAAAAAATCAAGCATTTCTGTGGCTTGGTTTGAACTTGAGGCTCCCGAGTTGGAGTTCTCTCAGGTAATATCGGAATAGTTTCGACCTTAGCTCTCTTTCTTTACTCAATTTGCGTTTCGTTGGCCTTTACTGTCTCTTTTTTTCATTTGTTACCTGATGCTTCACCTGGTTGACAGAGCCTTAATTTCTGCTACATGTGTGCTATTTTACTGTTCAAAGTAACTCACTGCCTCGACCAAAAGTTCAGAAATTACCCCTACAAGTTAGGAGGTAACATCTGGCTCCATATGGGGACATGTGCTCTTGGAAAGAGCGCATGAGAACCTCAGTATTTCTGAGTATTCGCAGACTGAACTATCTGTGCAGTGGGGATGGCTCAATTCATATCTAGAATGACATGCTTTATTACATTTATTGAAAAGAAAAGGCATAAGCTAAACAATACTGAAATGTAAATGCTCATGCAAGAGATTTATTCTTCCTACGTACACTATCAGATGCCAAGTGAATGCTAAGTATATGCATACAACTAGTGGAGCCATTCCTGCATCTTTTCCATGCCAAATTTCCTTTTTCTGTGCTCTGTTAAAGACAAAGACAAAGATATACTCGCCATAAAACAACTATTCCTTGCAATCTGCTCATGAATAAAGTTGAATTGAAACATCATACTATTAGGCAACAAGAGATTATACCAGGAAGAATCAAACTGTGCATAAGAAGCCTCTATCCATTGGTTTATAGGGCTCACATACAACCCTTCATTGTCAAACTGCTCAAGCCGATCTGCAGAACCAACAACATTACCTTCAATATGATGAACTTGAGGCAAGTCCACATCTTCAACATGAAGTTATTCAGGAACTTGAGGTAACTTCACATCTTCAATGTTTTTTATTATAGACGTATCTGGGATCTCTTTAGTAATTTCTTCAACCGAAGGTCTTTGTAGTGCTTCCTCGATTGGATCTTCAATGATTTGTTCTTTAAGCTTAGGATGGACTCTAGGGATGAGGGCATCATATTCTTTAGCAAGTTGCCCAATCTCATCAACTGTTCCATCATGCCAACGAAGGAGAAACCTCTCGAAAAACTTTGCCACTGAATCTATGGATTCATCCAAAAAGCCATAGAACTAGATCATTGCATCCCTTTCCAAAGTTATAGCAAAAACGATCATAATATCATCCTCATGATGAACATTAAAATCATACACCAGTTTGCAGAGAGAGGCAATATGATGGGTGGCTGAAACACCATCATTTCCATGGAATTCGGGAAGAATGTCATGCACCTTTCGACGGTCGTAGCACTCATTAGGAAATCCATGGATTTTTGAGAAATCCAGCGGGCTATAAGCTTCGTGCCAAATATCATGCGGTTCTTCCTTACCATCATCCATAAATCAAATAATGAGGTACTAAATCTGAAAAATGTATATAGTTATACCTCATACCAAACTGTGGAGTCGCCAAGGTGAGCTTGAAAGCCTTCCAATGAGTGTGCTCACCTCTACACCCAATAGGATCTTTAAATCTGCAAAAGGACAAGGGCTCTTTCCCTTCATGGAGTCGCCATGTGAGAAGAAGAATCTGCAATGTAATCTCCCACAAATGTCAATGAAGCACAGTCTTCGAATTTCAGGAACTGGACTTCGTCCCCGGCAATGACGCCAAAATGTTGTCGCCCAAAATTGGCATGTGTGTGCTGAAGCCCAAAAAGTGAGCACACCAGCTCGATGACAATTCTCTCGAGAGAAGCCAATGTCACCACTCCTCTCTCCTCGCTTCAGGTTGGCTCTTCTCCAACTCTAAGGGGGCTTTCCTAAGGTAGGATCACTAAGGCAGGTGCAACGAAGGGCAAGGTGAACTAAAGAGGCTACCTTAGAGAAACATTTGTAACAAAAAGGAAAAAGGTATTTGGATTGAGTGATGGGAAGGAAGGGAGGATCGGTCCTCGAGGGAAGACCAGTGTCAGTATCAGAAGGGAGGATGGAATCAAAAGAGGACTCAGGGAGGCCTTGCGTTTCACACAAATGAGATTAAACTAGTACGTTCCATAATCAAAGACAAGGAGAATGTAAGTATAATTGACTACTTTCTATTGCTCCTAAGATCTTTTGAAAACACAACGTCAACAAACAACTTGACAACTGCAAATGTTTGCCCAATGGACTAGAATATAGCCTTCTATGCTAGATTTACTCTATGGCTTATAATCAAACCCGCAACCATGAAAGAGATGCCCAATATGTATCCAAAAACCCCAGATGATTTTTCTATTTAGTTTGATGGGAAAAATCCTCCCAACTTTTTTCCATGCCTACAAATGAAAGAGCCATGCTCATTATCGGACAAAAATAAAATAATAGAATCCAGAGAAAAAGTAGGATCATAGATCCACTTTTTCTCAATCAAATCTTAAACCAAAGACTAGACTCTTAAAGTAACTAAAGTAAACTTATCACTTTAGCTACTAAAAAGATATTTTATTAAAGTGAACTAAAACTTAGGCTACCCTAAAGATCTCCACTTAATTAAAGCATATCCAATGCTTGACTTAGAGTTTCAACCATGAATTGGTTCTCCCAAAGATGCCAATCAACTACTAATCAGAAAAGTCGGCTGCTAATCATCAGAGAATTCAATCTTTGCTCGTTCCTGCTTTAAAAATCTAGTCGTTGTCTCCAAGTGGATATCGAACAATTGCCATATGGTGATGATGGATGGTGTAACAACCATAACTTTTGCTCAGTTTGAAATCCATGGGATTAGCGGACAATTTAACATGATTTGTCCTGTAGTCATAGTCAGCTGCCAGCGAACTTTGAGATATGCATGGGTGAGGTAAAAGCTCCAATCGAAAGACGCCCATCAGCTCATCTGCTCGACTGCCAAAAAGAAAGGGACACGTGAATCAGGAGGTGGGTAGGTTAGCCGCTCCAATATCGAGTTTTGTTGAAATCGGCTGCCATATCAACTGCACTAGTTGGCTGCCAATGGAGATAAGATGCGGGTCCAAAAAACATGAACCTTTTTGCGATTTTCCACCTCAATAATTCGCGATTTGGCTGCCAGCGAGATTGTGGGTTCAAAGACATGGATGAGCCAACTGTTCTCGACCTCCACATTAGCACTGAGATACACCAACGAGAAGCTGATTCTGCAAAAGACGCTATCGCTGGTGCAATCAAATGGCGAATGAAATGACACGGGGTCCCTCTATCTTGAATCGACTTCCTAATACACAAAAAATGCATGCTTGGTTGCTAACATTATGATACATGGAAGTCCATTTGCACAAACCGGCTGTATTCAAACTAAGTTCGAAGCTGAAAGCCAAAATTCATGCAACAATGTGCCTACGCCACCGAAATATTGATAATTTGAAGGAGGCTTCCCAAGCAGCCATCCATATCTGAAAACCATTATATCTTACTACTTCTGAACAGATCGATGCAAACAATGTTCTTTGCTCCTCAGATTTCTTGATAGATGAACTGTTCAGCGTGAGTGATACCGTTGATGTTGATGAATATTAAGTCCCTTCAAAAGCATGCCATGAAGTAGAGTAAGAAAATTTCTTTAGTGGAGAAAATACGGATATATTCTTTAAAAAATCAAGCATTTCTGCGGCTTGATTTGAACCTGGGGCTCCCAAGCTGGAGTTTTCTCAAGTAATATCGGAACAGTTCCTACCGTAGCTCTCTTTCTTTACTCAATTTGCGTTTCGTTGGCCATTACTGTCTCTTTTTTGCATTTGTTACCTGGCGTTTCACCTGGTTGACAGAGCCTTTATTTCTGCTATAGGTGTGCTATTTTATTGTTCAAAGTAACTCACTGCCTTGGCCAAAAGTTTAGAAATTACCCCTACAAGTTAGGAGGTAACATCACCAACTAAAGTTTGAAGTTGAGTTAGCTTGAGTCGATTAGAGTGATTGAAGGAATGATTTAGGAGAGCTCAAGGTTAAAGGCGCCTCATCTCTAACTCTATCACCATCAAATAGTACGATGTCAAACAATCCCAAAGCATGTTCTTCATTAGGGGAGGCACACTTCGTAAATGTGGAGTTCAAGAGATAGAGAGGGGAGTTGTATTCAATGGAGCTTAAGAGGTGGGCCCTACCTTTCAAGAGGTGCGCCACCTCTCACACATAGTCCCCACCAAACCAATCCTCAAACGCCCAATCAATACACTCACTAATTCATGAGGATGGCGTCATCTCCCATGCCATATGATTCATAACTCTAAACATTTATCCAAAGTTTGATGCTAAAGCATTTTAATGAAGTCGTTGATTCATATGGGACCCCTTTGCCATGTCATCCCACCTTTTAAACAAGTTATTTTTTACTTTTCAAACTTTGACTAGTGTGCCAATTTGTCGCATGATTCGCATTAAGTTGTCGTTTTGACGCACCTTTATAGAAATAATGCTTTACGGGATGATGTGGTCGCCTGAAACATAGGAAAAGTGGCCTCTAGGGTAAAGATGATGCTCTGAGTGTGAAAATGAGCATCACTATGCCAAAAACGAACTCCGGATCAAGCTTTTATGCCCATTACAAATTTTTTAATTAAACCATTAAAAAATGGCCTAATTTTGCAGGAAAAAATAATTTTCTTGGAATTGAACCAAAACCTAAGGGGACCTAGCACATGTCCATACGACTCAATTCAAATACCTAGCATATTTATAAACATTGATACAAAGGTTCTAATAATCCCCTAAGCCCTAACCACCAAGAGGATTACCCCAACTTTGGAGGCGTGAGTGAAAAACTCAGAAATTATTAGTCACTTGTTCAACAACAAATAATTACCCAGGGAAAAAATACTTTGGGCTAGTCGGCTTGATGTCTAAGTCTTGGAAGCCGAGTCTTTTATAAAATTGACCATGCTAGCACATTTTTTACAATTTCCTCAAGGGGGTATGAACATGTGTACAATTTCTTTTCAAAAAATTCCTTGAAAAAGCCTGGCGGACTTCTGTACTTTGAAGAATCAACAAGTATACTTGTTCTACTTTGTCGGCTTGCTTGAAAATTCCACTAAGTACAAATTAGGTGGTAACACCTAGCACTCGCTGTTTGGCTAAGTTTGTGAGCATGTATAAAGGACTTCATGAGATATCATTTGTTTATTTTAGTTACAAGTCTTATTTAATTTGATTTATCATCAGTATCATGTTACTATTGTTTAAGTTGGCTATTAATATGATTAAAAGAGTTATCTTGCATCCCTTGTGTACATCTGATTGATCAGATTACAGTTGGGTTGACCAAGTCATGACTGATCAAAAGATGACTCAAGTGCTAAACATTGATACTACAAAGTACAAGTGGACATGCATGCTCAATTATCTATGTTAGCAGTGGCACTCTAGTATGATTTAGATTTTGTTGGAAAGTATAAGCACAAATACATATATAATAATCCAAATCAACATGATTAGTTGCTTCAAAACAAGAACCTCCAGCGTATACTCATTTACAAATTTAATCCTTTTGCTAGTCAAAGGTGAAGGGATCATAAACAACAGGTGAGGCCAAGGGATGACTTGATAACTTAACACTGTAAGCACCTGGGCTAAAGGATAAGGGGATCCACACAACACATAAGTTGGACTAGGTGAACAATAGGGCATGGTGGTATCTCACAAATGGGTTGAATGATGAGAAGGCTCCACTAGACTCTAAACAAGCAACCTTTTTGATACTTTATTTTCTCAACATTCATTAGAGGAAATTTCAATTTAAAATAGGCCTTCCAAAAGAAATAGAAATCCATGTCATCATGTATTAGCCAATCAAAATGCTTTAAAAATAAAAAAAGGAGCACCTCTTAAACAAATTTTTAATATAAATTTGGGGATAGGTATCATAAAAAAAACTACTTTTTGTGTTCGTATTTTCGACTTATCTCCCTGTGTTTTTACTCAAATTTCAATCGGGAGAGCTCGTTGGATGCAGAATTAATTTCCGCATCCAACGAGTACCCACTCGGCATACTTTTGATGGGCCCCGCTACCCCAAAAACAAGAAATACCTGAAATAACGTGATGATGACACTTTTTTTAGGTATTTCTTGTTTTTGGGGTAGCGGGCCCGTCAAAAGTATGTCAAGTGGGTACTTGTTAGATGCGGAAATTAATTCCGCATCCAACGAGCTCTCCCGATCGAAATTTGAGTAAAAACAGAGGGAGATATGTCGAAAATACGAACAAAAAAGTAGTTTTTTCTTTTCTTCCTCCAAAATTAATAAATATTATTTTATTATTTTGACTATTATTTTATTAATTTTCCTTAGGAGGCCCATTTTGAGTTGAAATTTCCTGTAATGTATTTCACTAGTTGACCTCTAAAGGCAGGTGCCTTGGTAAGCCTTTTGGGCTTTTAGACAATGACAAAGACATGACCTTCTTGGGCCAGTCTCTCCCTGCTGCCCTATGGGGGCAGATGAGCCGTACATTAAAAAGATTGAGTGCTCATCCTCTAGCCATCAACTTTATTTTTCATTGATAACTTGCCAGTATCCAAGAGCAGGTGCCTTGGATAACCTTATGGGCTTCCAAAAAATGATTGAGGCTCAGCCTTCTAGGGTTTGCCTCCTTGATACCCTGTGGGGTACATGAGCCTTACACCATACAATGAGTGAGTGCTCATCTCTTGGCCACTGGCTAGTTTTATTTTTATTTCCAATAGTGTCTCAAGACACATTTATTTTGCTAGCAGGGCATCCATTTAGAATAACTTTCAGCTTCGATGCCTTAGTGTCTAAAGACAGTTTCTTTGGTAGGACTACTTGTGTTCAAGACCTACAGGTAGACATTCCCTGGGATAAATATCACATAAACCAACACCGAGACACATTTTTATACATGGATACCTATCCCAACATAGAGGTGAAGGTGGGGGAAATCCCAGATGTCACTAGTCAAGTTACAAGTCGAGGATAGTCGATGATAATGGGAAAGCAACGGATGAATGGAGGCAGTGGAAATTGTTGTCCGCCGAATGCACACTGTCAGCAGAAATCTTTTGGACTGCTGTTTCCCAAGTGGGAAAGGTGTGGCCTTGGGGGCAAGCAAAGAGCCAGGTGCTGTCACCTGATCCCAACTCCTCCATTTAGGCTAACTCCTAACGAAGCCAAGGGGGGTAGTCCCTAACAAAGAGTTGTCTAAGGCTCTTGTTTTTAAATGTTTTTGGATGTAAGATGTGAATGAGTGTTGTTTAGGAGTTTTTATGAGATACACAATAATCAATTAAGCAATTCAAGTTGTTGTTTGCAAAACACAAGATAAGCTGCATAAGACGACTGAATTTAAAGCATCCACAACATAAATAACTTAGAATAAGAAGGACAAATGGTCCAAATCAGATGATGCAAAATAATTTTAAGACCAGTGCTAGAATGGAGTCAAACAAGTGTGTTGGGGATGCTGAAATACAAGTCTTGATGATTTGTTCGTGAGATCGTTTTGCAATGCTCTTGGTAAATTTTATTGTGTTTTATGATGATCTTGATTGTTAAGGTGAGGGGAATTTCCAACCGATACTCATAGGTACTGGAAATCTAACCGGAAATACTCTAAGTGGCTCCGTTCAAGGACATGTTGGATTGTCCAAGTTTACAGCGAGGCGTTAAATAACTAACCAGCCATTGCAAACGAGGAGGGCTACCCAGTGCCCCCAGTCAGAATTTTCCCACTCGACTATTGCGTTTAATGCCGGTTCGTTGGTTAAGGGGTGGTAAATTTTATTAAGTGTGAAATTGAAATTAAATGTGTGAATTAACAAGTTACAATGCTTCTGGGTATCCCGACCGGGTAGAGCATACACGCTGTAAAAATAATAAATTCCAATTTTATGGGAAAATGTGAGTTGAAATTTTTATTAGAGCACAGACAAAGAAGCTCTCTGATAGAGAGTGCTCTTGGTCCACCTTATGGTGAGATTCAAAAGTCTTATCAAATCTAATATGAGGATGCAAATGCAACAATGCTCTCCGATAGAGAGTGCTCTTGACTCGTCTTATGACAAGTTCAAGAGACTTTATGTTCTTTTTATGATTTATTAAAAGAGAAAGATACACATGAAATAGATAGCATGCAAATAATGGAGTTTAATCTAGCAATCAGTAAAAATAAAAGCTAAGTCTAAAACGCCAACTAAGCTAAGTAAAGATAAAAATGGAAACATGCGACACACTTCCCCAAAATAGGGAAAGTTGAAAAGATGGGTGGCTTGGTCCCACCAGCCTTCTTTATTAATGAATTACAATGCTTGGGATTTTAACCCTTTTGAAAAGAACTTTGAAAAAATAGAAGCCTTGATGGCTTTTACAAAAGGATGTGGTTTTGTTTGTGTTTGTTCTCTTGGTTTTGAACTTTTTCTTCAATCCTTGCAAGTCTTTGGACTTGTATTTGGTTGACTTTTTCTTCGGTACCTACACAAAAAGGACAACAAAACTCAGGCACCCATTATTTGTTAATAAACCAAAGTAAATCTAAATGCAAAAATGAAACTAATCTAAATGCAAAACCACTTTTTAAATGCTAGTTTTTTTAGTCTTTTCGAAATGAAACTAAGTGCAAAAGGTAAAGAATTAAGAGGAGAAAAAGAGGAAGGGGAAGTGGGGCAAAGAAGTGGAGCAAAAGCACGCTGAGAGAGGATGTGAAAAGGGAAAGATAGGCTGCAAAAAATGAAGAAAGAGGGCAACGAACAAAGAGGAAAGAGAGCTGCAAAAAATGGGAAAAAGAGGGCAGCCAGCTAAGAGAAAAGAGGGCTGCAAAAAATGAGAAAAAGAGGGCAGCCAACAATAAAGATAGTGGCTGCAAACAAAAGGAAAAAGTGGGCAGCGAACAATGAAGAAAGAGAGCAGTGAACAAAGGAGAAAAGAGGGCTCAAAAGCAAGAGAGAAGAGGATGGAAAAAGAGGTGAAACGGTGAGGGAAAAGAGAAACAAGAAAGGCAAAAATAGTCAGGAAAAAGATGCAAGGTAGAAAGGGGAAAGAAGAGGGCGGAAAACCGTAAAAGAGAAGAGGAAGAGGTAGATCTAGAAGAGCAAGAAGAAGAAATAGATCTCGTAACCAAGGTAGATTTTTTAATTTTGATTTGTGAAGGATTAGAAGAGAGCCCCTTTTGGCTGTGTTTCTTGAGTTGGAGATAAACGGCTTGTAGATCCTGCACGATGAAAGTGTTAGATAAAAAACTCTGGTTGTGCGAAAGGAGCTTCAACTCTTTCTCCACCTTCGGTGATCCCTGAAACACAACTCTCAATCAACAATAAACGAGATCAAATGCTAGAATACTCAATCAAATAAATATCCAAAAAACATTGGTATAACTGACTACTTCCTGTTCAATTTAGATAATCAATAGATCTTGCATAGATAACCAAATTAAAGACAATAAATGGCTAACCTTGTGTGCTAGATTGATATCCTTCCTAAGCTAGCAATGATCATACAATTTACCAAAGAAAGAGAGTAGGGTTAAGAGAGATATCACCTCATACAAGATGAAATCAAGAACACCAAGAACCCATGCATAGACCTGCAAAGTCGCTTTTATTCCATTAAACAAATAAGAGTTACAATTTGGGCATAGTTCTCTTGCAAATTCTCCATATGCAAATGGGAACTGTTGTCCGCCGAATGCACACCGTCAGCAGAAATCTTTTGGATTGCTGTTTTCCTAAGCGGGAAAGGTGTGGCCTTGGGGGCAACCAAAGAGCTAGGTGCTGTCACTTGATCCCAACTCCTCCGTTTAGGCTAACTCCTAACGAAGCCAAGGGGGGTAGTCCCTAAAAAAAGAGTTGTCTAAGGCTCTTGTTGTTAAAATGTTTTTGGGTGAAGATGTGAATTAGTGTTGTCTAGGAGTTTTTTTGAGACACACAATAATCAAATAAGTAATCCAAATTGTTGTTTGCAAAACACGAGATAAATTTCATAAGAAGACTAAAATTAAAGCATCCACAACATAAGATATTTATAATAAAAATGACAAATGGTCCGAATCAGATAATGCGAAAGAATTAAAAGACCAGTGCCAAAATGGAGTCAAATAGTGCTGGGAACAGTGTTATCAGAACCGGCCCGGAACCGGCAAAACCGGCCGGTCTGACCGGTTCACAGGGTCAACCGGTCCGGTTCATAAAAAAAAATTGCAAAACCGGAAAATGGACCAAACCGGCCTCTGAACCGGCCGGTTCCGAGGCCGGTTTGGTCCATTTTCTGGTTTTGCAAATTTTTTTTAAAAAAAACAAAAATTGTGCATATTTATTCTTGGCTCAGGCAGATTTATTCTTCTCCTGCCTT